>OU862907.1:71526644-71960685 GCA_917880885.1 Limnephilus marmoratus
TCTTCTGTGAATCCTACTGTGGACTTTTAAATCTTCGTTTTGAGGACTTGTATAACTGCATTCAGATCATGAAAAAGGTTTTAATCCACTCTGAGTAAGCTTATGAATCATAGTGTAGTAAAGTGTTGCTCCATATGGAAACCTTTGTAAAATTACTTTCTTCAGGGCCTCCTCAGTGTATCTAATGTAAAACGAAATATGTATTGTAAAACCATGAAGGTGTATTAAAGGTAAGACAGTATTAAATTGTGGAGATCCGGAACGAAAGAAAGGCCGATAAAAATAATAATATTTTCCCAATTTATTTATGAATTTCAATTTAAAACAATAAAATGAACAATATACGCATGGACCTATTGCGAGCTTGTAATCTCTTGTTTTATTTTTACCGCAAGCGCGATTAAAACAAGAAAAAGGTATTAAAGCGAATTTCCAGTACTTTGCGCAATTTAATTGATTCTTTTAGGTAAAATTAGTCACAAAAATGTTACGGCGCGTTGCATGAGGGGAGAGAGGGTCAATTTTTTTCAGAAATTGCGTTACGTTATACTTGAACGCCCCCTTTACATTTCACACTTGAAATTTTATCGTTACACTCTGAACACAAAACTGGTTTTAACCTAAGTATTGGTTATTATGTTTTCATGACAGCAAATGATTTTTTTCAGATTTTTGCAGCATATTAGAATTGAAGACTCCATACGGAACTCTGTTATTTGTAGCTATATGGCTCGGTCGGTCAGCATTCCCCAAAAATTCTGTTATTTTATTTTCGTTTCGAGACTCCCGTGAAATATTCCTCGCTTTTCCCCTGTGTCATTCTCATTTCTTTCGTACATTGTGATTGACGGGAACTCGCGAAGGAAATTATCACCTATCGATAGTTGAAAAAGCTGTTATTCTGTTAGTGCTTTCAATTTTGAGGATAACAATTTTTTTTTACATATTTGACTAGCTAGAAATGTTTTTTATATTTTATGAAGTGAAAATTTGTTTTATGAATTTCTCAAAAAAAAATAATGGGGGAAATGACACCGCGTTTTCCGCCCCGGGTGCCACCCATGCTAGCTACGCCACTGGGTCCAACTGATATTTCCCAGGTTGAAATCTCCTAAAATTAACGTATTTGATTCACCAACGGCATCCATAACATTGCCAACTTTTTTAAAAAAATAATCAAAATTATCAACAAGCAACGGGGGAGGTATATAAACAGCACATATGTAGAGACATCTCGTTAGTTTATTCTGACTGAATTTGATGGTCACCCATACATCTTCCAAGGTACTTTCCCAATGCTTACAGCGGTTAGTTTGATATTCTTGTAAAACGGCTATCAATACACCCCCTCCGTCACTTTTGTGGTTAGAAGAACTGCTACGGTCCCTTCTAAAAACATTATAACGCAAGCCAAAAATTTCAGCATCAGAAACAGAGTCGTTCAACCATGTTTCCGTTAGAATAATAATATCAAAATTGTTATTGAGTATTTCTAAGTAAACTTCATTAAGTTTTGTTCTTAAACCCCTGACATGCTGGTTAAATTATTTTTTTTTCTTCTTAACTATGAATATTGTTTCAAATTATTGTAATTCCCATGTAAAAGCCGTTAATCGGCGTTAATTCATAATAAATAAATAAATTGCCGTAATTATACATAACAAAAAATATAACAAAGATGTCTTTTATAACTCATTTACCACATTTAACCATACAACTGAAATAAGGTAACTCGGTGTAATTGTAGACCAACATGAAACGTAATAGAGACATCTGTGAACATGTTTAGCGCATTAGGAAATGTATCTATATATTTATTAGATTAAGAAATAATCTCAAGTAAAATATTCTAATTCAATTTGGGAGGTGGGAATGGGTACCGCCGCTCTGGGAATCTTTATTGGATAACCAAAACTTCTGCCATAGGTCACTTCAAGTGATTCGCTACGTTTGGTGACTAAGCAGGGGTGCCCGGGTTCATGGGGTGAGGTTTGTCTAGGTCTTGGAGGTGGATGACCAGGACACACTGAACCCCAGATTCCTACCCACAACTAAAACCCCTTTCCTTCCCCGAACTCTCCTCTCCTTCCTTTCCTTTAAGAGAAACTCCACGCGAGATCCCCAAAGATGACATAGGCCCTGAGGGAGATCATTTTCCTCAGGGCCTACTGTGTGGAGTTCATGTAATTTAGAAAAATCTAATAAAATTCTATTGCGCATCAGTCCAATCATTAATATTATATAGGAAGGTGCGTATGAAAAAACGTCCTGTCAAAATGGTACAAAAACAAATCATTAAAGTAATTTAAAAAAAAACAACCAACATTCTCTTCAGCATCATTTAAAAATAATATAATTTAAACAATAATAAATAGTTATGGAATCGGTTAAGTGGAAACATTGAAGTTTTCCGCTCATGCTAAGGATTTTAAAAACTTACTAACCGCTTCGTTGGCATTTGTGACAGAACAAACAAACTTATGTACTCTCAGATATGATTTGAGATTTTTAACGGCCAACAGTGATTCATTTTGGGGCACTATGCCGCGTTGCGCTGTCTCTTTCTTTAGTCAATATTTCAGACAGAGTTACATTGTCCACCTGTGTTATACTCTCGTCTGTCGCTTGTTGACCTGGCCGATGTTGGGTAACTAAATGTAATATTGTATGGCTAATGTTTGAAAATGTGACGTTTTCTAATAAAGCATGGGCAAATTAAAACGCTTAGGCCTTAATTATTAAATACGACATAAACTACTTACGTACGAGGCGAAGCGCGGCGATCAAAACTAATGGATTGAAGAAACGTCACAAGAAAAGCAGAAGTGCAAGAATTTGAACGACTTCGGGAAAAATATTATTGACAGTCATTGAAATTACCTAAAATTATATTAATCTTAAACAGTCAATATAATATTACTTCAGAAAAGCGGAGCAAAAATGGTATTAAACTATGACACGAGAAGTACTAGAAACGTCACTGCGTCACAAGTTAAAAATCGACATATCCATAGACAATGCATAATTTATGAAAATATTTAAATCTTGTGACGTGACAGTTCTTACTTAACGTGAAGTTGTTGGCGGATGGATGATTTAAAATGGCAGCACTAAGATTTCATAATTTACTCGATTTTCTGAATAATTCTGTAATTTCTATGGATAAATCTCGGCGTGCTTTCTGTCACTTTACTTGTTGGTTCCGTTAATTTGTCTTTACTCGTTTTATCCAATTGTACATCTTTAACGAAATAAATCCGTTCATCTCTGAAGAAATACTTCAATCTCTTTACAAAGTTAAATTAGTTACTTAAAGCAGAACTAACAGATTCTTGTGTAAAAGTATGAATTCCACCGCCATCAAGTTAGAACCAGGCACAAGCGCGGAAGAGAGTGTTGTAGTGAAACTTTCGGAAATTGATATAGAATATCCTGTTATCGAAAAAGAATCTCCGGAAACCATTTTACAATATAATTCAGGTATCTTGTTGTCTTTTTTGTTACATAACTGATACAGATGCAAAACACAATCGACAATACAACTAATTATGTCCTTTGCGTGTTAACTGTGGCTAAATTTCAACACTGTTAATTTCAAGTGACCTCCCAGGTAAGTATAGTCATGTATATGTTCTGTCTGCACAGAGTATGAATGGAACAGCATTTTTGTACATTTTTCGCTGCATCGATCAAATTCATTGATCAAATCATTGTACTTGCATATAGTTTTGTATTAGTGATCGATGAACCGGTGGATGCAATTTTTAGCGATAAAGCAATAGCAAGTTTGTAGTTGGAAACATGGGCGTAGCAAGGTTTTGATTAAGGGTGGGGCAAAAAATAAAAACCTAGAGTGTGTACCGAAAAAAGTAGGCTTCTAAAACAGGGTCTATGAATACAAAGAATATGAACGGAAGAAGGACAACCTTCCAACGAAGTGCTGTAAATTTTAAAACGCGACTCGCTCGACAATCCCAGAGTTCATTCATCGGCCAGCCAGAGTGGGGCAAATGCCCCACCTTTTTTTATTTTTTATATAAATACGGCACAAGAGTCCCAACTGCTCCCGTCTGAAGCCAGTGAGACTATGGCATACCCAATTTGGGTATGTTGTGAGGCTGAAGGTAATGGGGTGGGGATGGAGATAGGGAAGAGGAAGGTGGGGAAGTACCTGGCTATTCAGATTTGGTAACCAAACACGGCTAATGCCATTTCAAGCCACGTTTCAATTCTGAATGGTGGTCTTACGCCAGGGTGATACTTAGAGTGTTTTCCACTCTGGAACGTGCCGTAAATATAGTCTTTGTTATTTTAAATGAATAAATTGTGAAATAACACAAATCAATCAAATAAAAAAATTTTGCCACGCCGGGATTCGATCCCGCGACCTTCGGTGTGCTAGTCAAGAGCCTTACCACTGGACTATGCCGGCCGTCAAAAACCTTGCCTCATCATGCCTAAATTATAAGTTTGTTCAGCGCCCTTAAGGGGATTTTTCGCAAAACGCTGTATAATATATAATCAGCCAAATATTATTATTATTAACGGCAGATTTTTCTTTGCTGTGTCGGCATGCTTCTTCCTGCATTTCGATCCTACCACATTATCTTGGCTGTGCCGTTTTGGAGGTGTGGCGAGGCGTTTTAATTTTTTTTAGCATTTAGGGGCCGCTGCAGAAGGTGCTGGGAGTGGGCATTGTGTCAATATAAAAAAATAAGCTCAATCAAATAAACAACATTTTCACGCACAAAAATACAAACTTATCCATAATACTCAATGTCGTTGTGATTCATACAAAATAAATGCTCATCCAACAAGGTTCAAAATATCACCTATGTGTGAATAATAATAATAATTACAATTTTTTATTAAATCCAAAATATTGGTTTTTTGGGTCATGTTTCAGGTTTGTTAAAGCGATGCGTTGATTTTGATAATAGTACGTATTAGTGAGGCGATCTACGACATACCAACCTAATAATTTAATCCAAAATTAAAACAAATAATCATCAAACTTGCAGCGACAACTGTCATTTTTATTGTAAATCTCAGCACGTGTTGTCATGTCATTGTATTTTTGTGTTGTTATTTCAGGTAGCAGTAATGTGGAGAGTGTTCCCATCAAGGCAGAACCAGGACCCCGAGAAGAAGGTGGAGAGGGGATTCCTTATACGGAACTAGACACAGACCTGCTGGATATTAAAAAAGAATGCTTAGAGCACTCTGAAAGTATTGCCCAGACTGCAGGTTAAATCGATTACAGTTTTTATTAATTTTCCTATTTGATAGCTACTTACTAAGCTTTGTCCTTAATCTTTTTCAGATTTCATAACGGACTTGAAGACGTGTCCTGGGAAAAAACCATTCCCATGTTCCCATTGTAACTACACCTGCTCATGCAAGTCTGCGTTAGCACGCCACTTGCGCACCCATACTGGAGAGAGACCTTATTCATGTTCTTACTGTAGCTATTCATGCTCTGAAGAGAAAGCGCTTAAAATTCACATTTTTAGCCATACTGGAGAAAAACCTTTTTCGTGTTCCTACTGCAGCTATTCATGTTCTCAAATGGGAAATTTAAAAAGTCACATGCGTACCCATACTGGAGAAAAACCTTATTCATGTTCCTACTGCAGCTTTGTATGTTCTCGAAAAGATACTTTAAAACAGCACATGCCTTCCCATACTGGAGAAAAACTTTGTTCTTGTTCTGACTGCAATTATTCGTGTTCACGAAAGGGAACTTTAAAATTTCACATGCGTATCCATACTGGAGAAAAACCTTATTTATGTTCATACTGTAGCTATCCATGTTGTAGAAAAGAAATTTTAAAACGTCACACTCTTACCCATACCAGAGAAGTATCTGCCTGAAAAAAAACCGACTGCAATATTCATATTCTCAAAAAGGATCTTAAAAAGTTCACGTAAGTGATAAATCAATACACGACAGTCAAACAGGTTTCATTTAGATCAAGGTCCATCAGGAAATATATATTAAGGGGAAACAGTTTCAGCAGTGGGAAACAGTTTTACAGGAACAATGTTCTTTAAAACATATTAAAAAACACGAAATTATCTTAAAGTTTTGATATATTTTCAATATAGCTAAATAAGGGTTTAGCGCAATTAAAAATATGACAACACTAAAGAGAACCCTTATCAAATTACACAAACTGCGCGTTTAATAATAATGCAGTTATAACTTTATTATTATTCCTTATTTTATTTTATTAATTTTAAACACCCCGATTTGCTTTTACAATATTCATGTATGACCAAATTTACTTCATGGTTCAGAGACATCAAGAGTTTTCCATGTGTGGATAACAAACAAAAACTTTAAATAAATTAACATAATAGATTGTTCGGGCATAACCGATAAATAGTATTCCATTTAATATTACCCACATCCCATACTGTCTAATCTACCGATAAAATATTACCTACCTATTGTCCAACCTTGTCACCGGGAGAAGAATTCGTCCCGTCTCTTAGTACAACTTCTACCACACAACGAAATGCAAAACATTGTCATATTATGTTAAAGGCAAGTTTCATGGTTGATACCGGCCAAACTAAAATAAGAATATATTCTTGCGAAGCGTCGTGAGTTTTATGCAATATCAAGAGGGAACAGAGAGGAGACCAGTTCTTAAGGTAGGACTTTTCATTATTCTGGTGGCATCCTCTCCCAGTTCCTTTTCCGTTCCATATTTCCTTCCAGAGCTTCACACAAAATTCACGCGGCCCAAAATCGCCATAAATTTCATTAGCTGTCGATACAAAGGTACATGGTAGATTTAAGGTGCATTTAAATGTATAATATAATCGTCTTTGTTCTTTAAAATTTATAATTCTTTGTTTGTCCCTTTTGCGTTCCTCAACCATTCAACCGTTATTAAATTATTTCCTATACCATTCATCCAACTGCGATGACACTTTGGTGAGTTGTTTTGCGGACGCCCGAAGGTTTGTATATAATTAACTGGTACCCGGCATGCGTTGCTAAGCTATTTAATAAAGGAATTGTTTCTCCTTGCGTGTCGTTTCCCATTCGTCCCGTTCCCTTCCGCCTCCCTTTCCCCTCTCACGTTCCTACTCCGCCTCCTCCACCTTCCCTTTCCCCACTCCATTCCCCCCTTTCCTCCGTCCCGTGAACCCCCCTCCCGAGTCTTCCCCTCACGCATTCAATACATTCAACGGCTCGCATGCCACCTATTGCATTTTTTTTTTCAAAATTCGAGCTCACCAGTAGTTTTATTCAACCTTGTCCTAACAATAATGAACACAAAAAAAAGAATTATCCAATTTGCGGAAGTTATGCGCGTACATACATTTCGGCGTTTCTTTTTTATACATAAGATAGATCATAATGGTGAGGTCTGGCGTTATGAAATTTGTATACAAATTTGACAATAGGTGGCGCGCGAGTTTTTTGAAAAACGTGTGTGTCATTCAGTTAGAAGGAGGGAAGGGGAGGGGAAATCGGGTGGTGGGAGGGGAATCGAGTAGGGGGAAAGCCAGGGAAGGTGGAAGAGGAACACGGGAGAAGAACGCAGGGAGTAGCGGCGGTTCACGGGGCAGGGGGCGCTGGTGTGTGGAAGACGGGAAAGGGGGTGCGGGATAGAAACGGGGACGCATGGGAAAGGACAAAATCGGTAAAGAAAATTACAAAAACATTTTTTAGCATAATAAACACATTTACATTTTTGCAAAAATTTACTCATTCGTTCAGTTAAAGCATAACTGAATCCTTTTTTAGCCAGAATGTCTGGTATTGAATAAACTACAACAACGGCCGATTGATCCTCACTTAATTAATCCGCCATACTATTTAAGGATGTCACGGGTGTTTATTTATTTATTTATTTTATTTTATTTTATTTTATTCATTTCTATGCTTTTACATACAGTTAATTAATACAATGATATACAGTTAATAAGTGCAATGACAATGACATTAGGTGGAAGTAAAACAAAAATATTCTTAATATGAGACATAGTAGGTAGTAGAGTGAAATATGATCGGCAACTGTATGTAATTAGTTAAAACGAATGTGGTTATGGATTGTGAACACCTCACTGGGAGAACCCGTGCTGAGGTGTACGCATGTATTATTATGCCATCATAAGTGATAGCACAGCATCCCCCTTGAGACTCTCAAGGAGGATTCCGTAGTACCACCCATGGTGGCAGTATTGTACATATAGTAGGTGTAGGTAGCTGTGTTGAGATAGTCATCATAATATTATACAGACACAATGTAGTAAGTTGAGGTAATTTGAGCATCATAATATACTAAAGTCGCAATGGATAATACATTATAGTAAAAAGAAAAAAATAAAGAATATACAAGAAGAGTGAACTATAGAGCAGTTGTGACGAAAAGATAATAAAAGAAACAAACAAAAGTAGATGATATTAGTGCCAATATTTTAAAAATAGTTATGCAATATTAATCTATTTTGTAGATCTAGTGGTATAATTATTAAATACCAAGTAAATTTTTATGTTTGGTTTGGAGTAAATAGGTTTTGGAAAAATAGTGTTCCTTTAGTTTTTATCCAGTCTGTGATTTGTTTTTTTAGTTTATATGTTGGTGAATAATCAGCAAGTTGTTTCAAAGAAGGTGGCATGCAATTATATAGTTTGATGGAATAGTAGTTAAAGGATCTTTGTCCGTGGGTCGTGTGCTTTAGCGGGATGTTAAGTGTTAGATTTATTGAAGACCGGCTTGTTATTGAGGACTGAGAGAGTAAAGGGATATGCAGTTTGAATTTGAAGAGGTGAAGAATAGACGATTTAGCGTAGAGTTGTCTGATTGACAAAACGTCGAGCATCTTGTAAATTTTTTCAGAGTCTGTATCATATGCTACTTGAAGAATTAGTTTGATTGTTGCCTTTTGTGCTTTTTCTAGTGGATCTAGAGAAATATTACTTGCACTTCCCCAAGACAGAAGACCATACATGATTATAGATTGAGAAAGAGCAAAGTAAATAGATCTTAGTATAGTGCGTGGGAAGATGTTTTTTATATTATTTAAGAGATACATGATTTTTTTAAGCTTGGATGTAATTAAGTTGATGTGGTCATTCCAGCGTAGGTTTTCGTCAATTATGACGCCTAGATATTTTATTTGTTTGACATTTTCTATGATTTCGCAATTGCATATTGAGAAGGGTTGGGAGCAGTCGTGTATTTTCAGAGCGAAGGTTGGAGGAGGTTGACCTCTTTGAGTTATACTGTGTGTTATGAATTTAGTTTTTTTTATATTTAGAGTAAGTTTGTTTTCATTGAGCCATTGTTTGATGACAGCAAGACTTTTCTCAGCTTTAAGGAATGCCTTGATCCATGAGTCAGCTTGACAAAGTATTACGGTGTCATCAGCGAATGTCACAATGTTGCCTTCTGTAATTAGTTCACAGATATCATTGATGTAGATAAGAAACATTAAGGGACCTAGAACACTACCCTGGGGCACTCCGTAACTGATCGGAAGGGGTTCACTTTTCACTTTGTTAATAATGACTTGTTGAGTTCTCTCTGACATAAAACTTTTCAGTAAGTTAAGTTCATTTCCAGTTATGCCAAGTTTAATAAGTCTCTTAAAAAGTATATTGTGAGATATTATATCGAAGGCTTTACATAAGTCTAGGTATATTGAGATTACTTTTTTCTTTGAGTCAAGGTTAGAGTTAATAAAGTCTGTTCCTGAGGTTAAAGCGTGTTGTGTATTACTGTTCTTTCTAAAGCCATGCTGGTTCTTCGAGAGTAGATGGTTTGTTTCTAGGTAGTGGTAGAGCTGTTCTTTGATGGCTTTTTCCAGAATTTTGGACGAATTTTTCCAGTATTTAGAAGAGTGATGGGTCTGTAGTTGTTGATGTCATTTTTAGGTCCTGACTTATAGATTGGAATAACCAGTCCATTTTTTAAGCAGCTAGGGAAAATACCTTCTTTTAGGCTACGATTTATCAGGTATGTAAGTGGATTGAGGAGTTGGTCACTTAGAGTTTTAATGGTTTTTGCGTCTATGTAGTCAGTACCTACAGCTGAGCTATTCTTTAAGGATTGTATTATTTTAGATGTATTTTCACATGAGATGGTTTGGAGTTTAAATTGTATATCATTATTGGAGTTAGGAGTATCTTGTTGGATAGATGAATGTAGATTCTCTGCCACAGTACTTGTAATGTCTTCTGCCAGAATGCCTCCAATATTTGTGTAATGATTGTTAATGTAATTTAAAACTAGTGTGGGATTGTCGTGGAAGAGGATTTCTTCATTGTTAATGACAATATTTTTGATATTATCATCATCGAATTTATGAGTGCAAGTACTTTCCTTTAGTATTGACCATACACTTTTGGGATCGTAATTGGATTCTATCAGTTTATTTTTGAAGTGTAGCTCTTTAGCTTTTCGTATAATTAGGGTGCATAGATTTCTATATCTTTTGTAGAATGAGTAGAGAGTAGTATCAGAAGGGTTGAGTTTGACTTGTTTGTGTAACTTATCTCTTTTTTTAATACAGTTTAAGATGCTTTGAGTTATCCAAGTTTTTAGTTTTTTTTGGCGGTGGGGAATAATTTTTGTTGATGTTTTAGTATTTTGCGTGATGATGGTTTGTAAGTATGTAATAAAGTAGTGCCAAGCCTTATCTGTTGACGTTATACTCCTTAAATGCTCCCATGATTGTTCATCTAAACATGATTTTATGTTGTCATAGGCAATATTCTTAATTGTGAAATGGCGTTGAGTAGGCAAATTTGGAGTTGGTGTAGTCAGGCCTAGTAAAGTTGTGTAGTGGTCCGTAATGGAGGATTCGTAGACTATGCTTTTGATATAATGTTTTGATTTTACCATAATGTGGTCTATACAAGACTCAGTGTTATTGGTTACTCTAGTGGGGGTATTAATAGTACTGAAGATACCATGTTGCATCAGCATCAAAAGGTAATCGTGGTTTTGTGGGTGACCATTAGGCAGTAGATTAATATTAAGGTCACCGGCTATTATGATATTTTTAAAGGAATTTAATTTATTAAGATGACTATTAAGGGAAGATATGAATGGTGCGATATCATAGGTGGATGGTGATCTGTATAGTGCAAGTATACATGTTTCTTGGTTGACGATTATTTGTAAACAGTTTGAGTTATCAATGAAAATTTCAGAAACTAAACTACTAAGGTTGTTATGAAGATAGACCACAACACCGTCGTTTTGTTTTTTATTATTTGATGTGTGGTACTGGGTGTAATTTATTCACGGACCAATAGTCCAATTAACAATAACATGAATAGAAAAATAAAAGAGAGATGACAATGAAAGGAGATTACATATAGATGAAGAGCATTGACAAAATACATATAAAATAAAAGTACATAGAGAAGATAGCTTGAAGATGGATTTAAAAATACTTTAAAAAACCACATTGCGTAACGACTGCCGAAAGTCACTTAGGCTTACACCAAAAAATTCAATGCTTTGATTTGCGTTGACAAGTCTCGACATTCTGGATAAAGGAGAATGATATCCATAATTAGTAGAATGTTGATTGAGGAACAGCAATTCATTATTTCGGAGTCTACGGGAAGGAATGTTGAACTGGATGAGTTGTAACAAAGCAGGTGTGTCAGTAATACTGTTGATAATTTTGAAAATGCATATTAGATCAGAGTCCTTTCTACGTTTTTCTAAAGAGGAAATGTTTAAAGTTTGTTCAATTTCATCATACGAGTATTCTCCTCTTTCAAGTCCTAACCTCCAAACAATTCCCCGTAGGAAGCGATGTTGTTCAGATTCGATGTAATAAATGTGGACAGCATAAAAAGGGCTCCAGATACTAATACCTACAGCCTGTATGTCGGACGAATATCTACAGATCATATGTTGAACTAATATCTACGAACTTCACAGTGTTGACTAAAATCTACAGAGCGTAGGTTGAGCTAATATCTACAGAGCGTAGGTTGGACTAATCAGCTAAATGTGTCCGATGTAAGGGATTTTTACATACTTACACACTTAGGTACATAAATTAAGTTTTTTAAACTGCATACGCAATATTACATTATTCCAATATGCTACGCATAATTGCAAATCCAACCTCTGCCAGTGCTGTAGATATTTGTCAACACTTTGGTTCTCATAGATATTAGTCAACAGTTTGTGCTGTAGATATTTGTCAACACTTTGGTTCTCATAGATATTAGTTCGATTTTTTCAGTTTTCGGAATTCCTGTAGATATTAGTAGACGCCTTCCATAAAAAGGAGATCAAATGACACTAGCATATTCAAGGTGAGGGCGGACCAGCGAACAGTAAAGAGTTTTAAGTGTATTTATATGTTTAAAGTCAGAGGTAATTCTATGAATGAAGCCGAGTAGTTTAAGTGATTTGTTTACGATGTTATTACCTAATGTGATCTCGGAAAGAAAGTTTACAATCCAGAGTAACCCCAAGGTCCTTGATAGATGTGACAGTAGAGAGACAAACATTATTTAGTTTATAATCAAACTGAATAGGTTTTTTGGTTCTATAAATGAACAAAATTTTGCATTTATCAACATAACGTGATAAATAAAGAAGAAGAATTAGAATTTTTATATATTTAAATTTGACATTGTCTTACAGCAATACACGACAATAAATGTACCTGAAGGGTGAAGCGAGTGGACAGTTAAACTACGCAACACAATCAGCCTGGACCAGCGAGCAATCAAGAATGCATAAATAAACCAATCATTAGATTGATAACTTGATGCTTTTTGTACTGACGAAGTGTCAAAGCTATTTACATATATATTTGATCACCGATGTGATATGACGTCACACATACCATCGACAAGAGAAAAGGAATTTTAAAAAAGGCTTAACCATAGACAATATAATTCTTCTCTGTTTTATTCTCTCGGTACCTACCTAATTCATTAACCTAAAATATTATTTTAAAAATAAAATGAAATGTCAAAAACTTTTCCAGAGCAACAAGAGCTGCATCTGACGGATTGCTGCTTGCGAAAATGAACTTACTTTTCTCTACAGCTCATTTTCTCTAGACAGAGCTTTTGTCAGAAGATGGAAAACCATTGCTTTAAGACTTTAAGAAATCAACGGTCGTAAAATAACCCAAAATTACTTGAAATTTCAATCCCTTCAAAACGGGAAGAACAATTTCAAATAAGATTAGCGTTCCTACGACAATATCGAATTTGGCACTTCTCTGGTATAGAGAAATGAAAACTCAATTACATGTTTTAGTATTTTATTATAAACAGGAAATAAAAGAATAACCAAATAACCATCACGCCGTTTCCCCGCAGGGGTAGGCAGATAGGACGGACGGCCAAACAACTCGGTCTTGGCACACACTCTTTGCCTCATTCACATTCACACATCGACTCATACATCTTATTGTACTATTCTGACATTTGCCGTGGCCCGGCGCAAGTATTTGATTCACTTGATCGTGTCAGGCCTTCCTCCGGCGTCCCCGACTTCATATATTCTACTTTCACTCAAAGCTTTGTTCATCGCTTAACATACCCAAACCATCAGAGGGTCTTTTTCTTAATCTTACTCATTACGCTTACATCAGCCTTGCATTCTTTGCGGATCTACGCATTTCTCACACAATCATAAGAGTCATAATATATTGATGATTTGTTTAACGCCATTTTTGTAAAAAAAAAATCACCTCAAAGGCGTTCTGCACAAACTCATAATATATTTCTTCAATCTTACTTCCAGCTACAAAGTAGACAAACCATTTCCATCTTCCACCGGTTCATCGACCACTATATAGAGCAGAAAATATACAGGACGATGCATGGTTTTACAATACATACGCCTCAGGGATCTCATTGCTATAGCATTCAGTCTTCTTTCCTCTATCAGTTCCATGCCTCACTGCCATACATCAAAGTGGGTACCAGCACTCTGTTGTGGACTGCTAGATTCGCTTCTTTAGACTGTTTTTTGTTAGCGCCAATGGCATTTAGTGCATTTATTCAATATCTCTATCAGCCTTTCCGTCTCTCGTAAACATACTTCTCACGATATACAAACTCATCCACCCGCTCTAAGGATTCATCATTCATAACTATATAGCATACTGTTTTCGTACTCTCTTTACCGATAAAAATAGAAAATACGGAATAAGAAAGTCAAGCGTACTGAGAATGTGATTTTCCTGTTGCATCCTGGTCCAGTCCATGAAATTGATTTCCTTCTTGTGTTCTCTCAAGGACAGCGCTGCCACAGAATGGTGGAACACGTCAGCCCCCATCTCCTCATATGACACAACAATGCTACCGTCCTACATACCTACAACAAAGAATCATCATAAATTAAAATGCTTTAAAATGTGCATCAAAATAAGTCAATTGACTTTCATAAAAAATATTAATTACGTAAAACGTTAGCAGAATCATCGTACTGCATCTGGTACTACATAAAGTTCACCATAAAGCAAGTTTATCTTCGCAAAATAAATATCTTTACCTAGATAATAATTTATAATAATAAATTGAAATGCTAACAAACCAGGGCTCTGTTGGCGCGGGCACTAGTAATCCTCAGTCTCCACCAGCCTGGGTGGTTTGATATATTTATGGTCCAGCCGTCAAGCTTTGGTGTTTCGAGCTGAAAATATTTTAAAATATACATGAAAACTAAGATACAACAAAAGAAAACAAATGCATATGCAGAAAAAAGTTTAAACTGCAAATGAATGTACCTTTGACAAGAAGAACCATAGCAAAAAGAGAGTTTAATATATGAATATTTGTATCTTTAGGTTAGATGAATGGGTTTCACGTCGTCAATTGAATCAACGAAATGTACTATTTCGCCACACTCTTAGCCACAAACGTATGCACGAGTTCTTAAAATCGGGTAATCGATGTATTCAAGTCTGATTTCACACCGCGCCTATTTTAGAAGCAATTTTACATTCGATCACAACATGCAAACAAATCGTAAAGCGACCATTTTGAAATATAATTGCGCAGAGCGTCCGCAACCGTCAACACAAAAAATGCAAGTCTTCCCATTGGTGTACTGAGGAACGGCGTCACACAGTCATAGATATTATCTATCTTTGTTGTCGGTTGAAGTTTTTTGTAGCGATGGGAAATATCGATCAAATATCGATGTTGTATCGATCTTTTTTACCATCGATGCATTTCGATACATTGTCATAATATATAAATCGATTCTTGAACACTCGATTCTTGCATCGATGTCAAAGAAGCGCTGTGATTGGTCAGAATTAATCGATGTGAGATAAGCGTTGTGATTGGTCAGAATTAATCAAAATGTTAAACCGATATAATCGTAGTACACAAACGTCAAAATTCATTCGGAAATGGAATCGATGTCAAAGAAGCGCTGTGATTGGTCAGAATTAATCGATGTGTTAAACCGAGACAACAGTATTCAAACGTGAATTGTAAACGACGAATTAGATTATGATTTACGTTTCCAGTAGGTATGTGAGATAGACATGGTGATTATTTTTCATAAATAGGTAAATGGGTTCTTTTGAGGTTATTTATCGATTTGGTTGGTGTACATTTGATTTATTCTAAATGAACAACCGATGTCTCTACTTTACTACATTCTTCGAGTACTAACTTCCTGGTACCTCAAAATATTTTGTGTGACTGTATAATGTATAAAATATTGATGGTTTGTTCTAAAAAGTATTATCAGCGCTAGAATTTTTAAAGTAAATTTTTAAAGTAATTTTTAAAGTAATTTTTAAAGTTTCTTAAACTTCTCTACAAAGATATCATTATTCAATAAACACCTATTGCAAAAAACAGTTTGGTGACTGTTTTAATTTATAAATTTCCTACAATCTAAATGTCATTTTGAGGTTATCCATGTAATGACGCAGAATCAGAATTGTGCAAACATCTATAAAATTACATTATCTATAAGAATACGGATCTTTTAGAAACAGTTTCAAGGTCGGGTCTGACCATAGATTATAGATAGTAAAATATTATTGTAAATTATAGAAATTAATAATGTTGCTTGTAAAGAAATCATTGCCACCAATGAAAAATCTACGTTGCCATCCCGATGTACCCCCCCACCCACCCGCCACGAGAAAAATTACTGCCCTTTACCGCTGCTATTGCTCCTGAACTCAGAGCGATTAATCGATTAATCATTCGATTCTTTTGATGTTTCGATGGAAACATTTCGATTATATAAATGTTTCGATCATTCCCATCGCTAGTTTTTGGCCGGAGTTATACCCCCCTGCAAGAATGTTCGATTCCCTGCGTTTCTGTATTTCTGTCAGCAGCCAGTAGAAAGTACTTGAATCTTAGTGTTGTCATGCTAACTATGTTTTTTGGCTGTTGAGTGTTGTGCGAAGTCACTGTCTATAAAAACATCGAAAGTCAAAATAATAAGCCATCAGCAGTAATCTGATATCATCTCTTCTGGAAATAAGGCTGTAGATACCCAGCATTCCCGAGATAAGTGATGTTGAAAACAGCCGTGAGTAAAAACCTAACTCATATCATAAATATATATTTTGAATTTTCTCGACCATTAAGTACATAGACGATGTCCTTGATAATTTGGGGACCATGATAGAGAATTTTGGCTTCCTTTCTTTTGAATTTTACTCGTGACGTCTTTTTGTATGCTAATTCTTCCTTTCCCTTCTGTTTCACAACCTCCTTCATCACTTATAGACAAGCCTAGATATTATATATAGAATCATTCAACTTGTCTAAGCCTGTGAGAGAATTATTTGTTCTTGATAAGGTGTTTGCCCTGTCGATCACCATGAGTATTATATTGACCTTATTGATCAGGAGACCTAGATTACAGCTTTCTCTATTTTAGCAAGGGGGTTATTAAGGGTAGTGTCATCTGCATATCGGAGTTAAAAAATTTGGCTACCAATGTTTATTCCGCCTTTCCACCAATCAAAAACCTTTTGCATTATAATTTTTGTTCTCAGAATTGACTTCTTTTATTTGATTTATCACTAACGAAATTTAGTTCAAGTTTTGTGTATAAAAAGCAGTTTGATGGGAATTTTCTGATTTTTAGATTTTACAATACAAGTTTAGTAGAACTCTCAAAATCTAATAACAATTTAGGAACCTTATGCTTTTTCAATAATAACATATTATATTATCACAAAAAAATAATCAATTTAAAAACAATAAGAATAACACTAACCTTATAAAAACAAATAAAAATAATCACTATACACTAAGAGTTACACAAAAGATAACCATGCGCCTCTCAAGTGCATTAGTTCGTTTTTAAATAAGGTGAAAAACCTAAAAATACCCTCAGATATCCCAGATTAATGGATAAATTACAATTCGAAGTCGCCACAGCACATTGAAAGAAGATTCAAGCACTTTCATTTTTCGTTTGAGTAATATTATTTTCTGTTTCACCGACCACGTAAAAACTTGCGAAGTTGATTTATTGAGTTTAATTTAAATGAAGACAATATTAGTGAAACTCAATTGAAAATCTGGAGACAGAAAAATTAGAAAAGGTATTGCCTCCACTGGGACTCGAACCCTGGACCCTTTGCTTACATCGTCGCTCTAGTTCGTTTTTCTCCAACAGACCATTTTTAGCGAAATTGAGTTAAGTATGCAGTAGTTCTCAGAAAGTTATTATGTATACAATGCAAGTGAAAAAAAAAAATTAAAAAAAATTATTTAGGGGGTTTTCAAAACGCACTTTGTCTTACGTCCTCCAAAATGAAACAACATTTCGAGCGTATTTATCCAACATCCACACGTTGGCCAAAAGGACTCCCGTTTTTAAACCGGCCGTTCAGTCAAATTTCATAGGAATTTCTCCAACATCCAAGCTGTATCTTAGCCAACGTGCGAAATTCAAACTCTCGGTTCCGGGCGTATTGCTCTAACAGACCACACAGCCAATAGCAGCGCAGCGGAGGACCACGTGATTGCTTTCATTCCAAACATTTGTCCCTTTAGCGCCACGAAAGTAAATATCTTCACTTATAATTATGCTAGTTACCAAGATATTTTAGTGGTTTTCTATGAGATTTCTTCAGACAAAATGCATAAAGATGTAAAATGTGGAAAAGGATAAATTTTTTTAAGGAAAACATAACAGATAAATAATATTACAATATTTTCTCTGCAAATTGTTTCAACTTGTCGTCCGTTACAGGGTGGTTATAATAAAGTTGTGTATTTTTTGAGAAAATATTGTAATAAATGCCAAGTTCTATATTGTGGTGAAATATCGTATTAAAAATTGAAATAACTTTCGTCGCTGTTTTAATTTAATTTAACCAATTAAAATATTAAAACAAATTGACTGAAATTGAAGAAAAATCAATTAACGAAGAGTATAAGGACGACATTATACGGAATACACTCGGGATTTGATCCTTAAGGCGTATGTGCATAAAGAGGTATCGGTATGTTTATCTACCTATACGTAATTATTTAAATCTTCGGGTAAAAATACCTATTTATGATATTTAAAACAAATATAAGAATAAGAACATTGAATGAGCTTATGTTTTAAGCACATTTAATGCGTAGTACCGGTATGTTTATCAACCTTTACGTAATTATTTAAATCTTTGTTCAAAAATACCTACTTGTGAAATTTAAAAAACACAATTATTAGAATAAGGACTGATGTATTATAGTACCTAATATATGTGTCCATCCACCAAATCTTAGTGAAAGCATAATTCTACTTCAGATACTTAAAACAAGCCAACAATTAGAATAAGGAAATGAAGAAGTTTTAATTTTCAGTACATTTAGTTCCTAAAATATCTGTACCTATATTTATCAGCCAAATCTTCGTGTAAAAATTCTACTTATGATATTTATCAACCTAATTTGCATGTAGTTATTCGACTTATGATATTTAAAACAAGCCAATTATTAAAATAAGGAAATCAAGGAGTTTTCATTTTCGGTACATTTAGTTCCTAAAATATCTGTATATTTATCAGCCAAATCTTCGTGTAAAAATTCTACTTATGATATTTAAAACAAGGCGATTTTTCGAATAAGTGCAACGAAGGAGTTTTTGTTTTTGGCACATTTAGTGAGTAATAGCTTGATGTTTATCTACCTTTACCTAATTATTTAAATCTTTGTGTAAGAATACCTACTTGTACTTGTAATACAAAACATAATTATTAAAATAAAGACAATGCAGGAGTTTTTTTACTTTTAGTACCTTATATTTATGTGTTTATCTACCAAATATTTGTGTCAGAATTCTACCTGAGATATTTAAAACATGTTAATTATTAGAATAAGGAAATAAAGACGTTTTGTTTTCGGTACATTTAATGCCTAAAGTATCTTATTATTTTAATCAACCAAATCTGAGTGTAACAATGAAAACATTTTTGGTATATTTAGTGCCAAAGAACAGTTGTATTTGTGTACCTATAAATATCTTATTATTGAAATCTTCATGGAAGAACTGTACACCGAATGACCATGAAAGCATTTCTATTATTTTATACATTGAGTGCCTCATATTTCTTATGTGTTTGTTTATTTCTTACCTATCCGAGTTTTATTTTGTTCGAGCTTTGGATTGTCAATAAAAACGTTACGTACTATTCGTACATTTTTAATGGTTAGGTATCCCATTCATTTGACTTTTTTTACCTAGATCAATTTCTAGTTCTTTTATTTCAGCCCCTTTTGTAACCCTTCTAATAATTTGGCCCAACTAAGTGGTACCTCAAATACTGGAATACATTAAATTTGTTATGAAGCTAAAAATGTGGTTAGTGGTTAGGATTGTTTTATGACCTCTTTTTTTACAAGTCTGTATTGTGTAATAGACGTAAATCACATCCCATGTGTTCGAACGTAGGATCATTTTTAAAAAGAACTCGTCGTCTATTGTTTTACACATTTATGAAGAACTTGTAGCTATCTATTGTGTTTCAAAATCCTTCGAGTTAACTTTTTATTTTAAAATGTTGGATACTACACTTCTGTTATCACACGACGGCCTCCTGTGGTCGAGGGGTAAGACTCTCAACTAGCGATCCGGATGTCGCAAATTTCAATCCCATCGTGCACAAGTAATTTTTATTTTGGTAGATTTGTTTATTTTGGGGGGCGGGTATGGGTACCGCCGTCCCGGGAACCATTTATTGGATAACCACCATCTCTGCCATAGGTCACCCCGAGTGGTTCGCTACGTTTGGTGGCTTTGCAAGGGTGCCGGGGTTCATGGGGTGAAGTTTGTCCAGGTCTTGGCGGTGGATACGACTGCCCACCTGCTGCGTGGCGAGAGAGAGACTGGTTAAGGGAGGCTTTTTGACCTTTCCAGCCGGACTCTCCCGACTCTCGCCTTGCACCGCAATTGGAGAGATGGATTCATACGTCCGTCACTCCCGGACACACTGACCCCCAGATTCCTACCCACCCCTCATACCCTTTTTCTTCCCAAATTTCCTATCCTTACCTTCCTTATAAAGACTCCTCCAAAGTAAAATTATTTTCCTCAGGGCCACCTATGTGGAGCTAATCTAAATATATATATATATATATATATATATATATATATATATATATATATATATATATATATATATATATATATATATATATATACATAACACCGCCTATTTGGCGACCAGCATGGGCAAATATGCATCTAAAGTGGCGACCACCGACATTTGGCGACCGATATACGGTCGCCACTTTATTTTTCGAAATTTTTACACAGTTTTTAGTACATGTCGTCACAAGCATTTTGGCAAAAATTGTCCTGGTTGTCAAATTGGGCGTGAAGTGGATGATTTCGAATATTAAAGTTCCGCCGTCTGTCGCTACGCAGCTAGGCGCTAGGTGATATACACGGCCGTATATTCTCCTTCAATCCTACTTTCAAACCTAGCATTTAGTGGCAACCGATGGCGTTGACAAACTGGTTGTCAAATTGGGCGTGAAGTGGATGATTTCGAATATTAAAGTTCCGCCGTCTGTTGCTACGCAGCTAGGCGCTAGGTGATATACACGGCCGTATATTCTCCTTCAATCCTACTTTCAAACCTAGCATTTATTGGCAACCGATGGCGTTGACAAACTTGTTAGGAAACGACGTTGCCGGTTCATTTCAAATCTCGTACGAGTTGAGGTGCATCCGACGGTGGCGTGATTTGTGACGTTGCCGCGCTTATTTGGTCGGTTGCCTCAAATGTTTTGCTCAAATTTTGTCGTGATCAATCGTATTATCGTATACCGAGCATTGACGTCCATATGATTTGGAGTGTATTTGGCGATCGACCATTTTAGTGTCTTAATTGTAATACAGTATTGATTACGGTTTACGCATTGAAACGGAACAAAAGAATTGAAAGAATAACAGAAATGTTAGAATTCAGATAATCTGAGGTACTTGTCTTCAATTAATAATTCTTCTTTTCGGTCGTTTATACGGTCAAATTTACTTCTTTAAAATTCCCTATTCTTATTTTACAGGAGTTCACTTACTCTGACGGTGATATTGAATATGGTTTCAGATAGCGGATGTGTGAAACCAAAGGCGATCTCACCAATTAATTTTAATCGAAAAAATAAAAATATTGCATGGATGATTCATCTGATCAAAACGACCCTAGTACATTGTTTCCACAAAACTTGTTGACCAAACGTGTTGACCAAATCCAAGAAGAAAATTGATATAGAAATAACGAAAAATAAATACAGTGCGCAGTTCCATGCCGTAGAAATGAAACCTTCAGAAAACTAAAGTAGGCAAGAGTGGGAAGGCTACGAAGCACCGCACAAAGAGGAGACCGATTATTCTATCTTAGGGGGCATACATTAATTGAGCTCAAAATGGGGGGGGGGGGTCCAGCAAAATCTCACCAAATCTTGAACAGTTTTTCAGCATATTGTCGCGATCATATTTACCACAACGGGGGGGGGGGCGTAACGGGATAGCATTGGGCGGGATGGGATAGGGTGGGACCCCAGATATACAACTGATGTCTCGTGAGGGGAGAGGGGGGGGACACCCAATCTCACCAAGGGGGGGGGGGGTTAAATTGGAAAATTAACTGCTCACGTTATTAATGTATGCCCCCTTATTCTCTCGCTGTCTAAATCCTATAGATGTATGTGATTTTTGCGTCTTTTTAGTGGGTTCAGTTTGTAAAGGAGTGACGGACGTATGAATCCATCCCTCCCACTGCGGTGCAAGGCAATGTTCCAATGTTCTACGGCTTGAGAAGTTAAAGGGACTTCCTCAACCACTCTCTCCCGATCCGACCTATCATGCTGCTGGTCGGCAGACGCATTTGCCACCAAGACCCGGACAACCTCACCCCATGAATCATTAGATGACAAAGTCGTAGGTGAAAATATTGAAATGAACTAGAACATACAACAATAAAAAAAACAATTTTTAGAGTGTGCAATTCACACGCGGTAGAAGTGAAACCTCCAGAAAAACTAAAGTAGACAAGAGCGGGAAGGCTACGAAGAAGTGCACAAAGAGGAGACCGATTATACTATCTCATTCTCTTACAGGCTAAATTCTATAGGTGTATGTGTTTGTCTCCTTTTATTGTCGCTATTTTTCGTTTCATCGAGTTTCAAATCCAAAACGGTGCTAAAGAAGTTTTCACTTCAAAATACAAGTGTGCAGTTCACATGCAGTAGAAGTGAAACCTCAGAAAACTCTAGACAAGGGTGGGGAGACAACGAAGCACCGCGCGAAGAGGATACTGAATAGCTACGAAGCACCGTACAAAGAATAGACCGATTAGTCTATCGCATTCTCTTGCAGGCTTAATCTTATGGATGTATGTCTTTATCTCTTTTTAATGTCGCTAGTTTTCGTTTTATCGAATTTCAAATCACAACGGTGCTAAAGAAGTTTACACGTACCCTAGTTTAATGTACATTATCTCTATATTTAAATTTTTAAAATTAGTAAGATATTCATAATAAAAAATGCTCGTACATCTATAGGATTTAGCCAACGAGAGAATAAGAGTATAATCGGTCTCCTCTTTGTGCGGTGCTTCGTAGCCACTCCTCCCACTGTATTCTACTTTATTTTCTGAAGGTTTCACTTTTAATTGCGTACTCGGATTTTTTAAAATTGTTTCGGTTACCTATTTAGCTACCTATTCGCTTAACCTTCGCATCTTCTTTTTCGCATTTCTTCTTCGCATCTCAATTTGGGAGGCGGGAATGGGTACCGCCGCCCCGGGAACCTTTATTGGATAACCAACACCTCTGCCATAGGTCACCCCAAGTGGTTCGCTACGTTTGGTGATTTAGCAGGGGTGCCCGGGTTCATGGGGTGAGGTGTGTCTAGGTCTTGGAGGCGGATAACCAGGACACACTGAACCCCAGATTCCTACCCACCCCTTAAACCATCTTCCTTCCCAGAACTCTCCCCTCCTTCCTTTCCTTTAAAAAACCCTCCACACAGCATCCTCAAAGATGACATAGGCCCTGAGGAAAATAATTTCCCTCAGGGCCTCCTGTGTGGAGCTCATGTAAAAAAAAAAAATCTTCAGGGTATGAAATTTAACTGATCAACAATGTTTTTAGTTTTTTTTTTTGCATCAGTAACTGATATAATAAAAGAGGCTAGATTTCGCAAATTTATCGTTTATTATATCTACTTTGTTCCGTTCGAACCAAACTCACGCACACCAACGAAATTCACAACTTAGCTGCTGCCGACCGGAAACCCCACCTCACATTCCTTATCCCTCACCCGCACAGCTGTGATGGCATTGTAGTGTAGCGTCTAGCATCTTGTCAGAGCTCGTGCATATAGGTATCTACCTACCCAAGCAAATAGGCCACTTGCATAGATTTCATAACGACTTGGAAAAAATCGTGTGGATAGATTTTTTTACCAAGATTACGAAAATGTTAGTAATTTTTTTTAGAAATGTACAGTTTATTTTTTTTTTAAATAAATAAATCCATTATTTAATTAATCCCTTGACGTCACTACATGAAAATTTCCCGTCGCTTAAAATGTTCCTATTAATTTTGTAAATTTCCACACTGATTTTTTTTTTTATATGGCAGCACATTGATTTCAGACGAATTTTTTAACCTGACATTTATCGTTCACTAGATTTATTGTTTGTTCTCTGCGAACAGGTTTCTTCTTTGCTTTCTCTTCTCTGCTTTGGTTTCTTTTTGACAAATGTTATGAAGAGAACTCCTACATTTTACGATGTCTGCACGTGTTTTAGAGGTATAATGGTAGTGGTGCTGATTTTAACAAAATCAAATTTTATAATATTATTCTTATTATTATAATTTACAAGTACAAGTATATTTCATTGGATTTAGTAATATAGACGTTGAACATTATAATGATTTACGATCAATAAGATGGATCAAGGAAAAAAAATATTTATGAGATGTAATATTTTTGGAATGACTCGCTATTCTCCTGTGCCCTTTCATGTGGAACACGTTCTTTTTTTAATGATTTTCGGCTATGTAATTATCGTTTTTTCGCACCCATAAAATCCCGTCTTTCCGGTTTATAAAAAGTGGTCTGATTTTTCGGATTGGAATTTTCAAAAAATCGCCAGGGTTTCAAAAATTCGAATGCCGAATGTCTTAGAATATTTACCTAAACCGGAATTTTTTTTAAAAATGCGATGCAAGTGGCCTGCCTATCCGCAAAATAATTATTTGTTCTTTGTAGCATTTTGATCTCGCCTGACTTATAGGCCAGTGCAATTAGCGCAACAAAGGGGGTCGCGATCGGAATTATTCCGGTAGTCCCAATTTTTTGATATGTTTTATACACTCATCTCCTGATAAAAAATCTAAGTTTTCGACCTTGGGTCACTTGAGCTTTCGCCGCCATTTTGAAAAAACCTGCCGAAATCGCGCCAAAATCTGATTTTTCTCAAAGATTTCGTTCCCAATGAAAATTTTGGCTAAGGTGACTTCACAAGTTTTGTAGAACATAAAATTATCTACAATTTTTATTTAAAAAAATTTCTTCTATCTCTAATAAATATTGAGATACACAGCCGTAAAAATGTGTATAAGTTTATAAAAACAAGTAAATTGCACGACTTGGTTTGGTTTTTTGTACGTACCTCTTTTTCAGTACAGTTTTGTAGAGAATAAAATTTCTAAAAAGAAATGTGATTTTTATGTTTTTTGTATTGTTGTTACTGATTTAAAGTATGAATAAACAAATATCGGTAGGTGATAACATAAAAATTTATCAGGATATTACCACGTCTTAAATATAGAAATAACGAAAAATAAATACAGTGCGCAGTTCACATGCCGTAGAAATGAAACCTTCAGAAAACTAAAGTAGACAAGAGTGGGTAGGCTACGAAGCACCGCACAAAGAGGAGACCGATTATTCTATCTTAAGGGGCATACATTAATTGAGCTCAAAATGGGGGGTGGGGGGTCCAGCAAAATCTCACCAAATCTTGAACAGTTTTTCAGCATATTGTCGCGATCATATTTACCACAACGGGGGGGGGGGGGGGGCGTAACGGGATAGCATATGGCGGGATGGGATAGGGTGGGACCCGAGATATACAACTGATGTCTCGTGAGGGGAGAGGGGGGGGGGACACCCAATCTCACTAAGGTGGGGGGTTAAATTGGAAAATTAACTGCTCACGTTATGAATATATGCCCTCTTATTCTCTCGCAATCTAAATCCTATAGATGTATGTGTTTGCCTCTTTTTAGTGTCGCTAATTTTCGTTTCATCGAGTGTCAAATCACAACGGTGTTAAAGATGTTTTTACTTCAAAAGAGTTCGACTGCCAGATTTTGGTTTTTATTTCGAAAAGGACTTAGGACAGGTTGTTTTAAAAATTTGACAGAATCATCAAAAATTAAAAATTTGAAGTTAATTTTCACGTTCTGTGTAAGTGCTATTCAAGTTCTGTTATAAAATTAAAGAGCAGTTTGCGTTATAAATCTGAAATAATCACAGAACTTGAATAGAACTTACACAGATTGTGAAAATTAACTTAAAATATTTGATGAATCTGTAATTTTTTTTAACAACCCGTTAATTAAAATTTTAATTGTTCGAGGCGTGTTTTCAGAAACATTGTATTCGAGGAAACAACTGTGAAAACATTGTAAACAATGTGACTAAAATTAATATAAATGTGTTTTTGTTTTTTTACTTTAATTTCACACGCGGTAGAAGTGAAACCTTCAGAAAACTAAAATAGACAAGAGCGGGAAGGCTACGAAGAAGCGCACAAAGAGGAGACCGATTATTCTATCTCATTCTCTTGCAGGCTAAATTCTATAGGTGTATGTGTTTGTCTCCTTTTATTGTTTATTTTATTTTATTTATTCTCCTTTAAACTAAACTTCGACAGATTGAGACGAATGCAGATTGAAACGAATCAGTTGTAGGATAATTATTGTAGGGTTAATTAATTATAATATTGTTTCCAAGTTTAAATTATTTTATTCCACGAGGCGCCGCACTCAGAGGAGTCTAATAAATTATGAAGCACTGCACAAAGAGGACACCGTTTAGTCTATCTAATTCTTTTGGAGATGTTATTTCACTTCATTCCTAGCATTTAGTGGCGACCGGGTACGACGTATATCGCCTTTCATTCCTAGCCTTTAGTGGCGACCGATGGCGTTGGCAAAAAACGTTGCCGGCTCATTTAAACTCCCATACAAGAGTTGAGCTGCACGCGGCGGTGGCGTGATTTTGAAAAATTTTGTCGTGATCAATCGTAGTATCGTATACCGAGCATTGACGTCCGTGCAATTTGGAGTATATTTGGCGACCGACCATTTTAGTGTCTTAATTACAATACAGTATTGATTTTACGGTTAATGCAATGAAACGGAACAAAAGAATTGAAAGAATAACAGAAATGCAATATCAAGATTATTCTTCGGAGTGATACCTATGACGTAGAATACAGATAATCTGAGGTGCTTGTCTTCAATTAATAATTCTTCTTTTTGGTCGTTTATACGGTCAAATTTACTTCTTTAAAATTCCCTATTCTTATTTTACAGGAGTTCACTTACTTTGACGGTGATGGTTGGATACGACCCAAATCCAAAATTCATGCAGATTTCAAAGGTTTCAGATAGCGGATGTGTGAAACAAAAGGCGAGCTCACCGATTAATTTTAATCGAAAAAATAAAAATAAAATTGCATGGTTGATTCATCTAATCAAAACGACCCTCGTACATTGTTTTCACAAAACTTCAACGTGTTGACCAAATCCAAGAAGAAAATTAATATAGAAATAAAGAAAAATAAATACAGTGCGCTGTTCACGTGCCGTAGAAATGAAACCTTCAGAAAACTAAAGTAGGCAAGAGTGGGTAGGATACGAAGCACCGCATAAAGAGGAGACCGATTATTCTATCTTAAGGGGCATACATTAATTGAGCTCAAAATGGGGGGTGGGGGGTCCAGCAAAATCTCACCAAATCTTGAACAGTTTTTCAGCATATTGTCGCGATCATATTTACCACAACGGGGGGGGGGGGGGGGGCGTAACGGGATAGCATATGGCGGGATGGGATAGGGTGGGACCCGAGATATACAACTGATGTCTCGTGAGGGGAGAGGGGGGGGGGACACCCAATCTCACTAAGGTGGGGGGTTAAATTGGAAAATTAACTGCTCACGTTATGAATATATGCCCTCTTATTCTCTCGCAATCTAAATCCTATAGATGTATGTGTTTGCCTCTTTTTAGTGTCGCTAATTTTCGTTTCATCGAGTGTCAAATCACAACGGTGTTAAAGATGTTTTTACTTCAAAAGAGTTCGACTGCCAGATTTTGGTTTTTATTTCGAAAAGGACTTAGGACAGGTTGTTTTAAAAATTTGACAGAATCATCAAAAATTAAAAATTTGAAGTTAATTTTCACGTTCTGTGTAAGTGCTATTCAAGTTCTGTTATAAAATTAAAGAGCAGTTTGCGTTATAAATCTGAAATAATCACAGAACTTGAATAGAACTTACACAGATTGTGAAAATTAACTTAAAATATTTGATGAATCTGTAATTTTTTTTAACAACCCGTTAATTAAAATTTTAATTGTTCGAGGCGTGTTTTCAGAAACATTGTATTCGAGGAAACAACTGTGAAAACATTGTAAACAATGTGACTAAAATTAATATAAATGTGTTTTTGTTTTTTTACTTTAATTTCACACGCGGTAGAAGTGAAACCTTCAGAAAACTAAAATAGACAAGAGCGGGAAGGCTACGAAGAAGCGCACAAAGAGGAGACCGATTATTCTATCTCATTCTCTTGCAGGCTAAATTCTATAGGTGTATGTGTTTGTCTCCTTTTATTGTTTATTTTATTTTATTTATTCTCCTTTAAACTAAACTTCGACAGATTGAGACGAATGCAGATTGAAACGAATCAGTTGTAGGATAATTATTGTAGGGTTAATTAATTATAATATTGTTTCCAAGTTTAAATTATTTTATTCCACGAGGCGCCGCACTCAGAGGAGTCTAATAAATTATGAAGCACTGCACAAAGAGGACACCGTTTAGTCTATCTAATTCTTTTGGAGATGTTATTTCACTTCATTCCTAGCATTTAGTGGCGACCGGGTACGACGTATATCGCCTTTCATTCCTAGCCTTTAGTGGCGACCGATGGCGTTGGCAAAAAACGTTGCCGGCTCATTTAAACTCCCATACAAGAGTTGAGCTGCACGCGGCGGTGGCGTGATTTTGAAAAATTTTGTCGTGATCAATCGTAGTATCGTATACCGAGCATTGACGTCCGTGCAATTTGGAGTATATTTGGCGACCGACCATTTTAGTGTCTTAATTACAATACAGTATTGATTTTACGGTTAATGCAATGAAACGGAACAAAAGAATTGAAAGAATAACAGAAATGCAATATCAAGATTATTCTTCGGAGTGATACCTATGACGTAGAATACAGATAATCTGAGGTGCTTGTCTTCAATTAATAATTCTTCTTTTTGGTCGTTTATACGGTCAAATTTACTTCTTTAAAATTCCCTATTCTTATTTTACAGGAGTTCACTTACTTTGACGGTGATGGTTGGATACGACCCAAATCCAAAATTCATGCAGATTTCAAAGGTTTCAGATAGCGGATGTGTGAAACAAAAGGCGAGCTCACCGATTAATTTTAATCGAAAAAATAAAAATAAAATTGCATGGTTGATTCATCTAATCAAAACGACCCTCGTACATTGTTTTCACAAAACTTCAACGTGTTGACCAAATCCAAGAAGAAAATTAATATAGAAATAAAGAAAAATAAATACAGTGCGCTGTTCACGTGCCGTAGAAATGAAACCTTCAGAAAACTAAAGTAGGCAAGAGTGGGTAGGATACGAAGCACCGCATAAAGAGGAGACCGATTATTCTATCTAAGGGGGCATACATTAATTGAGCTAAAAATGGGGGTGGGGGGTCCAGTAAAATCTCACCAAATCTTGAACAGTTCTTCAGCATATTGTCGCGATCATATTTTCCACAACGGGGGAGGGGGGGGGCGAAACGGGATAGCATTGGGCGGGATGGGATAGGGTGGGACCCCAGATACACAACTGATGTCTCGTGAGGGGAGAGGGGGGGGGGGGACCTCAAATCTCACAAAGGGGGGGGGGGGGGTGTTTAAATTGGAAAATTAACTGCTCACGTAATTAATGTATGCCCCCATATTCTCTCGCAGTCTAAATCCTATAGATGTATGTGTTTGCCTCTTTTGAGTGTCGCTAATTTTCGTGTCATCGAGTGTCAAATCACAACGGTATTGATGTTTTTACTTCAAAGGAGTTCGACTGCCAGATTTTTGTTTTTTATTTCGAAAAGGGCTTAGGACAGGTTGTTTTAAAAATTTGACAGAATCATCAAGAAATTAAAATTTGATGTTAATTTTCACGTTCTGTATAAGTGCTATTCAAGTTCTGTTATAAAATTAAAGAGCAGTTGCGTTATAAATCTGAAATAATCACAGAACTTGAATAGAACTTACACAGATTGTGAAAATTAACTTAAAATATTTGATGAATCTGTAATTTTTTTTAACAACCCGTTAATTATAATTATAATTGTTTGAGGCATATTTTCAGAAACAATGTATTCGAGGAAACCAACTACTGTGAAAACATCGAAAACAATGCGACTTAATTTAATATAAATGTGTTTTTGTTTTTTTTTTTTACTTTAGCTTCACACGGGATATCTAAGACACTATATAAAGAGGTAAGATTTGTTTGTTTGTTTGTTTGCATCGAATAGGCTCCGAAACTACTGAACCGATTTGAAAAATTCTTTCACTGGTAGGAAGCTATACTGTCCCCGGGTGACATAGGCTATATTATATTTTCAAAAAAATTAGGGATCCTTACTAAAACTCTCATAATGTAACCCAAGGTGTAAAAAAACTACCTAAAATATTCTTTGCATCGCGTGCGCTGCGAAAACTATTAATGATAGAATAAAATAATGTATTACGACTTTGCAGAAGATATCATTATTTACAAAAAGTGTCGCGACAGCATATGTCTAACTATTATAGTTATGCCACAATAAGTGTTCTTTTATTTGAAAATTTTAATTAAACTGTCGCCGCTTGAAAAGGATCTTCATTTGTATCTTGGTTTTAATCCTTATCAAAATAAATTACTTCATAAACAAGACTGCTTTAATACCTTTATTTAACTTTTTGAATTATTCAATTCGGACATACCATTCGAAAGATATCGCGAGTTTAAAAGTGCAAGTATTAGATAATTTATAAAGTTAGCTAGGAAGGGGACGCGGGAGGGGAACGGGGACGCACGGGAAGGTGATTCCGGGAGAAAAAAGTATTTATTTGAATATGGCATTGCAACGCATGCCGGGAACCAGCTATATTAAATAATTTTTCATGACGATACCTATTTGTTTCTTTGTAATGTCTAATTTGTGGTATGTATACATACGAATTACCGGGTGATGTGCGTAGAGTATATGTGTGAGTAAATATGTGTGCGTATGTTTGTAGGTGTGAGAAGTGGCGATACGGGAAGGGATATGTATGCGCATTGAACAGTTTATATAATTGGCATGACGCTCTTTTTAATTTGGGCAGTGATTCGGAGAAAATGTCGATGGTAGAGTTTAGGCAAATATTATTGAACGTATGAAGGGCAAGGTTAGTTGGTGAATTAGTTGCACTTGGTTTATAATTAAGCGTGTGGAATAGTGATGTTTGGCATAGGTATGTTAAAATTAATTCGGGAAAGAAGTTCGGTACAGTCAATTTTATTGTTTAAAATTAGGTGTAAAAATGTAGAATCATTTATTAAATATACCCGAAGGTCATTGAGTAAATCTATAATATAAAAATGAATCGCTAAATTTGTGAAAGCGCAAATCTCGAGAGCGGCTGAACCGATTTCGCTAATTCTTTTTTTAGAATATTCCTTGAAGTTCGAGGATGGTTCTTACGGAGAGAAAAATTAAGAAAATTGCGCAGAAAATTTGATAATTTCAGAAAACATCGCACGTTTGACAGTTCGCGTATTTGAGAATGACATTTTGCAAAGATTGTTCAATCAGGATTCTATTTTTGAAAATCTTTGTTGATAAATTTATTTAAAGTAGGTACCTACTACCCTAATAGTTTGAATCGAATCAAGAATTTTAGATATTTTAAATAGGTACCTATGTTAGGTACCAAATTTAATATAAATGAAAAATGAAAATTTGAATAAAAATTGTAAAAGGTGGCACGCGGGCTGTTTAAAAACTGAATGTACTGGGATTGAATATATGGAACACGGGAGGAGGGTTGGCGGGACGAGGGAGCGGGAAAGGGAAGAGGGAAGGCGGGGAAGGTGGCAGGGGAACGCGGGAGGGGGTAGGGGGACCTGGTAGGGGGGAGGGGAACTCGGGAGGGGGATTCACGGGACGGTGGAAGGGGGGGGGGGAGTGGAGTGGGGAGAGGGAATGTGGAGGTGACGGAGTGGGAACGCGAGAGGGGAAGAGGACGCAGGAGAAGAAGGGGAACGGGACGAATGGAAAAGGACACTCAGGGAGAAACAATTTCTTTATTTAATGGCATAGCAACGCATGCCAGGGACCAGCTAGTAATCAATAAAATAATTACCTCAGGGCCTACGTCATCTTTGAGGACGCTGCGTATAGGAAAGGAAGTGGAGGAAGCTATGGGAAGGAAAAGGGTTTTAGGGGTGACAAACCTCTACGAAGAAGTGCACAAAGAGGAGACCGATTATACTATCTCATTCTCTTGCAGGCTAAATTCTATAGGTGTATGTGTTTGTTTCCTTTTATTGTCGCTATTTTTCGTTTCATCGAGTTTCAAATCCAAAACGGTGCTAAAGAAGTTTACACTTCAAAATACAAGTGTGCAGTTCACATGCAGTAGAAGTGAAACCTCAGAAAACTGTAGACAAGGGTGGGGAGACGACAACGAAGCACCGCGCGAAGAGGAGACTGAATAGCTACGAAGCACCGTACAAAGAAGAGACCGATTAGCCTATCGCATTCTCTTGCAGGCTTAATCCTATTGATGTATGTCTTTATCTCTTTTTAATGTTGCTATTTTTCGTTTTATCGAATTTCAAATCACAATGGTGCTAAAGAAGTTTACACGTACTCGAGTTTAATTTATGTACCTACATCATCTCTAAATATTAAAAATTTTAAAATTAGTAAGATATACATAATAAAAAAATGCTCGTACATCTATGGAATTTAGCCAACGAGAGAATAAGAGTATAATCGGTCTCCTCTTTGTGCGGTGCTTCGTAGCCACTCCTCCCACTGTATTCTACTTTATTTTCTGAAGGTTTCACTTTTAATTGCGTACTCGGATTTTTTTAAATTGTTTCGGATACCTATTTAACTACCTAATATTAGATTTTTTTAATTCTTTTTAAACGTTTTATATCTTTTCATACACTTAAGAAGATGAACATTCATTATAAGTGATAATTAAATCCTTTTTTTACTTTGGTAGAAAGCAGTCACTTTGTGGTTTGACAAAGATATTAATTGAAATAAAACAATCACTTAGTTTGTAACCACGATTCATCCATTAACCTTCTTTATACCGACCGGTTTCGCTTAACCTGCGCATCAGCGTTATTTCATTATATTATCTACTTTGTCCCGTTGGAATCAAACTCACGCACACTAACGAAATTCAAAAACTGTTGCCGGCCGGATTCCCCACCCCCCTGCTTGACCAAGATTCCCTACACCTCAGACCTCACCCGAACAGCTGTGATGCATTGTGGGTGATTTCGGTTGCACGCTGATTCCACGTGACTTTTGTACCAGCAGGAGCCCCGCGGGGTAAGGGAAGGGGTGGGGCTATTCGCATTCGGGACTACGCTACGCGACACGCCGGCCGGCGCCTATTCATAACAAAATCACGTGAGATGTGCGTGCAATCGAAATCAATTAAAAAAATAGGTTGCAGTTGAAAATTTCGTTGGATCTTTGCAGAAATCATTTTAACATAGCTGTCTTATCAATTTGACTTAAAAAAATTGGACGGAGGATTTTTCCGGAGCGATACAAAAATTTCTTCTATCTCTAATAAGTATTGAGATACCTATACAGCCGTAAAAATGTGTAAGTAGGTATAAGTTTATAAAAACAAGTAAATTGCCCGACTTGGTTTGGTTTTCTGTACGTACCTCTTTTTCAGTACAGTTTTGTAGAGAATAAAATGTCTAAAAAGAAATGTGATTTTTATGTTTTTTGTATTATTTTTACTGATTTAAAGTATGAATAAACAAATATCGGTAGGTGAAAACATAAAAATTTATCACGATATTACCTACCACGTCTTTAATATAGAAATAACGAAAAATAAATACAGTGCGCAGTTCACATGCCGTAGAAATGAAACCTTCAGAAAACTAAAGTAGGCAAGAGTGGGTTGGCTACGAAGCACCGCACAAAGAGAAGCCCGATTATTATCTCATTCTCTCGCAGTCCTATAGATGTATGCTTTTGCATCTTTTTAGTGTCGCTATTTTTAGTTTCATCGAGTTTCAAATCTCAATGGTACTAGACGATTTGCAGGTGCTAGATGTTTACACTTCAAAGTACAAGTGTGCAGTTCACACGCGGTAGAAGTGAAACCTCAGAAAACTAAAGTAGACAAGAGCGAAGAAGCTACGAAGCACCGCACGAAGGGGAGATCGAATAGCTACGAAGCACCGCACAATGACGAGACCGATTAGTCTATCTAATCTCTTATACTTATCACTCAGAAGTGATAAGTAAATAGGTACTTTTTTTCATTTTTTTTTCTTTTTTCATTCATAGTGTAATAATAAATTTTGTTAATTTTTTTAAGTTTTAGATTGCTAATTTAGTTTTTTTTTTTTAATAAAGGATTTTATTAAAAGTGTCACTTTTTCAATTTGTATGCATTCATACTTCAACGAATAAAGCATGCGTTATAATTTTACAATAATTATATTTTGTTATTTATTATATTTTGTTCAGTTTTGTTTTATGAGAAGTGTTTTCGTCGCGCGTCGTCTTAATCATTATGAGTGATAAACCTGCTGATTAAGTGAAACATCTATAGCCCCGTTATAATTTGGATTTCGGAAATGACGATTACGTTTTGATGACGAAGGTTTTGTCTAGGACTTGGCGGCGGATGCGCGGCAGGCGGGATCGGAAGGGAGATTTTCGAAATCTCCAGCCAGACTCTCTCGACCCATCGGCTTGCACCGCAGTGTGAGAGATGGATTCACACGTCCGTCACTCCTGGTCATATTGACCCCCAGATTCCTAACCACCCTCCATACCTTTTTCCTTATCAGAACTGCCTTTACTTCTTTTCCCAAAAAATCCTCTACACTACACTTTACACAGTATATCAAAATCTTCTATTATTTTGACTCTTGACGCAGCCCGAATCAAGTATATGATTCACTTGGTCTTGCCATTTTTTATATTAGCTCCACTCAGAAGGCCATGAGAAAAATAATTTCCCTCGGGCCCTATGTCATCTTTAGGGGATGCAGTGAGGAGGGTCTTTTTAAGCAAAAGAAGGATAGGAAGTTCTGGGAAGGAAAAAGGTATTAGAGATAGGTAGGAATCAGAGGTTTAGTGTATCCAGGAGTGACGGACGTATGAATCCATCCCTCCAACAGCTGTGCAAAGCGATGGGTCGAGAGAGTCCTGCTGAAAAGGTCGAAAGGCCTCCCTCAACCAGTCTCTCTCCGCCACGCAGTAGGTGGGCAGGCGCATCCGCTGCCAAGACCTCACCCAATGAGTTCGGGCACCCCTGCTAAGTCACCAAACGTAGTGAACCACTTGGGGATGACTTATGGCAGAGGTGTTGGTTATCCAATAAATGGTTCCCGGGGCGGCGGTACCCATACCCGCCCCCCAAATTGAAATGTCACACGTCTTCCTCGGGCGCCCCCGACTGCTTCTTCTCCTTTTCTCGTTCATTCGCTCTACAATCCATCCGAGCGTTCCTTTCGTAATTTTACTCATTACGTTTACATTGGCCTTGCATTCTTCGCGGATCTCCACGTTTCTCCCAAGATCGTACATGGTTTTACCATACTCACGCCTCAGGAATCGCAATTCTACAGCATTCAGTCTACTTTCCTTCCTTTGCTTCCTTCCTCTTCCTTCCTCTACCAGTTCCATGCCTCTCAGCCATACATGGGGGTCGATTCCAGCACTCTATTATGGATAGCTGGCTTCGCTTCTTTGGACAGTTTTTTTGTTGGCGCCAATGGCGTTCTATCCTCCGTTAATGGAGTTACCTACATTTAACCTTGTTTCACATATCTCTATCAGCCTTCCCATCTACCGTAAACACACTTCCCAAATATACTTCACAATACATACTTCAAAAACTTATCCACCTGCTCCAAGTGTTCATCATTCACAACTAAGTTTCACATTGTTTTCGTATCAAACACCACGATTTTAGACTTACTTACATTCATCATTATTAACTCATTCTTCATACATATTAAATGATCTGTCTAGGTACATTTAAATTAAATATCTAAGCATAGTTTTCTATGTTTTCATATTGTTTAATCGAAAAAAATCCCAAGCATTTGGGGCATGGCAAATAATCATTAAATGAGGAATGGTATTTTCTTTTAATGGATTTTTTGTATTCCTGATAATTTTTTACATAATCTCCCGTTTTATGCAATTTAGCAGAAGACCTTTTCTTTCCTTGCCATTCATTATAGTAGGGGAGGCGAAGCAGGGATTTTGGGATTTACTCAAGCGCGTCAGATTAACTAAGGGGAGATACCTCATGACCTTGTTATGGACTACCACCATATATGAACCCATAATATTGGTGGGTGCGGCTAGGACAACCGATCAGATTAGTAAAAAAAAATCGATCCCTGTAGTTACTCGAGCGTGTCAGATTAAGATAATGTGAGTTAATTACATGCAGAAAAGTTTACATTTCAATAATCTGACGATTTGAACGTAACGTAAGAAAGTTAGCGAGTCACAAAGTTGCAAAAAAAAAACGTCACATGGATTTACTCGAGCGCGGTTAATTTTATTTTTATTTTGAAGGAAATAATGTAAGGATCGTGGAAATAATATAATCTGACGATTTCCACATGCCGAAGTGGCTAAACTTCGTATTTCCCCTCCGCGCTTCGGTTCCCTTCGGTTCACTTCGGGCGCTTGTTCTCTAGGTAGATATATTCTGTCCATTATACGTCAATGGTCGCAGCCAGAGCCTAATTAACCGTTGGGTCGCGCGTTCGCATTCGTAGATTTACAACGCTTTGGTTAATTCATTTTGTAAAGAAGTTTAATAAATAAAATATTTCTTTTTATCATTATACCCATATTATTTTTTGTTCATTGTTCTATTCAGTAATAAAAACAACAAAAAAAAATCTATTTTTTTTTAAAACCGTCAGATTAAGAAAATCCCTCCACATAATCGTCAGATTATTGGTCAGCACAACAAGGACATCATGCTGAACCTTCTGTATAAAAATCTGACGAGCTCGAGTAAGTCAAGGTCACGATTTTTTTTTACATTTTTAAAAATCAGCCATGAGTTTAGGTTACGTCCAAATCGTCAGATTATTGAAATGTAAACTTTTATGCATGTAATTAACTCACATTACCTTAATCTGACACGCTCGAATAAATCCATTTTTTTTCAATTTTCTACCTCTTCATACGGCCACCCCCACCACTCAAGTCGTCAGATTAATATCTTCCCGTTATCAGAAACACGTAGGGCGTATACGGTATTAAAATCTGACGAGCTCGAGTATGTCATGGTGACGATTTTTTTTTACATGTTTGAAAATTTATACTCGCTCTCCCCACCACTGGAATGGCATACATCATATAAACTTTTTTTCTTTTTAGCATCTAATCTTTGCAATCCAATAGGTCCCCACGACGCTCGAGTAACTACCCATTTAGCGTCAATGCCTCCCCTACTATTATTGTCAGCATATTTTGAATTTCACATTCTATCTCGTGGTTTCTGAAAATATGCCTCGAGTCCTTTTCGAAATAAAAACAAAAATCCGGCATTCGACCTCTTTTGAAGTGAAAACTTCTGTAGCACCGTTGTGATTTGAAACTCGATGAAACTAAAAATAGCGACACTAAAAAGGGGCAAAAACATACATCTATAGGACTACAAGAGAATAAGATAATAATCGGGCTTCTCTTTGTGCGGTGCTTCGTAATCTATCCGCTCTTGTCTACTTTCGTTTTCTGAAGGTTTCATTTCTACGGCGTGTGAACTGCGCCCTGTATTTTTTTTGTTATTTCTTTATCAATTTTCTTCCTAGGATTTGGTCAATACGTTAAAGTTTTGTGGAAACGACGAACGAAGGTCGTTTTCAGAATGGGGGTGAGGTTTGTCTAGGTCTTGGAGGCGGATGACCGGGACACACTGAACCCCAGATTCCTACCCACCCTTTAAACCCCTTTCCTTAAAATAATTTTCTTCTCCTTCCTTTCCTTCAAAAGCTCTCCACACAGCATACCCAAAGATGAATAATTTCCCTCAGGGTCTTCTGTGTGGAGCTCATGTAAAAAAAAAGAAAAGAAAAAGTACGAGATTTTAAATTAGTGACAGGTTATTCGTAACCCAATAATGATTGTCTTTCTTCAAAAAAAATTGTGCCTTTATTGCACTTGTCATTTTTATTTTTTTTTTTTACAGTGAATACCGCACAAGAATCTCAACTGCTCCCGTCTGGAGCCAGTGAGACTATGGCATCCCCAATTGGGGTATGTTGTGAGGCTGAAGGTAGCGGGGAGGGGAAGGAGGTGGGGAAGAGGAAGGTTGGGAAGGTACCTGGCTATTCAGATCTGGTTACTAAACACGGCTAAAGCCATTTTCAAGCAACGTTTCAATTCTGAATGGTGGTCTTACACCAGGGCGATACTGATAGTATCTTCCACTCTGGAACATGCCGCAAATAAACTATATATTATTTTAAATGAATTAATTGTGAAATAACACAAATTAATCAAATAAAATGTATTTGCGCATGCCGGGTTCGAACCCGCGACCTCCGGAATGTGAGTCAAGAGTCTTAGCCACTGGACTACGGAGGTCGTCCAGTGGCTAAGACTCTTGCTACCTATCGCAAAAAGGAGCCAATTTTATGCATCCCGAATAATTATTGGTAACTAAAATAACCTAGTTCCTGTTCACTCTATATATTTTTTTTACATTAGCTCCACACTGCAGGCCCTGAGGAAAACAATTTCCCTCAAGGCCTATGTCATCTTTGAGGATGCTGTGTGGAGGGTATTTTTGGGGAAAGGAAGGAGAGGTAGTTTTGGGAAAGAAAAAAGTATGAAGCGTAGTTAGGAATCTGGGGGGTCAATGTGTCCAGGAGTGACAGACATATGAATCCAACCCTCCCACTGTGATATAAGGCGTGGATCGAGAGTCCGGTTGGAGAGATGAAAAGGGCTCCCTCAACCAGTCTCTCCCGATCCGGCCCGCCATGTAGAAGGTGGGCAAATTCATAGGCTGCCAAGACCTAGACACAGCTCACCCCGTGAACCCGGGCACCCCCGCTAAGACACCAAACATATCTAACCACTTGGTGTGACCTATGGCAGGGCTGTTAGTTTTCTTGTAAATGGTGGTTCCCGGGGCGGCGGTACCCACACCTGCCTCCCAAATTTTTAATTTTATTGTTGTTTTTCCTGTTGTTGGGATTCTGTTTTGGTTTCCTTCAAAATAATATTTATGTTACCAATCATTATGTACCTACGATAGATACACCGTTGGCAAATCGAGAACGAATTAAAAGGATTCTGAAAGCATCGTAGTTTAAACGTACTGCATACAGGAATATACGGAGGTCGTCAAATGTTCGTAATGAACGGACGCCCTAAATATGGAATGAAGTGTGATATACGTACGATATACGCGGTTGCCAAAACGGCGGCAATATGAAAGGACGCCCAAAAGACTCTAAAGTATACGTACCTATCAAAAAATTGAATACCCTCAAAACACAATTTCTGGATAATTCTTTTACTATCACTCTTTTGTCAACCTAAAAACATGTGAACATTCACAGCAATTTTATTTAAAAACCTACCGTAAGCAGTGGTAGCCAAAAGGATGCGAAGTGAAAGGACGCCAAATCTGTAGCGGGATGTATATATATATATATATATATATATATATGTAACATATTTCACAACTTTAACCATTAAAAAAACGTACGTGTCTATTTGTTTTTTTGTGTTTAAATAGTGAAATAACACAAATCAATAAAAAAATATATACATATAAATATATATATATATACATGCTGTATTTGCGACACGTTCCAGAGTGGAAGATACTCTCAGTATCACCCTGATGTAAGACCGCCATTTCGAATTGAAGCATTGCTTGAAATGGCTTTAGCCCTGGTTGTTGACTCGATCTGAAGAGCCAGGTACTTACCAACCTTCATAACTGCATCCCCTTCCCGCTACATCCAGCCTTACAAAATTGGGTATGCTATGTATAGCCTGACTTGTTCCAGGCGGTTGGGAGCGGTTGGGACTCTTGTGCAGTATTAACATAAAAATAAAGTCACGTAAATCAATCCAACCTTTCGGGTCTGATCATACTAAATCTCCGATTTATATGCCGTAATAAATATGATAAAAATAATACGAGTATATATTATATGGATAATTTGAATAGCATTGTTTTAGTGCAAAAACGCTTATATGTTACAATATATGTTCTCAGGGTCTACGAGGGGATGCTGTGTGGAGGGTCTTTTTGAGGAAAGAAAGAATAGGAAGTTCTTGGATGGAAATAGGAATGAGGGGTGGGTAGGAATCTGGGGATTAGTGTGTATAGGAGTGACGGACGTAAGAAACTGTCCTTCCAACTGCGGTGCAAGGCAATGGGGTCGAGAGAGTCAGGCTGGAAAGGTCCAAAGGAATCCTTCACGCAGTCTCTCTCGATCCGGCCCGCCACGCAGCTGGTGGGAAGACTCATCCGCCGTCAAGACCTGGACAAACCTCACCCCATGAACCCAGGCACTCCTGCTAAGTCACCAAACGTAGCGAACCACTTGGGGAGACCTTTTCACAGCTCCACACAGGAGGCCCTGAGGAAAATAATTCCTTTCAGGGCCTATGTCATTTTTGGGAAGGAAGTAGAGGAAGTTGTGGGAAGAAAAAGGTATGAGGGGTGGGTAGGAATCTGGGAGTCAGTGTGTCAAGGATGATGCACATATGAATCAATCCCTCCCCACTGCGGGTAAAGCGATGTTCCGAGAGTCCTGCTGGAGAGGTCTACAGATCTTCCTCAACCAGTCTTTCCCGATCCGGCCTGTCACGAAGTTGGTGGGCAGACGCATCCGTCGCCAGGATCCAGACAAAACTCACACCACGAACCCGGCCACCCCTGCTAAGTCACCAAACGTAGCGAACCACCTGGGGTGACCTATGGCAGAGGTGTTGGTTATCCAGTTCCCGTTCCAGTTCCGGTTCCCGGAGCGGCGGTACCAATACCCGCCTCTCAAATAATAACTAATAAACGTAGGACCTATCTGATGACTAGCAGCCAAAAATAAAACACGCCTAAAACATTATTTAATAAGTATAATTGTCTGAAAACGTACGTTTTCATTGATGATTTTACGATGTTATTATTTTACAAAAACTTACTCTTGAAACTTGTTTCCCAACCAAGAAACAAATTATTTCTAAAAAATTGTCGAATGTATAAGAAACTATTTAAAAATCACACCCGAATATTTAGGTCTCACCGCGAAAAAATCGGACACATAAGCTAAACCCATAAGTACCTATCAAAGTTCAATGAATTGAAATGCTTTCCGATCTCCCTGTAATACCAAGCACGTTAGATAAAGTAACTTCACGCAAGAGTACGCGCTCTTGTCTAACATCCAGTGTCCTTTGTCCAATATCCAACTTTCGCAAACAAGAATTCGTCACTTTGGCCAACATCCAAATTAAAAACGTGTTTTCTGCGTAATTTTATACATTTAGAACATATTTTACTTAACCTATCCTGGTCTGTAATGCGTAAATCCTACACATTGCTTCTAATAACTTTTATATCTCTATAAATATAATGAATTCTGGGTTTAGATTTTAGGTATTCCTCCGTTATACATTTACACACTGAATTAAAAAATAATATTTTAAATAATTAGAAAATTCAATTAAAAATCAGAGATATTTTGTTAAATATCGGGAATAAACCACAAATACAATCAACCGTGTGCCAGTGTGGACCGTGATACGCGAAGAGTGTGCGGGGGGAGATGACACGCTATGTGACGTCTCGCTCTACTTTGTTATACGGGAACAAGAGAAACAGAGACCGCCGTGTTGTGTTTCGACCGTCGATACCTACGACCGCGTAGTAGCTAAACATGCATAGCTGTATGTATGTATTGGATAGCAGCCCAGCGCCCAGCGCCTCAGTCGTTCGCGGACAATCGTTTGAGATGGCCTCCTCGCCCGTTTTTTGAGCAACGGACGATGGTTATTTCATGTTTTCAGCAATTAAATTACAATTATTATCACTTGTAACACAAATTACGAAAAACAAAAGCAATTAGCTATGAATGTTCATATATTTCCGATATAAAGTCGATGATTTTAACACGTGAATTGATTACACAGCACCGGAGCGCGCGTAATTTTTTAGCACAGTAAGGGAAAGGTTAAAAAAAACAATTTGTAATACTTTAAAACATTATAGTAGACTTACAATTTTGGAGCGTTCAAGTATTATGTAACGCAATTTTTGACCCCCCCTCCCCCCCATGTAACGCGCCGTAACATTTTCCTGTTCAACCCCCCCACCCCCCCCTAAGCGTTACGTAACACCCAAGTAACAAAATTTTTACCTGAAAGTCACAATTAAGTTGCGCAACGTAGTGAAATGTCGCTTAAATACCCTTTTTCTTGATTTTATCGCGTTTGGGGTAATAAATAAAACAAGAGATTTCTTACTCGCGATACATTATAAACATTTTATTTATTCATATTGTCATTTATGAAAAAAATTGAGAATATTATTATTTTTATCGGCCTTGTATTCCTTCCAGATCTCCACAATTAAACACTGTCTTACCTAGAATAAACCTACATGGTTTTACAACACATACTTTCTTTTACATTAGCTTTAGTGAGGAGGCCCTGAGGAAAGTAATTTCCCTAAGTTTTCGCTGTGGAGCAATACTTTACTCCACTATGATTCACAAGCTGACTCATAGTGGAGTTAAACCCTTTCCACGGCCCGAATGCAGTTATACAAGTTCTCAATGGGAAGATTTAAAAATCAACAGTAGGTATGATTCACAGAAGATATAAACCATTTTCATGTCCTGACTGCAACTATTCGTGTTCTCTAAAGAGATATCTAAGAAGTCACTTGCTGACTCAGGGTGTAGAAAAACCGTTTTCATGTTCCGACTGCAACTATTCATGTACTACGAAGAGAAATCTAAAAATTACCCGTGTTTACCCACAGTGGAGAAAAATCCATTTCATGTCCTGACTGCAACTATTCTACTTCTCGAAAAAAAATAACGAAAACGGCATTTGCTAACTCACAGTGACGAAAAATCTTTTTCTTGTCCCGATTGCGACTATTCATGTGCTACACAACGATATCCAAAAGTTCACGTGTTGAACCACACTGGACAAAAACCTTTTTTATGTCCCGACTGCAATTATTAATGTAGTGCAAAGGAACTTCTTAGAAATCATTTGCTTACTCAAAGTGATACAAAACCTTTAACATGTTTCTACTGCACTATTCATGTTCTACAAAGAGTCACCAAAAATCACATGTTAACGCACAGTGGACAAAAACCATTTTCCTGTCCAGAATGCAGTTATACAAGTTCTCAAAAGGACAATTTATAAATCCACCGTTCGATTTACAGAAGAGAAAACCTTTTACATGTCCTGACTGTAACTATTTGTGTTCTTAAAAAGGATATCCAAGAATTCACTTGCTGACTCTACTCATTGTGCAAAAAGCATTTTTCATGTTCCGACTGTAACTATTCAGAGAAATAAAAAAATCACATGTTTACTCACAGTGATGAAAAACCCATTTCATGCCGACTGCAACTATTCTTCTTCTCGAAAAAAAAACTAAAACGGCACTTGCTAATTCACAGTGATGAAAAACCGTTTACTTGTCCCGAGTGCGAATATTCAGGCGCTACAAAACGGTATCTAAAAATTCACATGTTTACCCACACTGGACCAAAACCTTTTTCGTGTCCCGACTGCAATTATTCATGTTGTACAAAAGAACTTCTTAGAAATCATTTGCTGACTCACAGTGCTACAAAACCACTTACATGTCTCTACTGCAACTATTCGTGTTCTACAAAGAGGCACGAAAAATCACATGCTTACCTTTAGCAGACAAAACTATTTTTTGTCCCAGCGTGGTTTTTCAAGTTCTCGAAAGGGAGATTAAAAAATCCACAGAACGATTCAAAGTGAAGAAAACCCTTTTCATGTTCTGAGTGTAATTATGCATGTACTACGAAACCTAGCTTTAGGTAATATTATTATATTTTAGCAGTAAACTAACCTGTGTGTAATAACTAAAAAGCATTATTCTTACTAAAAACTCTCGTATAACATCATTCATATGTTGCATAATTTTTCATTTTTTAATTTTTCTTTTGCTGTCTTCCGAATTTTGCTGGCATTTTTTGGTTGCGCTGCGCTGGCAAGTCAGCATGAGAACCTTTATAGGCCAATAACCTGATGAAGTAAATCTCCTGGTTTGGAGGACATTATAATTCCTAAAAACTCACATTAACTACACTGACTACAGCAAATTGTGTTTATGCGTATTTCGTGTTTAAAACACTAATGAATACTGACAACGAAAATAAAATAAAAATGATGCACAATACAGTCGAGGAATTCCCCGTACAACATAAACTAAAAGGCTTGCGAACTTGGAAGATTTCAATTCCTTAGTTTTTTATTTAAATAAAGAAAAACATGTTACGTAACGCGTCCTTCGAACCCCCCCCCCCCCCCCTCCCCGTAACGCGCCGTAACGTTTCACCAGACCCCCCCTCCCCCCCCCAAGAGCGTTACGTAATACTTGAACGGCCCCTTAGCTAATTTTATTTTATATGCCTTTTTCGTAAAAAAAACTTTAAAGCGCTGTTTCTCACGATTTACGTTTTGGTCTGTTGGAGTAAAACGAACTAAAGCGACGACATGGCAAGAGCTCTACCGATTGAGCTACGGAACGCATATAAATTCGGTCGCTTTTAACTTCGACTAAGAACTACCAACATTATCTTCATTTTCTTTACGCACATATTATTATTATATCATGATTTTTTATGGTTCACGGGTCTGTTTTCCATCTACGATTCTAATTTCAGATCTATGTACTGCGTGGTAAATTTAATAATTACAAAATTCTACTATATCACCACATTACCTGTTTCACCAGATAACCTCGCCTTACTTGAGATACTCTGGACAGGTGGTTACTCGTCAAACTGAGGATTCCAACTTGGACAAACTCATAGTCACTGACAAAGTGCTAGGAACAGTTGGGACCTCTTGTCCGGTGAAAAAATTAATAAGTTTGAATTTATGGCAACAGCACAATATGTATAAGATGATTATTATTATCAAAAGTAGGAACTGTCTTTAACGATTATTTTCTTCGATAATTCATTGTCTATGGAACCTTATCGTATCTCGTGACGTTCCTACTGCGTCATCCGTCAACATTAATCTTTTAAAAGTAATATTGTATTGAGTGCACAAAACTTGCTTTCCAATTTTACTGTTTTATTTATCTTCAGTGACCATTACATTTTTATTGTGAAGACAAATTATTGCACTTTCCTCGTGACGTTTCTTCAACACATTGGTATTGACCGCCGCGCTTCACCTTGTACGTAAATGTTTTAAGTTATTTTGACTAAGTAAGACCTAAATCCCTCAATTGGTATTGATAAATTGCCCCCAATGGCAATAAACAAGCTCTGAGGAACGATTTAATATATTTTCTGGATATGGAAAAGGTTCTTTGCAGAATCGGTCAAATTTGTGTGATTTTCTACGGCTGTCAATTGCTTTATCTATGGTGACGTTGGTTGATGTCAGATGTCAGCGGTTGCATATTTTAGTGTTGAATGTTAAAAATACGAATTACTTTATGTATACATGATTTTTTATTCATTTAATGCATGTTTTATGTTTTATACCGTGGATTTGAAATTTGTTATGTTTTGTTTCAATCTAAATGCATTACGCATGAATACTTTACCGATCCAAAGAAACTATTTTGTGCACGTAATTACATATTTTTCAGCAAATTCCGTTTGAAAACCTACAAAAGATACAGAAGAGCTCCTCTGAACGGGATACGGGAACGGATAGTTTTACAAAGATTATTCCCTTCCAGAATTCTTTTTGTATTAATGCGATATATTTATAACTTACTCGTTTAACTAATAAAACTGTTTGGTATTTGATATATAAGGTCAAATAACCTTTAATGATTTTGAATTGATTGTAGGATAGTCCAGATCACCTCCAAGCCTATGCATATTTTCTTTTAAGAGAATATGATTTCTAAAAACTCCTTTATAACAACTCGAAAATTCGTAATTAATTAATTTTCTGTTGCAGTTTTAATTTTCAAGCTTGGACCAATAAACACCATTAATGAACTAGAACGCTATCAAAGAAGGCCATGGATCTTCCCAACCCAGAGAGTGTTTCCATCAAAGTGGAACCAGGGTCCCAGGAAGACGGTGCAGGTGAAATGCCCTATACGGATATTGATATCTACCTCCCGGATGTGAAGAAGGAATGTTTGCAGTATGCTGCAAGTACTTCAACAGCCAGTAAGTTGCGTTGTAAATGAAGAACACGTTGAGTGTTGTTTCAGATTTTCGGAAGTCCTGTCCGATTTAGAATATAGTTCAGACAGATATTTATTTCGATATTTACTATACCTATATCTTTACAATAAACTGCCGAGAAATCGCTTAAACTTATATTGTTCACAAAAAGTTTCCAATTTCTAGAGTAAATATCTCAATTGTGAGAAATGATGTAAGTTCCATGTATAATTGGTTTTATAAATATTTATAAAATTGATGCAAAATAACAATTTTCTTTTGACAATTACAACCCAACTTTGTTGTGAAAGTTCACATAAGTAAAATGGTGTTTCTTTCCCATGGATACATTAAAAGAGAAAATAGGTTACTAAAAAGCCTCGATTACCTACATTCAGCGAGTTTACAAGCTAATAGCCGGCAGGAATTTACTAGCACTATCTGCTAGTAAACTCCTTTAGTGTAAAATCTGCTAGTTACATAGTAATACACTGAGCGAGTTCATAAGCAGATAGTGATTACGCCGGCTAGTAGCTTGTAAACTCGCTCAATTTAATTGAGGCTTAAGACAACGCGCATATTTGCACCGAACTAGAGTGATTGGACATAATTGAGATTTACTGCGTTTAGTATCGCATAGTTAGTTCGTCAGACAAGCTGTCCTCAGCTTCCACATACAATTCTCTCTTTTGTATTTTTTATGGTGTACGTTCCTTACTTTGTATTTATTTAGTCTACGTTCCCTGAAACGGACATCTAGTTTCCTTCTTATTTCTCAATCCTGCAATTTTAAATATGTTATTTTGATGTTCAATTGCAGTATGTTCAGTAGTGCGAAGTCCTTACATACCTACCTCTTCAAAGAGAATCTACATTTTTTTTGTGATAACTTTACCAAAGCGTTTTCTGTGTATTGTCATTTTTTTTTGTCTCTACAATGTATTTCAATAGTATCTTTACTTATTCTGTTTTATGAAAAAAAAATATATTTTTCCTTATGGTACTATTTCTATAATTTTTAATACGCTGTTCTAAGTGCGTATTGTGTTTTGTTTCTCTAGGTAGCATTGATGCCGAGCTTGCTACTATCAAGTTAGAACCAGGATCCCGAGAAGAAGTTAAAGGGGGAATTCCTTATACGGAAATTGACATAGAACTCCCGGATGTTAAAAAGGAATGCTTAGAGCGCTCTGAAGGATTGACCCAGACAAAAGGTAAAACTGATTTTAAGTTTGTTAACCTTTAACTATGGAAGTTACATTTTTGTTACACTAATATGGAAGTGCAGTCTCACAGACCGCCATCTTTAAACGACGGAATCTGTCTAGTTAAATAAGTTTTTTACAGAAAATTGGTTTTATTTTTTTACAGACTTTTTACTAAATGTAAATAATCAAGACATTTAAATAAAAATATATTTATTTTAAACTAAAATCTAAACATTTAACAAACAAAGGCGCTTTTCAGCCATTTTTACTCGAGTTCACTTTGTACAAGGAAAATTTCTTTTTCAGTAAGTTTCACTAATTTTAAAAAAAAATATAAAGAATAAGAAATATTAAAAAAAACATATCATTATTTTCTTGAAATAAAACAAACAATTTTTTAATGAAAATCACCACCAGCTCACTTTATGTCACAAACGTGGATGCGTGCTCTCACAGGCCGCTATCAAAATATTAAGCGAAATTACTCACGCAAAATACAGCCGGTGACGAAACCTTCGCTCTTGACAGTCGTTTTGCCACTAAAACCGAAGCCACTGAGGCGGACAGATGCGTAGGGTACGCGGGAGGAAAGTTGCACGCGATTCATTAACTGCAAGCGGCCTGTGAGACCACACGTCCATAGTTAAAGGTTATAAAGGTAAAAAATTTCGTGCTCTCCTAATTTTTGCATTTTTAAATTATTGTTCTTATATTTACTAAGCTTTGTCTGTAATCTTTTTCAGGCTTACTGAAAAACCTTAAGACGCATCTTGGGGGAAAGCGATACTCTTGTCCCCATTGTAACTACTCTTGCTCTCGTAAGTCAACGTTTGAACTGCACTTGCGCACACATTCTGGAGAAAACCTCTTTTCATGTGCCATATGTAACTTTTCATGTTATCAAATAGAAACTCTAAAAAGGCACATGATTGCCCACAATGGAGAAAAATGTTTTTCATGTCCCGACTGCAACTATTCATGTTCTCGGAAGGGTGATTTAGAAACTCATATGTTCAGTCACAGTGGAACAAAATCTTTTTCATGTCCCGACTGCAACTATTCATGTTCTCGAAAGTATTATTTAAAAATTCATATGTTCACTCACAGTGGAACAAAACTTTTTTATTGTCCCGACTGCAACTATTCATGTTCTCAAAAGAGTAATTTAAAAAGTCATATGTTCATTCACAGTGAAACAAAACCTTTTTCATGTCCTGACTGCAACTATTCATGTTTTCGAAAGGTTGATATAAACAGTCATATGTTCAATCACAGTGGAAATAAACCCTTTTCTTGTCCCGACTGCAACTATTCATGTTCTCGAAAGGGTGATTTAAAAAGTCATATGTTCAGTCACAGGGTAACAAAACCTTTTTCATGTCCCGACTGCAAATATTCGTGTTCTCGAAAGGATTATTTAAAAAGACATATGTTCACTCACAGTAGAACAAAACCTATTTCTTGTGCTGACTGCAACTATGCATGTTCTCGAAAGGGTCAATTAAAAAGTCATATGTTCACTCACAGTGGAACAAAACCTTTTTCATGTCCCGACTGCAACTATTCATGTTTTCGAAAGGGTAATTTAAAAAGTCATATGTTCACTCACAGTGGAACAAAATCTTTTTCATGTCCCGACTGCAAGTATTCATGTTCTCGAAGGAGTCAATTAAAAATTCATACGTTCACTCACAGTGGAACAAAACCTTTCTCTTGTGCCGACTGCAACTATTCATGTTCTCAAAAGAGTAATTTAAAAAGACATTTGTTCAGTCACAATGGAACAAAACCTTTTTCAAGTCCCGACTGCTTTTATTCATGTTCTCGAAAGGGTAATTTAGATCGTTATTTGTTGACTCACGGTGGAATATAACCTTTCTCTTGTGCCGATTGCAACTATTTATGTTCTCAAAATAGTGATTTAAAAATTCAGCTGTTAAGTCACAGTGGGATAAAACCTTTTTCATGTCTCGACTGCAACTATTCATGGTCACAAAAGTCGTCGTTAAAGCTTCACATGTTGACTTACAGAAAAACCAAAACTTTTGCTTATTCCCACTGCAAGTATTCATGTTCTCAAGAGTCATTTACAACGTCACATGTTTACTCACAGTGGAATAAAAGCTTTTTCATGTCCCGACTGCAACTTCTCATGTTCCTTAAAGAGTAATTTATATCGTCATTTGTCGACTAACAGTGGAACAAAATCTTATCATGTCCCGACTGTACCCATTAATTTTCTAGGAAGGAAAATTTAAAGAGCCATTTCCGAACTCATTCCCCAAAAGTATTTTTTTACTAACTAGGCAATGTGTTCCTTATTTTACATTTACTTCTCATTTTGGGAGGAGGTTATCGGACCACCAACACCGGCAACATTACACATTTGCCATATGTGGTCCGAAAAGGTTCACTGCGTTTTGTCACTTAGCAGGGTTGCCGGGTTCATTGGCTGAGGTTTTTATTGATGTCTTCGCGGCGATTTCGTTTGCTTACCTAGTTCTTTGCGGGTCGGATTAAGAGGGACCGGTTGACTGAGACCTAATCTTGACCTTTCCAGCTGGACTTTCTCAACCCATTGCCATTGCCTTGCACCGTAGTTGAAGCGTTGGATTCGTACATCCGTCACTCCTGGACACACTCACCTAAGTTACCTACCCATCCCTCGTATCTCATTCCTTCCCATAAAATCCTCTCCTTCCTTACCTTAAAAATACCACCCCCCCATAAATCATTCCCGAAGACGACATAGGCCTTGAGGATTTTTTTTCCCCCAGGACCTCCTTTAAGGAGCTGAAAAAAAATTCAGTAGGCCCAGAAAAAGATATTTTTCCTCGTGGCCTACGTGATCTCATTCTCTTGTGACAAATTTTAACCCTATTATGAAAATGTTGGTCGCATGTTAACCGTATACCCCATCTGTTCACTGATTCCGAAGAAATCTATTATGTTAGTTCCTCGGAGCATTCCCACCCGACGCGCGACGCCTGTACTTTACTACACTGTAGAGCTTAGCTTAGAGTTTAAATATTTGAATACGTTTGTTAATATTGGATACTCCTTTTAACGGCCGCCCGTCTCGCAGGTTCGATTGTTTTTATAGGTATTTTGGAGTTCCAGACCAGAGGTGGCTACTTAATTAATGAAATATCCTGATGCAAAATTAATGATCTTTGGGGATTTTAATCTTCCAAATGTAAACTGGGCACAACCCACTGAGTCTTAAAATCCCATTTCTGCCAAAGCCCAATTAATCATTGATACCATTAACTTTATCAATCTTAAACAATTAAATCATGTTAAAAACATAAATGATAGAATTCTTGATCTTGTCATATCAAACATTAATAATAGTAATGTCAGCGAATCGCAAGAATCAATAGTATCCATTGACTCTCATCATCCCCCTTTAAAAGCGATCATTTATTTGGCCCCCATTGAACTCCTTACCCCCCAATCTCCTATTCACGCACGAAACTACAAGAAAGCTGATTATAAACAAGTGCGATTATATCTGTCTTCACTCAATTGGTCCCCCATTTTTATGTCAACAAACGTAGAAGAAGCAACAAATGTGTTTAATTCAATCCTTTATAATACCATTGAAAATTGCATACCAACATCTATTGTAAAACGAAACGATTGTTACCCAAAATGGGTTAGTACTGAACTAAAAAAACTCATTCAACGTAAAAAAATTGCTCACATTAACTATAAATCAAAAAACTCTATTGACTGCTATAAAATTTTTTCTGATTTACGAAATAAATGTAAAAGTCTATCTAAAAAATGCTATTCAAATTATATTACAGATGTAGAGCAGACTATGAAGTCAAATCCAAAACATTTCTGGAATTATGTGAAGTCTCTTAAAGACAATAACGGCTGTCCTAGATCAATGTATTCAGGGCGTAAACATGCTGACAATGATCAAGAAATAGTTGACCTCTTTGCTGATTATTTCTCAAGTGTTTATGAACACAATAATGATAATGTGACTTTACCTGAATTTAAATACACCAATGTAACTGATATATCAACATGCCACATTTCCCTGGATGATGTTAATAAAAGGATCAGATCTCTAGATTGTAAGAAGGGGTCAGGTTCTGACAAAATTCCACCGGTATTCATAAAGGAATGCGCTCAGTTTATAGCAGCTCCTCTTCAACACATATTTAATCTGTCACTCCGAACTGGAATATTTCCTGGTCCTTGGAAACTTAATCACTTGACACCTGTATTTAAATCAGGTGATAAAAATTGTGTTTTAAATTATAGACCAATTTGCATACTGTCTACCATCCCGAAAATGTTTGAAAGTATTGTCTTAGATAAGATTGCTGATAAGTTTAGGCATATTATTACTCCAAAACAGCATGGTTTTGTAACCGGTCGGTCAACCACAACCAATGTTCTATTATAATATGAACACTATATCTATGAAGCTTTCACGTCTCGTGCACAAGTAGATTAAATATATAATGACTTTTTGAAAGCCTTTGATAAAGTAAATATTAATATCCTTCTCGCGAAACTGCAAGCCCTTGGTATACATGGATCATTCCTAAAGTGGTTGAATAGTTACCTCTGTAACCGCGAACTCATGGTAAAATTAAATAATAAATTTTCGTATAAATTTAAAGTAACTTCGGGAGTTCCTCAAGGCTCTCATCTGGGCCCACTTCTCTTCATTTTATTTATTAACGATCTATCTTTATGTTTCGATAATGTCAAATTCATTCTATTCGCAGATGACCTAAAGCTTTTTAAGATTATAAAACGTTTAAATGATGCACTTATCCTTCAGCAAAATTTAGATAGACTTGCTAGCTGGTGTGAAATAAATAAATTATTCCTAAACGTAAAAAAATGTTTCCACATGTTTTTTTACCGTTCACGGATTCCAATATCAACATCGTATTTAATTAACTATAATGAAATTGTATTAGTACCATTTATCAAAGACCTTGGTGTTATTTTTGACCGGAAACTTACATTTGATCGTCACTGTGAAACAATTTCCAATAAGGCCATGCAGATTCTAGGTTTTGTAATACGTAACACAAGAACTTTTCAAAACATTGAGTCAATTAAGCTACTTTACTGCTCTCTTGTAAGATCCCAGCTGGAAAATGCATCTCCTGTATGGTCTCCGATTTATACCTGTAACTTACACCGTTTGGAGCGAGTACAAAGAAAATTTCTTCGATACGTTCAATTCAAATTGAGACAGCCTGTAATTGAAATCCGCTACAATGCATTAATGTCTGATCTAAACCTACCACTACTTTCTACCCGGCGTACTATTAATGACATTCTTATACTTTTTAAATTACTGAACAATCTCATAGACTGCCCTCAAATGTTAAGTGTTATAAATATTCGTGTCCCTGTTAAATCAACTCGACTCCACCACCTTTTCCACAGTGACAATCATAGCACTAACTATTCCTATCATTCACCGTTAGTGCGTTTTCACCGAACTGCCAATACGTATACAGACCTTTTCGATATTTTCAAAACCTCACCGCCTTGCATCAAAGCAAAAATAATTAGTTATTTATGTAACTGATATATTTGTAAAATGATAAATATTTGTTTTACTAAAATGCATCATATGTATGTACTGTATGTTATTCTATATATATAATGTTTGTAAATGTTCGATACACTTGTATTATGTATGTAAAAGCCCTATGTACGGGCGTTTAAATAATAAATAAATAAATAAAATAAATTCAACCATGGGGCAAACTTGTGATTTTTACAGGACTAGCAGATGTTTTAAAGTATTTGAGGGCCCTGTAAATTAAGCCCGATTTCTGAAAGGATAACATAACTCTGGCTTCGATGGAGCCCCTGTTTCTGAGCTGACAGTTACACCAAGCATGTTCGTGAAAGGCCTGTTGGAACGATTGATTCCGTTAACGGCCCTCGGTATTAAAATGTTTCTAGGTCGAATTCGAATATCGAACTCGTAGCTCATGCAGCTGGCCGGTGCGTTCCATTCAAAACCAAGACACTCGCAGAACAAAACAAATTATTATTAATTCAAGATATTATTATTACGAAAATTATGTTAAAATATATTTTAGAATGTGATGTAATATAGCGATAGCTTGATTCATGGAGGAGGTTCTCAGTAACTTAAAACATTTAATATAACTTTTGATTTGTTTTTTTTTTTATACTTACATATTTGAAAAAGGTACACATAGTAAAAGGTACATATAGTAATACGTAAATAAAAAGTGACAAAAGGCTTGGCCTTTGTTCCAGCCTGGTTTCGCAGTGCGGCGGGGCACTGTTAATACTAAATTGTCTAGTTTGATTTGAGGTCACGGGTTAAAAAGCCGGCGAGGACAAAATAAATTTAATTTACATGAGTATATCATATTGTAGAATTAAAATAAAATTTATATAGGTACATATAATGAATCTGTACTTCGTTTCAAAGTCAAAGATACATGCAGTAACGCCCTGGTGCGAGACTATAATTCAGAATTGAAAATTGCTTGAGAACGGCGTAGTTATGTTTAGTGACTAGATCTGAATAACCAGAAACTTTCCAACCCTCCTCTTCCCTATCTCTAAAAATGTGGACTACATACATTAGGAATATAAATTAAATTTCTTCTGAAGACACTTCAATGAAATAAAATGTTATTGATTTCTTCGAAACAATTCCTTCTAACATGTTTTGGTTTTAGCTAAAACCAATTTTACTTTACTTCTTTTCGCTATTATGCACTTTTCTAAATACTCAGGATTTCTAATAGGCTTGCAGCGACTATGTCGAGGATCAATTAATTCGGGTAGCATGCAAAAATTGTAAAAGCGTTTCAGCTGTTCAACCATATTAGTCTGCCAAAATTCGTCAGCCCTTGAAATTTTTTCGATTTTTATTCCGAGTTCAGTCCATACAACAAACATACAAATATCTTTTATTGTTACATGTAATTGGCCCTGAACCTAGTAAAACCAATCGTGAGATGTATTTACCAGCATTTCTCCATTTTTGTTTAGTTTCCAAAGGGTAATTTTTTTGGATTTTACTGCTTCATATATGAGCATGCTTCGTGCTGCAAAAGGACATTTAATTTCAATCACGGTGTCTTCAGAAGAAATTCCATCTAGGGTCGCACCCATATACGGATACTCTTCATCTATGAAAAGACCACACTTTTCTATGGTAATGCGTTTTAGTTCTGCAAGCTCCTTCAGGACATCGTATTCATGTTTTTGTACGTGTCGAATTGAAGGAATATTTGGTAACGATTGCTGGTACAGTATATTTTTGACTAATAGAGCGCAACTGATATTTTGCCCCCATTTGCACACTTTTCCAAACCATGATGTAATCATATTGCGGCGCATCTCGATCCACTTTCCACTAGATGCTTGAAGTACTGTCACCCTTTCAATTGCTTGTCTATCATTGGCTATGGTAAAAAGCCTTTCTAAAAAATCATCTTTATCTGCATCATACGATGCTTGGTCCATATCAAGTTTTTTCTGCATTGGGACCATAATGCTGATCTTTTGCTGGAACGAGCTGCAGGGTTTTTCTTTTCTTTTTACTTAATTTGGAAGGCGGGAATGGGTACCGCCGCCCCGGGAACCTTTATTGGATAACCAACACCTCTGCCATAGGTCACCCCAAGTGGTTCGCTACGTTTGGTGATTTAACAGGGGTACCCGGGTTCATGGGGTTAGGTTTGTCTAGGTCCTGGACAGGATGACCAGGACACACTGAACCTCAGATTCCTACCCACCCCTTAAACCCTTTTCCTTCCCAGAACTCTCCTCTCCTTCCTTTCCTTAAAAAAAAACCTCCACAAAGCATCCCAAAAGATAACATAGGCCCTGAGGGAAATTATTTTCCTCAGGGCCTCCTGTGTGGAGCTCATGTAAAAAAAAAAACTTAAAACTTGTTGATTATTTTTCTCCAATCTTTTTTAATTCTAATTGCTTTATGAGTTTTCCGGGACTATTACCGGTTGCAAATTTATGCAAGGAATAGTGTGGACGATCCACACTTTTATATTTTAAAAATATCAAATTGTTTATTACCCAGAAACCCGAAAAAATGTTAACAATAAATTTTTTTTTTATAATACTATTTCACACTACGCAGCTTCAACGGAAACTCACAGATGAGAAAGGCGGCACGCTATTATAGTCCCTACGCGCAACGCATAGAGTGTAATATTGTTGAAACGTCGCATGTAAGTATTATAATTACGTGGAATTTCGAACTTTGAAAAAAGATTGACACGACGGACCGTATGAAGCGTGCGTTCACGGCCACCTCTTAAAGCCGAATGAGTAGGAGAATTCTTAGATGTTCATTATATAGTATTTAACGAAAATAAATAGTTAATAAAAACATATATCTCGACAGAAAAATGTATTTATGATAGCTTAGCGTGGCTACATTATCGATATTTTGACGATTAATAACTTAGATTGTCGTTTGAATCTGAGAATTCATGATACTCCATACAACGATTGAGATCGCTAGTAAGGAAGGCCCTTAAAGCAGGCTAGATTTTCATTTCGATTCCTTTTCGATATAATCAGATAAGATTTGGTGTTCGAAACATAAAAATTTGAAGTGTTCTACCCTAGAGGAAACAATTTCGAGGTAACCATCCATTATCCACTTCAAACCCCTCCGAACCTTCTGAGTTTGTGTGTCCTAAGTCCGTAAGAAGGCGGTTTGTTGACATGTTCTCTATGCCATACCTCAAAGTACGGTGTGTCCATTTTGGTCTCACCGTGACGTTCCAGGCATCGCTCCCAAACATTCGTCACATACGTGAGAAGATCACCGCACGAACGATTCCGCTGGATTCCGTTTTGTGATGGTCGTTGACATTATTGTATCTTCTCAAAGCATGTGAGCAGTTTGTCATTAATCACACGTTCCGTCGACTTCGATGGAATGATGATGATGGAGGATGTTTTTGTTGTTTTAATACATGTAAGTTCATTGGAATCATTTTGATTTAAACTTCTTTACGGTGTAGTTCTCTATTTTGCTATTTTTTTCGTTGTTGTGTAAAAATATTAGGTTACCATGTTAATTGTATGATTCTGGAAAAAATATGTAAAATTTATTAAAATAAAAATTATTAAATCTTTAGAAACAACCACAATATCAGTTAATATTATGTTAATACTGTTGTAAGTGCGTATTGTGTTTTGTTTCTCTAGGTAGCATTGATGTCGAGCTTGTTACTATCAAGTTAGAACCAGGATCCCAAGAAGAAGTTAAAGGGGGAATTCCTTATACGGAAATTGACATAGAACTCCCGGATGTTAAAAAGGAATGCTTAGAGCGTTCTGAAGGATTGACCCAGACAAAAGGTAAAACTGATTTTAAGTTTGTTAACCTTTAACTATGTAAGTTATATTTTTGTTTCACTAATATGGAAGTGCAGTTTCTCAGACCGCTATCTTTAAAGGCAGGAATCTATCTAGTTAAATTAGTATTGTACATGAAATTGGTTTTATTTATTTACGGACTTTACCAAATGTAAATAAACAAGACATTTAAATAAAATATATTTATTTTAAACTGAAATCTAACCATTTAACAATCAAAGGCTTTTTTCAGCCATTTTTACTCGAGTTCACTTTATAGGAACATTTTTCCAAGGAAAATTACTAAGTTTCACTAATTTTACAATAAAATATAAAGAATAAAAAATATAAGAAGACTTATCATAAACTTCTTAAAATAAAACATACAATTTATTCATGAAAATCACCACCAGCTCAATTTATTACACAAACGTGGACGCGCGGTCCCACAGGCCGCAATCAAAATATAAAGCGAAATTACTCACGCAAAATACAGCCGGTGACGTAACCTTCACTCTTGATAGTCGTTCTGCCACTAAAACCGAAACTATTGAGGCGGACAGATGCATAGGGTACGCGCGAGGAGAGTGGCACGCGATTCACAAACTGCAAGCGGCATGTGAGACCACAAGTCCATATTTAACGGTTTTAAAGGTAAAAAATTTCGTGCTCTCCTAATTTTTGCATTTTTAAGTTATTGTTCTTACATTAACTAAGCTTTGTATGTATTCTTTTTCAGGCTTACTAAAAAACCTTAAGACGCATCTTGGGGGAAAGCGATACTCTTGTCCCCATTGTAACTACTCTTGCTCTCGTAAGTCAACGTTTGAACTGCACTTGCGCACACATTCCGGAGAAAACCTCTTTTCATGTGCCATATGTAACTTTTCATGTTATCAAATAGAAACTCTAACACTTCATGTGTTTACCCACAGTGGAGAATAACCTTTCATATGCCGGCTGCAACTATTTATGTTCTCGAAAGGGTCAATTAAAAAGCCATATTATGTTCTGTCACAGAAGAACAAAACGTTTTTCATGTCCCGACTGCAACTTTTCATGTTCTCGAAAGGGTGATTTAAAAATTCATATGTTCTCTCACAGTGAAACAAAAACTTTTTCATGTCCCGACTGCAACTATTCATGTTCTCGAAAAGGTGATTTGAATAGACATATGTTCACCCACAGTGGAACAAAACCTTGTTTTTGTCCCGACTGCAACTATTCATGTTCTCGAAAGGGTCAATTAAAAAGTCATATGTTCAGTCACAGTGGAACAAAACCTTTTTCATGTCCTGACTGCAACTATTCATGTTCTCGAAAGGATCAATTAAAAAGTCATATGTTCAGTCACAGTGGAACAAAACCTTTTTCGTGTCCCGACTGCAAATATTCATTTTCTCAAAAGTTTGATTTAAAAAGATATATGTTCAATCACAGTGGAACGAAACCTTTTTCGTGTCCCGACTGCAAATATTCATTTTCTCAAAAGTTTGATTTTAAAAGACAAATGTTCAATCACAGTGGAACAAAACCTTTTACATGTCCCGACTGCAACTATTCGTGTTCTCGAAAGGGTGATTTACAAAGACATATTTTCAGTCACAGTGGAACAAAACCTTTTTTGTGTCCCGACTGCAAATATTCATGTTCTCGAAAGGTTGATTTGAAAAGACATATGTTCCGTCACAGTGGAACAAAACCTTTTTCTCGTGCCGACTGCAACTATTCATGTTCTCAAAAGGGTCAATTAAAATGTCATATTTTCAGTCACAGTGGAACAAATTCTTTTAAATGTCCCTATTGCAACTACTCATTTTGTCAAATGGGTCATTCAAAAAGACATATATTCAGTCACAGTGAAACATAACCTACTTTACGTCCCGACTGCAACTATTCATTTTCTCAACAGGGTTATTCAAAAAGATATATGTTCAGTTACAGTAAAACAAAACCTTTTTCATGTCTCGAATGCAACTATTCATGTTTTATTTTTATTTGTATTTTTTTTATTTGGAATCTTTACAGGCTAATTAAATTACATGCATTAAAGAAAACAATAAATTTTAATTATTAGGTTACAACCCAATAACTAATGTTCACATCGTCCCCAAATAATAAATAAAAAGTCAATTATTATTACTTTTTTTTTATTATATTACAGTGATAGGAACTAGATAAAAAATCTAAACATAGTCTATAATATACTGTCTAATACTGTGTGATACATAAAACATACAGATAAGATAAAAAAACAATTAAAGTAGAAAAAATAAATATATAATACTAATGATGAAATCTGAAAAACACCAGATGAGACGATGTATGAATGTGAACGAGGCAAGGAGTGTGTGCCAAAATCGAGTTGTTTGGCGGTCTGTCCTCTCTGCCTACCCCTGCGGGGAAACGGCATGATGGTTAGTTAGTTTAGTTAGTTAGTTAAGTAAAAGTAAGATAAAAGTAAAGTGATAGTACTCACAAAAAATTGTAAAGTATAGTGTGCCAGTTTTATGGCTATTTAAAAAAAAATATTTATATATATTTATAAAACAGTATTAAAAAAATTTAAATAAACTTGAAATTGAAAAAATTGAAAAAACCAGAGAAAAATAGTATATATACGCACATGTACGGATAAACACATATACGTATTATATTCTTTTAAATTTGAAATAAAAAAAAAAAATAATAATAAGGTATCACCTATTTCGTTTTGTTAAAGTGAATTAATACGAGTATTTGGTAATGAATTGGTTACTATAAAGCTCCATTAACTTTATGTTTGAAGGAGTTTAAAATAAATTGCAAGATATCAGCATCGATACATTTTTTTGTTATAATGATTACATGTTCTCATTAAGAAAGATTTTTGCCTGAGACTAGTTGAAGCAATTTCGACATGAAACAATGATTTGTACCTAGTTTTCTTACTCGGAACTCAAATATTAATTGATGACAAAAGAGCCGGACAGTCAATATGACCATTAAAGATTTTGAGTTAGTAAGTCATATCCGTAATATCTCTCCTACTTTTTTTAGAATTTTGAGTTCATAGTGTTTTATAGAGTTGTCCGTTTCATAATAACGCTAATGTCTCTTGAAGTCCAAGTGATGTACAAATTTTCTTTAAGGCGATTCCAGACTCACGGCGAGAAGTCTCGGCGAGAACTTCTCGCCGAGAATTCTCGCGAGAACAAGCACTTATCCACACTCTCATTTTTCTCACTCGTGATCTGTTTCCCATCCGGTATGGACGACATTACAGACGATATTCAAAATGCAGCAGGTTTGGCTCTGTGCGCCATAGCATATTATATTTTTTGAACGTTGTAGTTAGCCCTTGATTTAGAAAGGAATCCAGAGCATCATATGCAAACCATATAGGTTAATAAATTTCATTTTCACCAGCACCCAATTTAGAGGAATGATTTACCATTTTTCTATATTTCCGTTAATTAGCAAAAGGGGAATCTTTTTTTTTTGAGTTCAGGTACTTGCATCTCCATTATTTCTTCAAGTCTGTTCCACGTATCGTGGTTCAAACTTTTGTCTTTGTAATTCGATGTTTTGCATCCCATAACACCGGTTCAGATTGAAAATATTCTATAAATTGCAACTCTTGTTGATTTTTAATACAAGGAAACAAAATTTTCGATACAAAAACAAAAATATAATGCACGTCTTCTCTCAACCGCTCACTAAACAACACTGAGACAAAACGTGAGTGAAGTAGCCTTCTCGCTTCTCGCCCGAGAAATCCTTTGAAGCGGCCAAATTTACCGACAACAGCCGAGCCAGAGAAAGAGAATGCGAGAAACACATCACATTCACGCTTCTCGGGTGTTCTCGGGGCTTCTCGCCGTGAGTCTGGATGGGCTATTAGACAGCTTCTATGCGTTTTGTGTATACATTATAGAGTGGATTCCATATAGGAGAGGCATACTCAAGATGACTACGATGTTCACAAAAGTTATCATTTAAGCGTTTAAGGTTTATTAAGACCTCAGATAAGTACGGTTACGTTACAAATTTTCTACAATCACAACATTAAAATGGTTTCTCTTTGGTTCTGGAAGCACATACTAAGTCTGCAACTAGAACTTTATGACTACACTTCAAATATGAGAAATGTATCATCAGATGAATCGACAACACAAACTTTACATTCTGATCACAAAACTGGTTCAAATGAAAACAGTTTCTTTTTGATTCTGGCAGCACAAACATAGTCCCAGTGACGTAGCTAGGCAAGGGTGGCACCCGGGGCGGATAACTTGGTGTCACCCCCCCAATTTTACTTCACAATTGTGTAAATTGTGGTCCGTCCTGATGGGTGTGGGTTGGCTAGAGAATTTCAAAAATAGGCTATTTTCGTCTATAAAAAGATCGTCAGGCACAAAAATAACACCGTATTCAATAATTTTGTGACAATATCTTTCGTAATTGTTTTTCCACGGTCGGGTGTCACATCCAGTGTCACTTCCCCCCGTCGGGTGGCACCCGGGCGGTCCACCCCTCCCCCTCGCTACGCTACTGCATAGTCCGCAACTAGCACTTTCTTTTATACCTGCACTTCGAATAAGTGAATGTTTTCCTTCGAAATATGTCATCAGATGAATCCAGTTAAAATTTTACATTGTGAACACAAAACTGGTTTAAATCATAGGTTCCCAACCTTTTTTTGCCCACCGCCCACTTTGAGAATATTTTTTTTTCTAGCGCCCCCCAACTCGTAAATCTGAAACAGCAATTGTCGTCACGATTATATTTACCACAACGGGGGGGGGGGGGGGGGGGTTGGGAAAGATAATATGGGGCAATATGCGTTTTTAAAAAAAAAAATTTGTATATTTTATTTGGTGACCGGCCAACTCAGAATGAAACCAACTCAGAGGCAGCTCATAAAGGTCATTAAAGAGTGATGATAAAAAAATACTGGTTAGGGTTACCGGCAATTTTAAAATTATTTTTTCATAGCTTTTAATGACCTTTCTGAGATTGTTTAATTCTGAGTTGGCATGGAACCGTTCTGAATTATTTTATTTTTTTTTACTTGGGTTTTATTGCTCAGAAAGATTACACTTGTGCAGTAATTCACGTGACACGCTACAGTGGTATTGTAGACCAATTTCCGTGTTTTGACGTCTAACTCTACCTTTATCCTACTTTTCTTTTTCTTTTTAACCTTTTCTGCAATTTTTTAATTTAAAATTTCAAAGTTAGTGTTTAGTTAGTTTTAATTTGTTATAGATTATGATTCCTGAGTATTTAATTTCTTCTACTTCTTCAATATTTTGATTTTCTATATTATTTAGGGTAGTAATTTCGTTGAGTTTCTTCTCTAATACCATGAATTAACTTTTAGTTACATTTATTTTCAGTTTATTCGAAGAAAAAAAACTTTAATATGTAATATAGAAGTGTTCTTTAAAAAAAAGATTTTTTTTACTATGCATCTTCGATATTATTTGGTATAATATATAAAAGTGTGTCATCAGCAAAAGATTGATAGAACAGTACTTAAGGCACTTCACTATATCATTAATATATTATATACTTAATAAATAGGAGCGGTCCCAACACAGATCCTTGAGGAACTCCGAGGTTTACTTGTTGTTCTTCAGATATAGCATCTCCAATTTTGTTTCTTTGTTTTCTATTTTTGATTTTATTATTAGTATTTCTCTGTCCATCGTTTCAAAAATACGTCTAAAATCCAAGAACACTACTATTGTGATTTTCTTCTGATCCATACTGGTTTTCCATTATGAATATTTGTTTCTAAACCCTGCTTTTTTACAAGAATGTTATTTTTTTCAATAAATTTTCTCATTTGTTCTTTAACTATCGATTCTAGTATTTGTTCATATTTAGGTTATCCATTTATTTTTCTGAGGTCTTCGAAATTTTTAGCATTTATTATTTTGGGCACTGGTGTTATTATGGAAGTTTTCCACGACTGCGGAAAAATTCCCTTTAACACAGATTAATTTATTAGTGCAACTACTTAAATTTAACTATGCCTATAGTAATTCCAGACGTCATGATTTTTGCGTCATCGTATTAAATTTTTTCATTAAATACTCACTGTTACCTGAAAATATTATTATTCTCTCTTCTTTCCGCTGATTAAGAAGCATCTGTGAATAATGAAATACTCTTATTTTTCTTTTCGACACTTAGTATTAAATTTGGCTATTTTAGTTTTATCATCTTCAAATCCATCGGGAACCGAACTTCCTTAATGTTTTCCCTCTGTTTGCCAGTTATAATTTCTTTAAGTGTAGTCCACATTTTTCTTGAATCTCTTTGAGAGGTAATAATTTTTAGCCTAGAATACGAATTTTTGGTATGTTTTATTTCTGTACCTATACATGTTTCTAAGATTCTTACAGGTTTCCCACCTTTCTTCTGGAAATTGTATTTTACAGGTTTTATAAGCTGTATCCCTTTGTTTTTTTAGGTAGGGTAGGGATTTCGTAGGTATACTATTTATTTGTATCTTTTAATATACTACTAGCTGGTTCCCGGCATGCGTTGATATACTATTTTTAAAGAAATAAATTGTTTCCCTGTTCCCCTCCCGCATTTCCTTCCCTCCCGCGTTCCCTTTCCACCTTCCCCGCCTACCCCCTCCCCTCTTCCACTTCCCCGTCCCTCCAATCCCCCTACCGTGTTCCATATAACAGTCCCAGTACATTCAGTTTTCAAACATTTCGCGTGCCTCCTATTACAGGTTTTTTATTAAAATTTTCGCTTTTCATTCAATACAAATATTCATTTTTATATATTATAAGAACAATCAATCAAATTTGGTACCTAACGTAGGTATCTATTTAAAATATCTGTAATTTAAATAATCCATAGATAATTCTTTTTTTACAAAAAAAAAGTTCAAAAACACAATTCAATTTCGTCAAACGCGCGAACTGTCAAACGTGTGAAGTTATTTTCTGCGCAATTTTCTTAAATTTTCTTTCCGTAAGAACCTTCTACAAAGTATTAGGAAACTTAAAAAAAAGTGAAATGAAGGCGTGATCAAGGGAAACAGGAATTCATTTATACATACTAGCTGGTCCCTGCATGCGTTGCTATGCCATTTAATAAAGAAATTGTTTCTCCCTGAGTGTCCTTTCCCATTCGTCCCGTTCTCCTTCCGCCTCCCCTTCTTCTCCTGCGTCCTCTTCCCCTCTCGCGTTCCCACTCCGTCACCTTCACCTTCCCTCTCCCCACTCCACTCGCAAACCCTTCTCCCGAGTTCTCCTCCCCCCTCCCAGGTTCCCCTCCCCCTCACAGGTTCCCCTCCCCCTCCCAGGTTCCCCTCCCCCCTTTCACCTTCCCCTTCCACCTTCCCCGCCTTTCCTCTTCCCTTTACCGCTCCCTCGTCCCGCCAACCCTCCTCCCGCGTTCCATATATTCAATCCCAGTACATTCAATTTTTAAACAACCCGCGTGCCACCTTTTACAATTTTTATTAAATTTTCCATTTTTCGTGTATATTAAATTTGGTACCTAACATAGGTACCTATTTAAAATATCATAAATTCTTGATTCGATTCAAACTATTAGGGGAGTACCTACTTTAAATAAATTTATCAACTTAAAGATTTTCAAAAATAGAATTTTATTTAACAATCATTGTTTGGCAAAATGTCATTCTCAAACACGCGTACTGTCAAACGTGAGATAGTGGTTGGATACGCGCCATAAATATATATGGATCCATTTTTCTTAATAAATTAATAATTTATGCTATAAGACCATGAGGGCGCCATCTATGGTTTTTGTATTGTATTGAATTTAACCTATGTGACTTGAAATGCAGTATATTCATGCATTTCCTTACCTTTGTGAATCAGGCAATTACTTCTGACGGGAGTGTCAGTAAAAGGCCAAGAGATGTCTCTCCTGGTCAGTCATAAGAATAATTCATCCAGTGAGTGAATTATTGTTGTATCTAAGATTGGATTTTTGGCACGCATTATTAATATGCAAATTTTTCATTGTTGAAACTTCCTTGCTGTGCGAAACATCTGTCAAGATTATGCAATATCGCCTTGACATTTTTATTGAAAAGAAGTGTCTTTTTGTGTGGACATCGTGGCTGAGCTGCATTCTCTGAGTGAGTATTTGTTTGTTTTCACTTTGGTTTTTGGAATTGCTGGGTCAACTGTTTTTTGTGTCGCATAGGGAAGAATTCAATTTTCGTTAATTTTACATAGGGTATTCATTCCCTCGTGTCAGGGGCTATTTACACGCCCCTACATATTTAATGGTCCTTCGTAGCCTGGATTATTAATTCATTCATACATTCAATTCGAGATTATAGCTTAATTACATGGATGTTTGAATTTACGTATTTTTTTTTGGTAAATTTGAAGTACCTCTCATTTTTTGAGAACTATAGCTGGTCTTGTTTTTGCTTTTGGATGACATATTTGGATGTTCGCAGAATTATCGTAATTTTGGATAATTATTCGCAACATTATTATTATTAATTAATTGTTAACATTGTTCGCAGAATTGTCGTAATTTTGGATAATTATTCGCAACATTATTATTAATTAATTATTAACATTGTAACATTATTGTAAAATTTTGTGGTAATCTTTTCGCATATATAAAAAATGCCAAGAATTACGGAGGAGGGTTTTGATGAGGCTCAAGACAGATCGCTTATTCTTTTAACCGCAAAAAAGGAAAATCTTTTTTTTCGTATGAACGATCTGTATAATGCAACAAATAATATATCTAATTTTGAGTCAAGAAATAACGAAGTGTTTATGGCTCAGTCAGAGATGATTGATCAAATGCGAAGTCAATTTGAAAATATTATAGATAGCATCAATGATCGTCAGTTAACTTTAAATCCAGAATTTAAACCAGATTTTCAAGCTTTAAATGCTTTTGATGATCTTTTTTTGAAGGTCAAACGAACTAGATCGAATATGAAAACTTCTGTAAGAGAATCACTGACGTCACAAAATAAGTCGCGGGAGCCGTGTATGATTAATCTTCCTGCAATAGATCTTCCAACCTTCGATGGTAAGAATGAAAGTTGGTCGAAATTTTTTGAGTCATTTAAAGCCAATATCCATAATAATAGACAGCTAACTGACTCGCAGCGTGTGCAGTACTTAGTCGGAAAACTCACACACGGGGCTTTGAACATAACCGCAGGCATTGTGCCTTCGGGTGATACATATCAGATCATTTGGGAGAGTTTAGTTAAAAAATATCAAGATAAACGTACACTAGGAACACATTATTTAAATAATATTCTCGATGCGAAAAACTGCACGAATACATCTGCCAGTCTCAATTCTTTCATTGAAAGATATTCTTCGTCAGTGTCGGCATTAAAGCAGTTAGGTATTGAAGATTTAACTGATTTTATTTTGTTTCACTGCGCGGTAAGAAAAATTGATTCACAGACGGCTCAGAACTTTGAGCTGACAGTTCGTAATAAAGAAATTCCTTCTTATAATGAGTTAGTTTCGTTTGTACAAGATCAAGTAAAGATTTTAGAACGAACGAGTAACTCGCATGGTGTCGTAAATAAAACGCATCCCATTTCGTCCTCCCGATCAAATAATACTAAATCGTTCGTCGCGAGTAATGCGAATATTCCGCGCTTCCCAGCTCCGCCGAAAGGATGTATTCTGTGTAACAAAACTGATCATTTAATCAACGTTTGCTCAAAGTTTAAATGTATGAGTTCCCCACAGGCTCGATTTGAATTTATAAAATCGAAAAATGCCTGTGTAAATTGCCTTAGTGGTTCACATACAATCAAGTCATGCAAATCGGGGTTAGTTTGTGATTTGTGCAATAAACGTCATCATACATTCTTACATTTCGGCAGTGTGAATAATATGAAAACCAATACTCATGTACATATGTCGCAAGTACCTACCAGTGAAGAACCGTCAGTCCCCCCTCCAGTGTCATCCAGCATCAATGGAACTGGCATTGGTGATAAGCAAGTGGAGGGGACCGCGAATGTCAATCCTTCGTGTTCGCTTTGTGCCAAAGTAACACCGAACTCTTCTATTTTACTTTCGACCGCACAAGTATACGCGAAGCTTAAAAACGGAAATAAAGTTATTGTTCGGTGCCTAATTGATAATGGCTCTCAAAATAATTTGATTACGGTCGAATGTTGTAAGACGCTGAATTTACCAATAATTCCTTTGAGTAATTCGTTTGTCAAAGGAATTGGATCAACGTCTCGACCAATTTTCGGTTACGTGTATTTTTTTTTTTTTTTTTTTTTTTTTCAGTTTCAGTGCCGGCAACCCGGGCGTTTATTTAGTTTCATGGTTATTTACATAGTTTTCTTTTCTTTTACCCGCCTCACTAGACAAAGTCTGTTCCGAGGCGAGTAAATCACATATTATGTTTGTTCCAAAAAAATGTGTGTATTTAAACAAATATATATATGTATGTAAAAAGATCAAAAAGATAAATTATATGTTGGTATATTAAATATTTACATACATACTTTGTTTTTTTAGATGAAAGTAAATTAAAACTTTAAATTAAAATTTTGTGACAGTTGAATATAGCAGTTACATAATAATTAATATTGCAAAATTGCAGTTTCTCGTATTTGTTTTATTTGACTATTATATAATTTCGTGAGAACTTGTATGAAATGTTATTTATTTAGAATATTTTGAATGTCTGTTCTTTCCTTTTCATTCAACCATATTACAAATCTTTTGAAAAGCCAATTCAAATTATTTGGGGTGACGTAAGTTTTTGTTTGTGTTAGGAAGGTGTTGAAAATGTGTGGTGCTAGGTAAGATTCGTGTTTTTTTGCAAAAGTTGATTTGATATGGGGAACTTGAAAGTGCTTATTAATTTTTGCTCTTGTGTTTTGCGAGTGAGGTATGTGGAGATGTGAGGTTTTGATACAGTTTTTGTAAATGATCTTCCTTATGAATAGTTTATTTACGTCTAGTAATTTGTTTTTGATCATTAGCTGTTCCGTCGGATGTTGATAAGGTTTATTAAACATAATTCTAATTATTGTTTTGTGATTTATTTTAAGAGAATTGAGGTAAGTATCTGCTGCTCCTCCCCAAACTGAAATTCCATACGTTAAAATACTTTGACAGAGTGCGAAATATATCTTTTTTAGTTGATTTAATGACATGATGTTTCGTATTGTTTTGAAGATGTATGATAATTTTCGTATTTTTTTTGATAATATATTAATATGGAGATCCCATTTTAGTTTATGGTCAACAGTTAAACCTAGATATTTAATATTGTCTGCATAAACAATTTTGTCATTTGGATATTGAGTCTCGCGTATACCCAGAGAATAAATATAATATACATGCGCTTGTCGTTGACAGTATCACCGACCAATTACCTAATCACTATATAGCCAAGGGTGATATGAGGTACTTAGAGGGCATACCTCTCGCAGACTTAACGTGGAATATTCCTGGATGCGTGGATGTCGTCATCGGTGCACAACTGTTCCCATATATTTATTTAGGGAACAGGGTTGAATCGGGTACTAGTGCACCCCCCGCGTTATCGACCGCTTTCGGTTTCGTGTTGATGGGTGATTACCCCAATAATGTGCTCAACACAAACACATCATTTTCGGCACTCGCACTTAATGATTTAGTGCAAAAATTTTGGCTGTTAGAAGAGATACCTAATATAAAATTTCTGAGTCCGGAGGAGACAGAATGTGAGAATCTCTTTACTTCATCAATTTCTCGCACTGATGATGGTAGATATTCTGTTGCTTTACCTTTCTGTAAAGATCCAAGACAATTGGGTAATTCTCGTACTGCTGCCCAACGCCGATTTGTGGCATTGGAGCGAAAATTTAAACATTCCCCTGCTTTGCAGGAGAATTATAACAAGGTTATCAGTGAATATATTGAAAATAATTACCTATCAGAAGTCTCAGAGTCTGATATCACAGAAGATGGATATTACATCCCACATCATGCTGTCACCCGTCCAGACAAACCAATGCCTCGTATTGTGCTCGATGCTAGTGCTAAAACACACACAGGGCTGTCACTGAATGACATTATTCATACTGGTCCCAATTTGCAAGCCGATTTGTTTCTGCTTTTGCTTGACTTTCGTCTTTTTCCCATCGCTATGACTGCGGATATAAAGCAAATGTATTTACAGATTGAAGTTCCTAGCAAGCATCGCAGATACCTGAGGATCTTATTTCGATTCTCAAATAATGGTCTAATACGAACTGGTATCGCAAAGGCGACACGTGGAGTGGACTGTATCAATATATTTAAAAACAAAAAAAAAGTTATGCTTGTGAATTCTTTGACACAACTATGGGGAATGGTAAACAGATGAATGAGAGAAGGAAACTGACTTACCCCTTATGGTTGATGTTCTGCTCAATGTTATGGATTTGAGGGAGCACTAAATCACTCACTGCACAAGCTTCCATAAACTCGTCGATGTTATATAAACTGAGAGAATAATGATGTTCGTGGCACAGCTTCTTTTAACAGACTGCTGACTTGATAATGTATGTTGAATGCACCGAGAGATCACCGTGGACCATTGCACAGTACATAACAGACTTCTGACTTGATAATGCATGTTGAATGCACCGAGAGATCACCGTGGACCATTGCACAGTACATAACAGACTTCTGACTAATAATAGATGGTGAATTGCACCGAGAGATCACCGTGGATCATTGCACAGTACACAACTGCCTAACAGCAGACTCACTGACATATTAATTTTATTGTTGTTTCGTAGGTAATATTGTCAGTAGGGACAGGTAATTGTGGTATAAAAGGAAGGGTAGAAAAATGGAACAAGGTATATAGATAGGTATACATAGTTGCGTCAACATTTTCCGCCCACCTAATTTTGGAACAAAATTAACAATAAAAATAAAAATAATAACAAAAATTAGCTTGAATACTATGTTATTAATCAAAAATTATAAGACGTAAGCACACCAGCTGTCTTCTGTGTATTTATCAAAGGAAACAAAAGAAAAACAAAAACATAAAATATAAGTAACAGATGATAAAAATATGATAAAAATTTAATTTGATAACTGAGATCGAATGACGGTACGACCGGACATATCCAGTATCTGCGTTGAATAAGAAATTGGAGAGTACGCGGTCCGACGTGAAGATAAGCATGGTGATAGTAATCAATTAACAACCCGGTCAGATGACTAGACATAGGAAGTAAAATCGGATGCTTACTATCAGATGGGAGTGCAGAATTTGTTAGCCGACCGCCCACCCTCAGGATACCGTGAGGGTCAGTAAAAGGTTTCAGTTTTTGAAGGCCGGAAGAACACATTTTGTCAGAGCTTAACAGAATAATATCGTTGTGAAAATAAGCCTGCTGTTCGAGTTTTATAATCTTCATGAATGCGTTGTCCAGTTCTTGAAGAGTGAGTGCCGCATGATTGATGCTCTGTTTCGCCATTTTGGAAACATTAGAAAGACAATTTGTTTTGAACCTAAGGATCCATGCAATGACTTTCTTTAATTTTGATAATGAAGAATACTTCGCTATGATGGAAGATGATTTTAATTCGACATTAAAAACTGTAGGTTTAGGGGGTTGAATTTCTGGCAATTCGCTTGCTGGAATAAATGGTAGCCTCGCCGAAGGCCAATCCTCAACTGGATTACGGAGCCACGGTGGACCCGAAAGCCATGATAGATGTTCTACAAAATGAGCAGGAAGGGTACCTCGGGACCCATAATCAGCACTGTTATCCTCTGAAATAACATGCTTCCAAATTGCTTTTGGCGTGTTATCAAGGATCTGAACAACACGGTTTGCGACGAAAGTTTTTAATAAATGTGGTGGCGTTTGAAGCCAAGATAAGACAATTGTCGAGTCAGTGAAGAGGATAACCTTTTCAATTTGCGCGGCAAAATGTACTGACGACAATATATATTTTATAAGTTTTGAAAGCAGCACGGCTGCACACAACTCTAATCTAGGGATTGTTAATGACTTTAAAGGTGCAACCTTGTGCAAGTGGCTAGAATTATGGTTTTGAACAACTAAATATGTCACGGCTGCATAACCCAGTTGTGATGCATCGCAAAATCCTACGAGGATACAATGACTATCTAGATTCGTATGGTAATATCGTGGAATTCGTAACTGTTGTAGCGATGGAAGTTGTTCCACAAAGTTGTTCCACGTGGACATGATGTGGAGTGGTACTTCAGTGTCCCAGTCCACGTTCAATTTCCAAAGTTCTTGGATAATCCGTTTTGCAGTGAAGATCACAGGAGACAACCACCCTAGCGGATCGTATATCCGAGCAAGGGTTGATAATATATTCCGCTTCGAACATACCGCCGAATTGGGTATCGAAATGTGATAAGAAAAATAATCCTCTTCGGGATTCCAAAAAACACCTAATATTTTAACATTCGATTGAGTTTTGTTAAAATTCAACTGTTGTTGTTGACATTCAGAATCATGCTCGAGTAATTCTGAACAATTGCTTGCCCACTTGCTGAGCTCCAGTTTGGCTGACTTTAAAACAGCTACAATTTCTTCCTTGAGGTGTCGAGCAGATTCAATGGAATCTGCCCCAGTCGCCAAGTCATCAACATAAAAATTCTCTAACAGCGCCCTTGAAGCGGCAGGATAGCTTTCCCTCTCATCCCTAGCCAATTGACGTAAAGTCGAAATTGCCAAAAATGGGGAGGATGTTAAACCATAGGTTATGGTTTGAAGTTCGTAATCTTTCATCGGTTCACTCGGGGAGTCGCGCCAAAGGATGTGCTGATATTTACGATGATTGGGAATAATTAAAATTTGTCGGTACATTTTACAAATGTCAGCAGTAAATACAAATTTATGAAATCTAAAATTTAATATCATGTATGGTATTTCTGTTTGTAGTTTTGGACCGCTATATAGCATGTCATTTAATGACATATCGGAGGCCTTCGCAGACCCATCAAAGACAACGCGAATTTTACCTTTTCCATTGATTACCGCATGATGGGGAAGATAATTTGCCCCAGAGTTGGGTGCTACGCGTTTCATGTGACTAAGACTTTCATATTCATGAAGAAAATCCCTATAACTAGTCGCCAACGTCGCATCCCTATCAAAACGCTTTTCCAGCTTGCGCATTCGCGATTCGGCCAAGTTGTAAGTATTTTGCGGTGGAGGACTGTCCGATTTTAACAGAATCGGAACCACATATCTCCCATCCGTCTGTCTGTAATGCTCTTTCTGAAACATTTCTTCCGCCTTGGTGTTGTCAGGGTTTAAATCAGAAACGACGGGAGCCTCTTCAATTTCCCAGAAATTTTTCATTGTATCATTTAATGACATGTCGGACAGTGTCAAAAGTGACGTTGGCGATGAATCGATCGATTGACATCCAACCTTCCCAAGAATAATATATCCAAAGACTGTATTTAAAGCACTAGGGTTTCCACGAACGATATGTGATTGATCATCCAAAATGTTGGGATATAAATCGGCGCCGAGTAGAAAATCTATTTTACCCGGCTGATCAAAATTTGGATCTGCTAACGATAAATTGAGAAATCGCGATTTAACATCTTTATCTAGTGTGACAGATGGCATCCATGAAGTAATTTCCGGAATTACTATGGGTGTCGCAGATAACATAGGTGCTCGCTGTTTGACAGGTTTGATAACACATGAGGTTATACCTGTGCATGAGTTAACAGCTGTCTGTCCTAATCCATTTAACGGAGTCTTATATTTCCTTATAGATAAGCCTAGCCTCTTGGCACAACTCTGCGTTATAATAGAGACTTGACTTCCATTATCTACGATGATACGTACAGGAACGTATGCGCCAAATTTATTTTGCATGTGAACAATCGCTGTACCCAAGAGTACATTGGGTGCGTTGCTCACATTTTCGTTTGACTTTGTGACGGCAGTCAATGACGTGGTCACTTTTTCACCCGTAGAGGGTGTTTCAAAATGCAACATAGAATGGTGCCGCTTGTTACAAATTTTACAACTAGATTGTGATTGACAATCTCCAAATCGATGAAACTTTAAACAATTAAAACATCGATTTAAATGTTTTATGCGATTTTTCCTTTCAAGGGGAGACATTTCAAGAAATTTTTCACATTTATAAATTGAGTGAGCTTCCTTGCATATAGCGCACATTTCAGAGCTAGAATTCGCCGCCAATAAGGATTTTCGCGCAACCGCCGTCTTTGGTTTAGGTATGTTTGCAGTAAGTGGGTTAGACGCTTCGAGAATTCTAATCTGATTGTGTAAAAATTCAAATAATTGAGATGTCTCCGGTAATTGTGTTCGTGTAAGTGACGTTTCGAATTGTCGTCTGGTGTCTTGATCCAAACATCGTAAGATTATGTGGGCAACAAACTTACTAAATATATTTTCATGTTTCATTGCATTCAAAGCAGATAAATTTTCTTGAAAAGTGTTTAAGATATGTGTTAATCCATTTATCGATTCATTAGGTAATGGTTTAAAATTCATCATTTCGTCTACATAAAAAGTAAATAATAATCTACTATCTTCATACTTTTGCAGCAGAATATTCCAAGCTATTGGGTAATTCTCAGCAATTAATGGTAACGATTTAACCAAATTCAATGCAGTTCCCTTCAGTAACGAAATTAAATGATGAAATTTCTCTATATCTGTATACATATTATTATTATGTACTAGATTTTCGAACAATGCATGGAAGGTATGCCAATTTTTTACATTGGAATCAAATGGTGTTATTTGAATCGCGGGTAATTTTAAGTTGCCAATACTATTTGCAGAAATTGGTTCTGACTTAATGTTTGAATTTTGCTGTCTTTTTGCAGATGAAATTTCAAAGACCATTACATCTAATTGTTCAGAGATTGTTGCTATCTCCTTACAATCACTTGCCTTGTCCGCTTCAATTAATAAATTTTCCATATCATTATGTAATGACTCTACCTCTCCGAGCCATTCGAAAACTTTTTCATACCGGCTTAAAAACGTTTCCCTTTTTTTTTCATCCATGTTTATAAAAGGTATTAATTGATGCGTTATTTGTATCCTAGCTAAAAAACGATCCCTTCGAGTTTTCAATACGGCAATCTTCTTATCTGCCATCTTAAATTAATTCTTGTTTAGTGAAATATTATGTATTTAACACAGAAAACAGCCAATGTATACGGCGACAATAATTATAGAATGTAATGAATTTAATGTTTTCTAGTTTAATCCAGGCTCGTAATGGACCAAATAATGGTATCGCAAAGGCGACACGTGGAGTGGACTGTATCAATATATTTAAAAACAAAAAAAAAGTTATGCTTGTGAATTCTTTGACACAACTATGGGGAATGGTAAACAGATGAATGAGAGAAGGAAACTGACTTACCCCTTATGGTTGATGTTCTGCTCAATGTTATGGATTTGAGGGAGCACTAAATCACTCACTGCACAAGCTTCCATAAACTCGTCGATGTTATATAAACTGAGAGAATAATGATGTTCGTGGCACAGCTTCTTTTAACAGACTGCTGACTTGATAATGTATGTTGAATGCACCGAGAGATCACCGTGGACCATTGCACAGTACATAACAGACTTCTGACTTGATAATGCATGTTGAATGCACCGAGAGATCACCGTGGACCATTGCACAGTACATAACAGACTTCTGACTAATAATAGATGGTGAATTGCACCGAGAGATCACCGTGGATCATTGCACAGTACACAACTGCCTAACAGCAGACTCACTGACATATTAATTTTATTGTTGTTTCGTAGGTAATATTGTCAGTAGGGACAGGTAATTGTGGTATAAAAGGAAGGGTAGAAAAATGGAACAAGGTATATAGATAGGTATACATAGTTGCGTCAACACGAACTTTTCAGTTCAATCGAGTTCCTTTCGGCTTGACGGCAAGTCCATACTTAGCAATGCGGACGGTTCGCCAGTTGGCCCAGGATATGAGACCACATTACCCGGACGCTGCCAAAGTGGCAGAGTCCAAGCTGTATATGGACGACCTGGTCTATTCTATTGCAGATGAGCCCAGCGCCATACGTCTTTCTCGAGAATTAATCTCGTTGTTTAAGTCCGGTGCCTTTGATTTAGTAAAATGGACTAGTAATTCTCAAGTTGTACTTGAGAACCTCCCGGATTCTCACCGCAGCCCAGTGGACTTCACTGTTGGTTCTAACAATACCTCTAAGGTGTTGGGCCTTTCGTGGGAACCAGCTGATGACAGCTTCTTCTTTACGACATCTTATGTTCAGGAGAAGTGCACAAAGCGGAGCATACTCTCCATAGTCGCCCGCTTATTTGATGTCCTCGGCTTGGTCGCCCCTGTCATTCTGTACGCTAAATTACTTATCAAAGAGCTATGGCTGTGCAACATTGGTTGGGATGATACACCCCCTGATAGCGTTATTCGTCGGTTTTCGGCGCTTACACAGGAATTTCCTCTAATTTCAATGATAAAAATCCCTCGCCATGTTGGTGTCCTGAAAGACAGTACGGTGCTCGTTGTTGCTTTCTGCGATGCAAGCATGAATGGTTACGGCTGTGTGATTTATTTGCACACCACTGATCTGTTTGGAAAAATTACAGTGAGATTGTTGTGCGCAAAATCAAAGGTTTCTCCCACCAAAGTGACGACCCTCGCTCGTTTGGAGCTCTGTGCCGCAGTATTGATGTCCAAATTAATACGGACGGTTCAAGATAATTATTCTGAGCGTCTTCCTATTGCAGGAACATATGCGTTTTCCGATTCTACCGTTGCGCTCTCTTGGATACATTCTTCACCGCATCGCTGGTCGGTGTTTGTTAGTAATCGCGTAGCTCAGTGCCAAGAACATTTGTCTCCAGAGAACTTTTACCATGTTGCTGGTAGTGAAAACCCGAGCGACTGCCTTTCTCGTGGCATGCTTCCTTCCCAACTCGTTTCACATAATTTATGGTGGAACGGCCCATCATGGATTCGCAGCCCACCTTTGGAATGGCCATTAAAACCGTTTCACCCTACCAATACTGGTGAAATGCCTGAACACAAGGCTAATGTGCTCATTGCAACATTTCAGGGTGAAAAATCGGTCCTGAGTGAACTGGCTCAGCGTATATCCACTTGGGATAAACTACTAAGGATTGTTGTTTATGTCCTCCGATTCATAAAAAAGATATCACTTTCCTCTGGAACGGTCAATAATCTTATGACTGCTGAAAAGGCTGTGATTCGTGCTGTGCAGAGTATTCATTTTGCAGGAGATATTGCTGCACTCCAGGAAGGCAAATTTCATTCCAAAAGACTTCAGAGTTTATCTCTATTTCTTGATGGAGATAATCTGTTACGTATTGGGGGGCGGCTTTCTAAATCAGATTTACCTTTTGAGGTTAAACATCCGGTTTTACTTCCCAAACATGACTGTGTTGTCGATCTGATCATCGCTCACTTTCATGTCGTGAACTGTCATACAGGCCCAGGACTTCTTATGTCTATCTTACGTCAACGCTATTGGATATTAGATGCTAGGACTGTTATTAGGGCGATGGTGCGGAAATGCAATTGTTGCTTCCGCTTAAATCCATCGCATCCTACACCGAAGATGGCAGATTTACCGTCATATCGTGTTGCAGAAGCAAAGGCCTTCGTACATACCGGTGTAGATTACGCAGGTCCCCTCCGTATTACGCTGACTCGTCGGAGAGGACAACATTCTCAAAAGGCATATATTTGTCTATTCGTATGCCTTGTGACCAAGGCTATTCATATTGAGTTGGTCTCTGACTTAACTTCAAATGCTTTCCTGGCTGCTTTCAGCCGTTTTATTTCTCGGCGTGGCCCGGTAACATGCTTGTATTCAGATAATGGTACTAATTTTGTGGGTGCGAAGGCACAATTAGATGACCTCTACAAGTTTTTGGTTGAATCTGAATATGAGCCCTCATTAAAGCGCGAACTCGCTAAGCGTCGTATAGAGTGGAAAATGATTCCACCACGCGCGCCTCATTTTGGGGGTATGTGGGAGTCGAACATAAAGAGCATGAAGACACACTTGTACCGTGTGATTGGAACTCAGCTTCTCACCTATGAGGAGTTACAGACTGTGCTAGTTCAAATTGAGTGCATAATGAATTCGCGTCCACTTACAGTTATGTCTTCTGACCCTTATCCAGAAGTCCTTACGCCTGCGCATTTTTTAATGTCGACACCATTGCAGTACTTGCCTGCTTCTGTCCTGGCAGACGGTAAAATCAATTTGACTCAGCGTAAGCAATTATTAGACAGCATGGTTCAGTCCTTCTGGAAGAAGTGGCGTTCAGAGTATCTGCACACCTTGCAAGTCAGGCAGAAGTGGACTACTTCTGATCATCCGATTGATATCGGAACTGTCGTACTAGTGGGACAGGAAGATTCCCCTCCGTTAAATTGGCCTTTAGGCGTGATAACTGAAATCCATCCCGGAATGGATAAAATTGTTCGCGTTGCGACGGTAAAGACACGATTTGGTTCTTTTAAACGTCCGGTTGTCAAATTATATCCCATTCCAACGCAATAATTTTATATTTTATCTATTTTTGTTTATTTTTATTTATTTATTTTTTGTTTTTAGTCATTGTTTCAATGATCTCTGACCCAGACATGGCATTACTTAATATCCGTTATCTTGGTCAATTGAACTTTATTACATTGTATTTTTAGTTATTTTTCTTTATTTTGTGAGATTCTGCGAATTTCCAATGCGTGTCATTCCTGAATATTACCGGTGAATAGTCACTTTATTTCTATTTCATTTCTTGTTTCATTTGTATTTTTATACTCTTTCTTTTGTAAGCTCTACGAACTTCCAAGGCGGGGAATATGGATACGCGCCATAAATATATATGGATCCATTTTTCTTAATAAATTAATAATTTATGCTATAAGACCATGAGGGCGCCATCTATGGTTTTTGTATTGTATTGAATTTAACCTATGTGACTTGAAATGCAGTATATTCATGCATTTCCTTACCTTTGTGAATCAGGCAATTACTTCTGACGGGAGTGTCAGTAAAAGGCCAAGAGATGTCTCTCCTGGTCAGTCATAAGAATAATTCATCCAGTGAGTGAATTATTGTTGTATCTAAGATTGGATTTTTGGCACGCATTATTAATATGCAAATTTTTCATTGTTGAAACTTCCTTGCTGTGCGAAACATCTGTCAAGATTATGCAATATCGCCTTGACATTTTTATTGAAAAGAAGTGTCTTTTTGTGTGGACATCGTGGCTGAGCTGCATTCTCTGAGTGAGTATTTGTTTGTTTTCACTTTGGTTTTTGGAATTGCTGGGTCAACTGTTTTTTGTGTCGCATAGGGAAGAATTCAATTTTCGTTAATTTTACATAGGGTATTCATTCCCTCGTGTCAGGGGCTATTTACACGCCCCTACAGTGGTTTAGGTTAGCAATAGGTTTTCTGAAATTATCCAATTTTCTGCGCAATTTTCTTAATTTTTCTCTCCGTAAGAACCATCCTCGTACTTCAAGGAATATTCTAAAAAAAGAATTAGCGAAATCGGTTCAGCTGATCTCGAGATTTGCGTTTAGCAACACAATTAGCAATTCATTTTTTTATATATAAGATATATTCGTTGTAGGCATTAGTTCATTTACTACTGTATTCAGGTGTCCTATTAGTTTATCTGCTTTTTTGTCTAAATTTCCTTGGTTATCGCAGATCCACTTTTTGTTTTGTAATGCCGTACACAATTTATCCTTATTATAGTTCTTTTTATTCCTGTATATATATTATACTTCGTGTTCCCTGAGGCTTTGGACTATTATATCTAATTTTTGTAATAATTGTTTCGTGATCAGATATTTTGACTTCTTTTGCAGCATTAACTTTTGCGTAAAAGTCATTTGAAATTACCAAATCAATCATGGTTTTAGAGTTTTTTCATATTCTTGTATAATTTTTGACAAGTTGCTTCCTACTTAGGCAATTTATGATGGTTTGTAATCTTGTGCTTTTTGTATTGAACATTAAAATCTCCACAAATGATTTTCAAGTCTCTTGTATTTATTTGCTAACGGTACCATTCTTCAAAAAAATCTAAGAATTTTGTATCATTTTGATTTGGGGAATGATAAATAGTTGCACAGGTTCCCAGCTTAAAATCCTTCAATAGCCAGTATATCCATGTACATATTATCTAGGTAGTATCCAGGTATTATTTTTATCTAGTACCGCATTTGTTGTGACTTTGATATTAAGAGATATTTTTTACACACTCACACACATACACTACAGAATTAATGTGATAACTCCACCTGTATGCCTGCTAAATGAGTCGCATGTAATTGTCGAATAGCTCTGAAATGTTGTTTCATTTTGGTTAATTTCTTCGGTAATACGGGTTTCGCTCATTATCACCATTATCGTATTCTTTTAGCTTGTCTTCGACTTCTTCAATATGTGCTAGTAAACTAGCTATGGGTTTCTCTGGGTCTCCTACCGCCCCCCCTGAAAGTCTGAAACGCCCCCCAATTTTCTCTTTGCCTTCTACCGCCCCCCTGAAGGTCTGAAACGCCCCCAAGGGGGCGTTATCGCCCACGTTGGGAACCTATGGTTTAAATTAAATCTGTATGCGGCGCATTGAAACTACACTCAGAACTACAATCCGAACACGAAAATGGTTACTCTTTGATTCTGGCAGCACATATAACTGCAACTTGAATTTCATAACTGCACTTCGAATAAGAGAATGTTTTCCGTCGAAATATGTCATCAGATGAATCCAAGTGGAATTTAACATTTTTAACACAAAACTGGTTATTTATAATTAAGAATATCTGTATGCGGCGCATTAAAACTATACTCATAACATGAAGATAAACACTTTTGCGAGAAAGAAAATTCTTTTTGAAATTCAGTGAATTACAACTTAGCTTTTTCGCGATCGGCGTCATGGTCAACCAATTATTTGATTTGATTTAAATGACAAATATGGGTTATCGATTACGTGTCTCGGGTTGAACTTATTCAATACTACACTGCATAAATATTCTAATCGCAATAAACCAATCAATAGATCGATATCTTCGGTCCTTTTCTAGGGACAAAAATTGTCATCAACTTAATCACGGATGAACGGAAATATCAATATCAATGCGGGACACAGTGGCGTGCGGTGTCGACAGTCGACAAGGGGGGGGGGGTTAGTTACAAATTTTAAACTGCTCTCCCGGAAATTGAGAATTCGGCTCATTTGCTACAATCACAATATGAACATAGTTTCTCTTTGATGGCAGCACACACTTACTGCAACTATAAATTTTTGACTGCACTTAAAATAAGAGAATGTTTTCCTTTGAAATGTGTCACAGATGAATCCACAACACAAATTTTACATTTTGAATACAAAACTAGTTTAAATTAAATCTGTATGCGGCGAATAAAAACTACACTCCGAACATGAAAAATAGTTTCTATTTGATTCTGGCAGCACATATATAGTCCGCAACGAGAATTTTATGACCGCACTTCGAATAAGAGAATGTTTTCCTTCGAAATATGTTAACAGATTAATCCAACTGAAAATTTTTATTCTGAACACAAAACTGGTATAATTTAAATCTGTATGCGGCGCATTAAAACTGCACTCAGAACATGAAAATGGTTTCTCTTTGATTCTGGCAACACATACATAGTCTGCAACTAGAATTTTAGGGTAAAGTTCGGTTTATGGGCGAAATTCCTAAAAAATAAAACTAGTTATTTTTATACTAATTTTGGGTCGGGGAATCCGAATCTGAAAGAATTAGGTCGGGGCAAGCAAATATAAACTGAATAACACGACTTAAAAATTTTCGATACACAAACAATCTTCAATAAATTAATGACACATCTTTTTATGGGCGATACTCCGAAAGAAGAAATTTAATTATCTTTATACTAAATTTGGGCTGGGAAATCCGAATCTGAAAGAATTAGGTTACACTCGGCAATATTAACTGAGTTAAACGACTGTACTATTTTGAAGTTACACACAATGACACAATCCAACAGGCCATTTTTTTTTTTTAAATAAAGATCATACAAAAAAACTAAAGATAACATATTACCACATAAAATTAAGTGTTGCCATTAAGCAATAATATCAATAACGTAAAAAAACATGTTTATAATTTCAGTAATTATTTTTTATAAATTTTATTCACTTTTGTATCACAAACCATGTGACATAAACCTAGCGTAGCCGTTAAACTACTTGAAAGCTGGGATGTTTTTTTGCCGTGACGCGAGTAGGCGCTACGAAGGGGGCACTTTCTTTTCTATCACAAACCATGTTACACAAACCTAACGTTGCCGCTAAACTACTTGAAAACTGGGATGTTTTTTTGCCGTTACGCGAGTAGGCGCTACGAAGGGGGCACTTTCTTTTCTATCACAAACCATGTTACACAAACCTAGCGTAGCCGCTAAACTACTTGAAAACTGGGATGTTTTTTTGCCGTGACGCGAGTAGGCGCTACGAAGGGGGCACTTTCTTTTCTATCACAAACCATGTTACACAAACCTAGCGTAGCCGCTAAACTACTTGAAAACAGGGATGTTTTTTTGCCGTGACGCGTTTTTGATTTAATTTTAGGGATAAATATTTTTGAGAGTTGGTAACACTGCCGGCACATTTTCCGGTACATTCGTTTCTATGGCATTCAAAAACGTCAAAATGGCCTGTGAACTAGGTATAAATTGAAAATTTTTAAGTCGTGTTATTCAGTTTATATTTGCTTGCTCCCACCTAATTCTTTCAGATTCGGATTCCCCGACCCAAAATTAGTATAAAAATAACTAGTTTTATTTTTTAGGAATTTCGCTCAGAAACCGAATTTTTTCCGAATTTTATAACTGCACTTCGAATAAGATAATGTATTCCGTCGAAATATGTCATCAGATGAATCCAACTGGAATTTAACATTTTGAACACAAAACTTGTTATTTATAATTAAGAATATCTGTATGCGGCGCATTAAAACTAGAAAAGAAAGGAAATGCATTTTGAAATTCAGTGAACTTACAATTTCGCTTTTTCGCGGTCGGCGACATGGTTAACAAATTATTTTGATTTAATTTAAATGACAAATACTGGTTAACAACTATTACGTATCACGCCTTGCATTTATTCAATACTATGGCGCTATTTGACTCTTCCTTGACTTACCTAAATAAACCAATCCCTAGATCGATATCTTCGGGTATTTTCTAGAGACAAGTACTGTCGTCAATTTAACCACAGATAAACGGAAATGGTTAAAGTCGACTAAAGATAGTTTATTTGTCTATCACAGACAATATTACAAAAATACAGGAATGCGGGACGCTTTAGACGATTTGCGGGACTATTTTATTAAATTTTTCAATGCGGGACTACAACCGTCAATGCGGGACCGTCCCGCAGAATGCGGGATGGTTGGCCGCCTTACGCAAGTATGTTTCTGTCTTAAGTATGTCGATATTTGAGGTGCATTTGTTTCCAAGTGTATGAAGGCTAAGAATAGGCGCGTGTGTGTGGAATTTTGTTCAGAATTGTTGTTGTAGAATAATATATTCATTTTTCCTTGTTCGATTAGGTACTAGTACATTAAATTCGCTGATATGCAGGAGTTCACAACGGTTTAATTCACAATGCATAACTTTAAATATAAAAGTTAAATTATTTATTTTTCTTATCTTTTCTATGGTATGCAGTTTAAGCTTATTAAGGAGATTGAATAGGAGTGTGTAATATGAGGTTAATAATTTCTGTAATTGTAATCATGCTGCAAAAAAGTGGTATAGATGGTTTTTATAAATTCCAACGAATCGAAGTATTTGATTGTTCTGATTATAAATCCCAGTGTCTTCGTGACTTGAAAGAAGTTGATGATAGAGCAGATTGAGTTAATTAAGTTAATTACTACAAAAAGTTTCCAGTTTATAAAGTACATGTTTCATTTGTGGGTCATGTTTCATGTTATAAGTTATTGTACTTTTTATATTATAAAATTGATGCGAAATAACAATATTCTAATGACAATAAACAGGCAAACTTCACTGTGAGGTGCTCAAAATAAAAAGGTGTTTCTTGCCCATAGACAAATAAAAGAATAAACAGGTTATTAAGACAACGCTCGTAGTTGCACCGATCTAGGACTATTCGACATTCTTGAGATTTACTGTCATATAGCCGGTTCACACGGTTCAACTTTAGTTGATCAACTCGACACTTGAAAGCATATTGACAGGTGTGAACCTTCTTTCAACAAAGTTGAACAAGTTTTTTGTTGACTAGCTAAAGTTGATAGCCCGTCTACTTTTGACGTTCAAGTATGATCGCGCCATCTTGGTTACCATAGTTACTCGCGTGCACAACTAGACGTCAAACATTTATGTCCATATTCGTTAGACATTCCTAGTTCTACCGTCATGTAATCCGTTTCAACGAAAAATATTTGAAATGGTCGGATGATTTGATGTTCAGATTTATGCATCCCTGTCTTTGGGATCAAAAGCAAGAAGTGTATACAAATAGAAATGCCCGTGATACTGCAATAAATAATATGTTTCATTAACACTACCTACCCAATATATTATATGACAAAAAAAACGGTAAATATTCAGAACACGCGTCACCATTAATACGCATAAATTAAAAGAAAAAAACTTTGTACAAATCTAATAACAATAACTACCTATAATGTCAAACTATGACGTTTGGCGTTGTTGTTTTTAGGTTATGGTAAAGCTAATTTTAACGAAATATGGATTATTTCCTTGCTTCTCCGGTTATTGTACCTAGTTAGTAGTAATTATTATTAATTTAAACTACTCTGAAAAATTTTATCGCCAATTTTGGAAAGCAGCTCATCAAATTGTTTTTCTGTCATCCATATCCTTCGGAGTCTTCTAGTTCCATCTCTTTCAAAATTGTGTTGGATGCGCCTAATTCATGATCAATTTTCTCGCCCAAATACGACGTTTTTTATGCTTTTTCATAATCTCGAGCTCATCTGGCAAAACATCAGAAGTTAGAGAGACGCACGCACTGACAATTTCAGTTGTCGCCATCTTGAATGTCAAATTCGGTTCTACTTAAATTGAAACGTGTGAACATAATCTCATTCAACTTTTTACGTTAAATAAAAGTGGATCAACAAAAATTGAAACGTCTGAACGCCCCATTACTGTTTAGTATCGCACATAAGTTCGTTCGTCAGAACCAGCGGCTACAAAGCGGTCACAAACCAGCGGCTCTGTGCTTTTTCTTTTGTGGAAAATTGCCTTCCTGTGTTTTTGAGTGGTGCAAAAATCATTCTCGTGCATAAAACAATTCCGATAGAGTTTCTATCCATTCGAGAATACACGCAAATTACGTGTTATTTAATTAAATATAATTCAAAGCTTTTGGCTACCCATAGTCGTTAAATATCGAAATAAAATAAAGCGTGATAGAAAACACACACAAGTGTTGCTAGGACAATCATATTGACAATACTTCGTAATCTACTACCTGCTCGATGTCTATAGATATTTCGTTCGTATGCACATATTCTCTGAAATCATATCCTTTTCTCGTGCTTTTGATTTTTCGCCCTATACTTCAATCAAGAGATGCGCGAACCATTGTATTATTTTTTCATCCGCACTCACGTATCATTTTCTTATTAGTTTCGTTTTAGCTATGAGAAATGAAGCAATGCGTGCTTTATGTTGGGTTCGATTAGTATGATTATGACTTGTTTTTGTATTTAATTTGTCTGCGTTCCTTGCTTTGTATTTATTTAATCGGCGTTCCCTGAAACGGATATCTGCGATCTTTCTGAATTCTGAAACCTACATTTTAAAAGATGTAATTTTTATGTATAGTCGCAGTATGTTCAGTGGAGCGTCCTTACATCACTTTACGGTCGAAAATCTGCAATAATTTTAGATTAAACTTTAATGGAGACTTCTTTCGCTTTGTCAATTCTTTTTCTTTGTTTCTATAAGGTTTTTCGTGGTATCTTTGTTTGATTTTTTTACAAAAACAATATGTTTCCCTACGATAATAGTATCCATAATTTTTAATACGATGTTCTAAGTATGTATGGTTTTTGTTTCTCTAGGTAGCATTGATGAGGAGCTTGTTACCATCAAGGTAGAACCAGGATCCCGAGAAGAAGTTAAAGGCGGAATTCCTTATACGGAAATTGATGTAGACCTTCTGGATGTTAAAAAAGAATGCTTGGAGCGATCTGAAGGATTGACCCAGACAGAAGGTAAAACTGGTTTTTAGGTAGTTAAAGGTGACGATTCGTTCTCTCCTAATTTTTTATCTTTTTTTAATGAAGTTATTTTACTTACATATACTAAACTTTCTTTGTCTATAATCTTTTTCAGGCTTTCTGAAAAACCTTATTACGCATCATGGGGGAAAGCGATACTCTTGTCTCCATTGTAACTACTCCTGCTCTCGTAAGTCAACGTTTAAACTGCACTTGCGCACACATTCTGGAGAAAACACGTTTTCATGTACTACAAAGAGACAACTAAACATTCACAGTGGAGAGAAACCATTTTCATGTCCCGACTGCAAATTTTCGTTTACCACAAAGGGAAATCTAAAAAGGCACATGCTTACTCACAGTGGAGAGAAACCTTTTTCATGTCCCAACTGTTACTACTTATTCTCTCGGAAGGGAGATTTAAAAATTCATATGTTTTCCCACAGAGGAAAGAAACCTTTTTCATGTTCCGACTGCAACTATTCATGTTCTACAAAGGTTAATCTAAAAAATCACATGTTAACCCACAGTAGAGAAAAAAAATTTTCGTGTTCCGACTGCAACTATTCATGTAATCTGAAAGGAAATCTAAAACAGCATCTGCTTATCCACAGTAGAGAAAAACGTTTTTCATGTTCCGACTGCAACTATTCATGCTCTCGGAAGGGAGATTTAAAAAATCACAAGTTTACCCACAGTGGAGAAAAACCTTTTTCATGTTCTGACTGCAACTATACATGTTATCTGAAAGGAACTCTAAAACAGCACCTGTTTATCCACAGTGGAGAAAAACCTTTTTCATGTCCCGACTGCAACTATTCATGCTCTCGTAAGAGCCACCTACAAAGACACATGTTTACCCACAGTGGAGAAAAACCTTTTTCATGTCCCGACTGCAACTATTCATGCTCTCGTAAGAGCCACCTAAAAAGACACATGTTTACCCACAGTGGAGAAAAACCTTTTTCGTGTCCTGACTGTAACTTTTCATGTTCTTCAAAGAGCCATTTAAAATTTGTCACGTAAATAATTACCAATTTGTGATATAATTATTTACCTGACCACTAACCTGGTATTTTGAACAGCCCGTATTGGATTGGCAACACTTTTTGCTCTCTGGTTTTGACACTTCTAGAAACAGCGGCGTCTTGGGAACCGCTGCAGTTTCAATGAGTCAAAATACTTTAATAATTTAAGTCTGATCGACATGTAAGAAGATCTTAAGGATAACCGCCACGTGTCCCGCGGAGTTCACGCGTCGCTTGAGGAGCGTGTTCAAGTCTTTTAGTTCGTGGAGAATGTGTTTGTTCCGATTTTTATGATAATGGCTACCTGCCAGCCGAGCCCGAGAAGGAATCGAAAGTTATTGGGGTAGTCCTGTTGATTACGCGCCGGGATGGATTGATCCTTACAACCATCCGTCTTGTTGACTCCAGAGAAAATTGTCGTTCTCGACCCGAAGGTTTTTGGAACCATTGTTACGGATGGGACACGTGGGAGCCTGGAACCTCTGAGATTTTGAGGCCTACTGAAGCAGCTGCTGAACCTATACCGTGGAAGGATGACCTTGGCCTTCCCCTAATGTCGAGATATCACTGAAATGCACACACGCACACACATTGGTATCGCATCTCTACTCCGTCAGTAAACGGATATTTTGTATTGTTCCCTACTTTTAAATCTAAATCCATTTTTTCTCTGGTTCAGTGGAGCTTTCTTTCCATTTTGTCGTCCCTCCGACATGCCTTATAACCAAAGATCCTCCAAGGAACTAGAGAACAAAATATATTCTTAAGTGTAGTTCTTTGTGTAGCAGAGATTTGAGCAACTTTCTGGTATACAAAATGTGTAAATTTTCATATAAATAAATAGATTATATTTAGCTAGTATTTGCTACAATTAAGTTTGGTTTAGCTTTCCTTAAAGTGAATAATATTATTTCTTCAAACTTTGCAAATTTTCTTTGTGGCATTATTCACTTAATATTATTCATTATAATTATTATATGAATAATATTAAGTCATAGTTTATTAAGAATATTGTTGTCTTTCTAACAAAGGTAGTACTGCTTCGGCGTACTTTCCTATTAAGTAATTCCAGCATGGAATATATAATACTCTACCTCTAGGACAGGAGAGCGTATTTTTGTATAGCTTATAGTCATAAGTAAAATATTTGAATTAGTCTCACTGCTGAAACACCAGTGTTTCTTTACACAATTTTGTACCTAATGTCATTCAAATGTTTTGATTGATCACGGGTTATTGATGGGTTGATTGATGTCGGGTTACCGTGAAGGTCGTACTCGAGAACCCTTCCCCTAGTGTGGGACGAAACACTTCGCCCTTTGTACTCCGAGCTAGCATCCCCTAGCAACGGCATCCTCAACGTGTAATAGAAATATATTAGCTTGGTTTAACATCTGGTCCATCGGGTATGTTTTTGTTAATTTGTTACTATTCCTTTTGTCATATTATTTGGATACACTTTGTGTATGTACTTTTTTACAATACATTTATGGAATCTTCCCAAACAATCTTGTTTCTTTTTACATTCTGGAACAAAAAAGCAGAACCTTCCCACATTACGGATCGCTATGTCCCCCATAAACCTGAGAGAGAGAGAGATAACCTTATAAATTCACTTGTTAAACCACAGTTAAAAGATTCCTTTTTCATGTCCCAACTGCAATTATTCATGTTCTACGAAGGGAAATCTAAAAATTCACATGTTTACCCATGGTAGAGAAAAAAAATTTTCATGTCCCGACTGCAACTATTCATGCTATCAGAAAGGAAATCTCAAAAGGCACATGTTTACCCACAGGGCAGAAAAAAAAGTTTTTTCATGTCCCGCTACAATTTTTCATGTAATCAAAAAGGAACTCTAAAATGTCATACGTTGACTCACAATGCCGAAAACCTTTTACTTGTCCTGACTGCAACTATTCATGCTCTCGGAAGGGATATCTAAAAATGCATATTGCCCACAGTGGAGAAAAACCTTTTTCGTGCCCCGACTGCAACTATCCATGTACTACAAAGGAAAGTCTAAAAATTCATTTATTTACCCATTGTGGAGAAAAACCTTTATTTATTTATTTATTTATTTAAGGAACATAAACAGTCTTAATAACATAATATACATAAGAAGATAACAAAAAACAGACCAATTATTAATGTTCACAGATAGGTATTTAGAAACATAAAAGTAACTGAATGTAAACTAGAATATTTAAGAAAAGAATAAAAAACAGGACAAAGCAGCAATAAAAAAAAAATATATATATATATGTATATATATATAATACAGGTGTAGATTCAATGATATACCTAAATATAAAAACACAACAATAAAATAAATGCTATTATAAATGTAAAGAAAATAGGGTGCAAAACAGGTATTTGGATTGGGACAGGTAAGGGAGGACAGGGATAAGGGAAAGTTGCCACGCAGGTAATTTAAAAAAATTAGGTACAATTAATTTAATCATCATGAATATGTGTTAGGTATGTATTATTCGCACGTAGTATGTTATACAATGAAATTCTGTAGCGAAAGTAACTAGCAGTGAATATGTCAGCAAATGTTTCTAAACGTGCAAATTTAATGTTATAGTAGTTACATGTCCTTTGCATAAATTCATTTTGGTTGGAATTTGTGTTGCATCTATCAATGTAGAAAAGGGAATTATGTCTGCTATATCGAGTCGGCGCGTGGAAATTTATTTTATTTAGCAACTCCGGGCAGTCAACTTTCGAGTTAATAATTTTGTACAGGAGCATCTGATCAGCGACAAGCCTCCTGTTGAGCAGTTTCGTGATTTGAAAATGGTTCTCGATTTCATCGTAAGAATTGTATACATTGAATGATTTAAAATTGAGGAATTTGAGAAATCGCTCCTGAACTCTTTCTAACCTGTTAACATAAACAATATAGCGCGGGTTCCAAACCTGTGAACAGTATTCTAGGTTAGGACGAACATGTGAATTGTAGAGAATCAGATAAGTCTTGGTGTTTTTGAAAAATTTGCATGTTCTTAGTACAAAGCCTAGACTCTTTGTTGCTTTGGTGACAATGTTATCAACGTGTTTTTCAAAGGTAAGTTTAGAGTCCAAAAGAATCCCGAGGTCACGTATATAATCTTTATTTGTTAACAGCAATCCAGAAATGGAGTAATCATGCAGTATTTTCACTCGGTTACGTGTGAATGTGACTTTGCAACATTTAGAAATATTGATAAAAAGCTTATTTCTGAGACAGTAATCCGTCAGTCAGTCGAGATCTTCTTGTAAACGCACAGAACAGTCTGGAGAGCTTATAGGAAGGTATATCTTCATATCGTCGGCAAATAGTAAAATTTGAGCGTTGTGAAAACATGTAGTAATATCATTTATATAGATAGAGAAAAGCAAAGGACCCAAAATGGACCCCTGAGGCACACCGGAAGTGATAATTTTCCAGATGGAGGAAAATCCACCCACTGTCACAGCCTGGGACCTGTTAGTTATGTATGAAGATAACCAACGAAGGAGATCTCCATGAATACCATGATTAGCAAGTTTTCTAAGCAGGACGCTGTGGTTGATCTTATCAAAGGCTTTGCTATAGTCGGTGTAGATTGTATCAACTTGCATACGTTTATCCATAGAGGCAGACAAGAAATTTATAAATGTTATAAGATTTGTAGCAACAGAGCGACCTGCAAAGAATCCGTGCTGAAATTCATTGATCGAATTCTTTACCACAGGGAATAACTGGTCATAGACTATGTTTTCGAACACTTTTGAAAAAATGCAGAGCTTGGAAATGGGTCTATAATTATCTGCTTCACACTTATTTCCCGATTTATGAATTGGCGTGATGTAGGCTCTTTTCCATATATCTGGAAATGTACCAGTTTTAAGCGATATATTAAACAGTATAGATAGCGGAAGTGACAAATGATTTGCGCACTCGGTAATGAACAGTGGTGGGATACCATCTGGCCCAGCTCCCTTGTTGGAATCAAGCCGTTTTAAATATTTAGATACAAGGTCAGCATCGACAAAAACTGACCCTATCGCACAGACCTGCTTAACTACGGAGTCATCGCAGGAAGTCCCCAGAGGGTCAGCCGGTTCGTAGACGGAATGGAAATATTCAGCAAATAAGTCACAGACTCCCTGTCCCCCCTCGGCTGTTAAATCCTTAAGATTTAAAACGCTAGGAATAGATGCTGATAGTTTTTTTGATTTAACATATGACCAGAATGCTCTGGGATCTTTGGCGATATTCTCTTCAGCATTATTAATAAAGTCTTCGTGACACTTCTTTGCCATTTTTTTCTGTCTGGTGCGTAGTCTTGAAAAAGTAATGTAATCGGAAGGGTTCTTATAAGTTATATATAATCTGTGAGATTTCTGCTTTTCGCGAATAAGTTTTATTAATGATGAGCTATACCACGGGGGGTAGGAATGTTTACCAGTACGCCTCAATGGAACCTTATCCAAGATCAAATTATTAATAATATTGTAAAAATGTGATACTGCAGGATTGACGGAATCGGTTAAGTTAAGTACGTTCCAATCTACTTGTGCCAGGCTGTCTCTTATGTCATCATAATTAGCTTTGTGGAATGAGGGCCTTTTAATTGATTTTTCCTTTACGACCGGTGGTTCAACGAACTCAGCAGTGATAATGATGGATTTGTGGTGAATATCCTCAGGAACCAACGGATCGTTCGCGGGAGCAACGCGTACCGAGAAATTACAGAGAACGAGATCAAGAATTCTTCCTAACGTATTTTGAACACCATTATATTGGTGGAAGTTACAGTAATTAATATTGTCGATAAATGTTGCGCTTATTGCAGAGGTATAGTTGCAAGGAATCATGTTTACCACATCCACAGGAAGAGTCCAGGTAATATCGGAAAGGTTAAAGTCTCCCATGATAAGAAATTTGTCGTCAGGTTGATTCAAAAGCTTAATACCTAGATCATTCGAAAAGGTGGAGATTCGAGCATTGAAGTTGAAGCTTTTGGACAGGTAAATACAACAAAGATGAACGCAAGTAAATCCATTTGCACGTGGGATGCGAAGAGTAACCCAAATGTCTTCATCTGTAGAGCACCATGAATTATTACAAATTGCATTGAGTTCCTTTTTGACAGCCAAGAGCACCCCACCACCCATTGTTACACCTTGAATACTTCTGTCGCGTCGGAATACATTGTATCTTGTGTCCAAAAGCTCCCCATCTGAAATAGAATCTGTCAGCCAGGTCTCTGTTATGCCAATCACGTCATAATCACCGCTCGTAACACTGCGAAGAAATGTATCAGTTTTTGTTCTCAGTCCACGTACGTTCTGATAAAAAACACTTAGAGGCAGGGACTCTTTTTCAGTATAGTGACAATAACAAAAATATGCAGAGAATATGTGAACATAATGTGAGGTGTAATATGTATAGATACTTGAAATATGACAAGTACATTATAATAGTTGATTACAGAAAGAGAGAATACCTTGCAGTTGACAGGAGTTGAGAAAATATAATTAGGTAATGATGTGCGATGATAAATATAATGGTAAGTAATGCAATGGCAATTTGAGATGCAGGATAGGACAGCGTGTGGAGGGAGAGGGACGAGTATGCAATAATAATCGGATGAGCAGTAGGTGTTTCCTTATGTTATTTTCTGGAGGTCGTCTTCCCTCTTGACTAAAAAAGCTGGTGAATTTTCATTTTTTCTCACCAAGATCTTGCAGTCCTTTACCCAAACAAATTTAAAACCTGCTTCCCGTGCTTTGGTTTTAACCTTTGAAAGTAGAATTTTATTATTAATTGTTAGGTGGTGGTTGACATAGATTGTAGTTTCAGGTCCCGAATATTTTAGGTCAGTGCTGCTTATCTTTCTTGCCTTTTTGGAAAGAGCGAGAAATTCCTCTTTCCACCGTCTACTCGCAAATCGGATGATAATTGGCTTAACCTGGGTCGTCTTCGTAGCCACTCGCGTCACGATGTCTATATCTTCTGGCTGTAGTGCGAAACCAATCTGCTCGCCTATTTTCTGGGCTATACAGAGAAGGTTTTCTCCTTTCGTCAAAGGCACGTTCTTGATTTCAAGGTTTTTCATACGGGAGAGCTGATCCCGCTCGTCGAGTTCGTACCTGAAGATGTCCATGCTCTTCTTAATAGATGCCACCTCCGAAACTATCTGGTCGACAGTCTCCAGTCTCTTCTCAACCGCCTCCACCCTCTTTTCCGTATCGGACATGGCTGCTAGTGCAAACTCGAGGCTCTTCTTTATGTCGGATATCTCACCCCACATTGGCTTAATGCGAGTGAGCTCGACATCGATTTTGTTCAGCTTCTCCATAATCTCGGCCAGAGAACCAGCTGGTACCAGCTGCGATGACGTCGCAGGAGTTGCAGCTGGAGATCCACTGCGAGCTGCATTTCGCGTGCACGGCTTCATAGTGTTGTTTATAATTTAGTGTAGCGAAAAAACACAATGATTTGATCACTCAAATGTTTTGAAAGTCGCTAGTTTTATCACTTGAAACTCAAGATAAGATTTGTACACTCTTGTAAACTTTGCAAACAGAACACTAAGAAAAACACTTTCACTCTGTTTTTCTCAAAGAGAAAATGGCAAAAGGTATAGGATCTTTGTCCCTGTACAATAGTCACTAGTATAGAGAGGTAACAGTTTACAAACTTTTTTTTTTTTAATTAATTTTGCGGGAGCAAAACCAAAACAAACAGCTGTCACTTTGAAGTGTTGAAGATGTGTTTATGTCCCCACTAACACTATTCATGCACTCGGAAGGGGGATTTAAAAAAACACCTGGTTATTCACAACTCACAACGGATCAAGTAATTTTAAATGTTTCCTGTTAACATTTTCTCTTTACTTATAGGAAAGCTTATCTAAAAAGTCGCGCGTTCAGTGGAGAAAATCCTTTTTAATGTTTCGACTACAACTATTTATGTTGTACAACGGGACGTAAGTTAATAAATAATTTATTTTTTTGTTCATATGAAGCGGATACTTTGTGATGTGACATTATTAATTTATAATAAAACAATAACTTTGTAAACACCACTTTTATTTTTTTATAATTTATGCCGATCGGGTTTCGCTACAACCGTAGCTTAAATCAGGGCAGTATAATACTCTACTGTAGAGTATCATAGTGCCCTGATGAAGCTACGGTTGTAGCAAAACCCGGTCGGCATAAAGTATAATAAATAATAGTGGTGTTTACAAAGTTATTGTTTTATTTTAAATAAATAAAAATCACCTCTAGGACGGTAGGACACAAATGAAATAACAAACAACTATACAAGTAGAAGGCTCTTCTCTTTCACCAGTCTTGTGATGCCGGACAATCTTCACTTTTACAGGACTCGATTACTTCTTCTGATTCGTTGCATACGAAAATTACTGAATATGCCTTCGTACGTACACGGTGCTCCGGAGTTACCCGGGCCTTCACAGTGCAAATGGCACCAATACGTTTCACTAGGACGTAATCGATGGCACTGCCTCCGTAACTCTCTCTGCAGGATCTACAAATTATATTTACATTCATAATTATAAGGTACAATATACTTTACTGAAAGTCAGTTTCAAGTATGTTGTGGTATGGTTTTACAACAACTGTCAAATCTTACTAGAAAAAGGTAAATACTTTAGAGAGTTTAGAGATATAAATCGTGTTACTTTAATAAAAGTATTGTTTGAAAATCCAATATACATGATACATTACATACTCATCAAATAATGATTAACTTAAAAACCGTAAAACTTAAATGCCTCGCATATCAGCATTAAAAAAACCAATTTGTAAAAAGAAAAGTGCCATCATAAATCATAATCGCGTCAATTTTTGGCAAATTATCAGACTGTCCTTGTAGAAAACCACTGTCTGTCATTATAGTATGTATTTACAATGTATGTTATATACAAACAGGTGGGTTAAAGATTTCGTAACTAAATGATTACGACTATCAAACTCATTCAAACCAGCAACTGGAACAAAATCAATTTGAAGTGGGACACGTGAATGCGTTGTGACGTCACAACTCGCTAGCCAATCACGTCTCGTTATCGATATTTGAATTTTCGTACAACATTAAAAGTGAATTAATTAATACGGTATTCGAGTTTAGTTATTTTTTTACATGTATTGAATGCATTGAATTCTTACCTCTGTAGTTCGTTGGTACTCAACAATTGTACAGTTTTGGTGATAATATGAATAATATGATAATATGAATATGTTTTAACTCATTTGATGTGCATTTTCTGTGATATTTATTATGATTTAAACGTAAGTAATAGCGTTTAACAAAGAAAACAAAGAGTCTTTTTATTTCTCTGTCCTCTATCCCTAGATTGATTTTTATTTGCTTTTTGTGTGGACAAAGTTAGCCTAATTTTTAACCATAGGTGTGCCAATATTTGACGACTATATTCAGTTTGATTATTTGACGTCAGATAAGGATAAACAATACAATAATGCGCGTTAATAAACGCTGTAATTTCTTTCGGAGCCTACCTAATTCATATGAAATTTCCTCACAAGACAACAATGACACATCTGACAAATGAGCTATTAGCTAAATGTAATGATTGCCCAGCATTTTTGTTTATGTTTTATTTATTTATCCATAAAAAAGTATATGTACATCGGGTTTTTTATACCTGGGTCACTAGGATACGCCTGTGTCCAGACAAGCGTAAAAATATATTAATTAATATTGTAGTTACAAGAGTGTATAAGGTAAAATACATATTAATTTGAATCGGAATTAAAACAGAAAAGGAGAAAAGTGATTAGAAGGGTGGGTAAATCTTAACCGTTTAATCACGACCATATTTGTCTCAACGCATATAGGTCTCATATAAAACGCCGTAACTTCTCCTTACTATCATAGTTATAAATATTTTCTAATCGGTGTTAGAAAGGAAAAATACAACGCTTTATATTCCAATCTAAAAAATAGTCACCAAAAAAGTAAAATTTACACAATGTTTTGAATCGCTAATTGAAAAAAGAATTTGAAACTTCGGGAATTTTTTATAAATTATTTTTCATAGAGCGACAAAAAAGTGAGGTTACAATATGTGTTTGTTATACATTTGTCTAATAAAATATGCATGTGTTTTTTTTTATTTTTTTATTATCAGTAATTTTAGTAACAAAAAAAGTAAGGTGAGCCATTTTGAAAACTTTTTTTATGTTTGTATGCAAAAATTCTATAATTAAAAAATCAATGTTTTTTTCAAAATCTATAATTTGAAAGCGCATTTCATCACCTTTCTAAAACAGTTTTTGGTTTTTGAATGTGCTCAGAAATATTCAAAATATTTGCATTTTATTGTAAAGCGAAAATATTTTGACCATCCGAAAAAATGCCAAATTTTTGAAGGGAGAGTTATCTTATAATTGTTGGAGGAGATGAACTAAAGAAGTTAATTCTGCTTAATCTATTCATGGAGTTAAATTTGACAGGATTGTATTATTTTCATTTATTTTATATTGGTTAGGTCGAATGTGGATAGTTATTTCTGTCTATGTGTGATTTATTTTACAGATGTTTGTAATAGTGTGGCTTACTTTACTTTTTTTTTATTTTTTTTATTAATATTTATATCATTTACATTTACATAATATAACATAATAAAGCTTACATATTTATAAACTGTCCTAAAAAAGCAAATGCTTGTGTTTAGGAGAGGACAACTTGTTTATACATTTTTGACTTAGCTGGGATGCCGGATTCATTGTGTGAGGTTTTTCTGTGTCTTGGTATCGAATTCGTTTGCTTACCTACTTCGTCGCGGGTTGGTTACAAGAGACTGTTTGAGGGAGACCTAATCTTTACCTGTTCAGCCGGATTATCTCGACCCATCTCCTCGCACCGTAGTTTAAGGGTTAGATTCGTATATCAGTCACTTCGGGATACACTGACCTAAGATTCCTACCCACCCCTCGTACCTTATTCCTTCCCAGGAACTCCTCTTCTTCCTTTTCTCGAAATGAAAACTTAATCTCCTTCAACGGAAGCAATCTTCCGAACAGGCCATCCATTGATATGCTTGGTGTAACTCTAAGTGACCAGTGGGCCTAGTCACTAATTTTTGTAAACCTCCGTTTCATGAAAGTTACGGGTTTAGCTACGGCACATACCCGTATTTTGACAGATTCGCCAACTTAAGTAGTCTCTACCAAGTCGTAAACGGAAACGGTAAACTTACAAACCAGGAACCCAGCGACGCCTCACGACGTCCTTACATTTTGACAAACTTTGGTAGTCCGTAAGGCGAACTGTCAGTTGGATTTCAGGTCGGATTTCAGGTTTCCGAAACCGGAATTTTAGTGACTAAGGGCCCAGCTCAGATATGGCGGCTCCATCGAAGCCAGAGTAAAATTAGCCTCCCAAAAACTGGGCGTATTTTACAGGGCCCGCAGATACTTTTACAGTACACAACCCTGTACAGATCATACGTGCACCCTACGGTTGAATTTGGCAGCCACCTCTGGTTTGGAGCTCCAAAATACCTGAAAAATATCCTCGACTTTGTGTAAAAACAGGCGGTCCGTTTGATAGATTCTCCCATTGTAACAGACGGATTTCAATCTTTAGAGCAAAGGCGTCAGGTATGAATGCTAATCTTATTCTACCGGTATAACAATGGAGGATGCTCCGAGGAACTAGCATCATTGATCCCTTCGGCACCGGTGCATAGTCCGGAAACACGTCAAATGCGTGCCCAACATTTGTACATGGTTGACATTTGTCACATGAGAACGGGTCGCTTCTTCGACTCGTTCTTGTGTTCAATAGCTCGGCTGTGGCATGATTTTCCGGCCCCTGTGTTTCCTCCTTCCTTCAAGATGGGTTTCTCTGTATTCCACCTGAAAGTATAAACTATAATTACTTGATGAAAGAATGAAATTTATTTTAACTCTCAGATTGAAGAATTATATAAGTCTTAATATTTGTATTCTTAATTGTAAGTGGTGGTATAGACAGCCCTGATTTCATTAACTTCAGAATTTCAAATATCCACCAGAGCTACTCGTTATGAAATGCTGTTTAAATGCAACAATACCAGGACCAACCATGAGTATTCGAAACACTCGCTTGTACATAGGTTGCATGAAGTTAGTAATAGATACGCAGATGTGGCGGATCTATTTAACTACACGGAAGATAGGTACAAAAGTGCTATCAAATCTTTTCAATTAAATTAGTAATATTTTTAACTATTCTAGCTTATTTGTATTATAAAATTTTGTGTATAGGTACTTGAATCTCTGATGTCATTTCGTATTCATTGTTTATGGTATATTTACACCTTTGATATAAATAAATTATGCTTTATTATGTCACAGCAGTTTTTCCTTCTTCGAAACTTATGTTACTATTGGCACATTTCTATGGAGCCCTCTTACTAAGAAATTTAACACAATCATAATCAGTGAACGCGTAAGGCTCTAACTGTTGTTCTTGTAATACAAGTAAGTTCATTGGAATCGTTTAGATTTAAACCTCTTTAGGGTGTAGTTCTCCATTTTGGTATTTTTTTCGTCGTTGTTTAAAAATATTAGATAACCATGTTAATTGTATGATTCTGAAAAAATATGGAAAACTTATTATAATAATTATTATTAATAAATTTTAAACAAAAATCACGATATTTTAATATAATACCTAAGAATCAATTTTGGAGGTGGGTAGGCGGTAATTGGATAACAAAGGTCACCCCAAATGGTTCGCTGCTTTTGGTGATTTAGCAGAGGTGGAATCTTGACGGCAGATGCGACTGCCCGCCAACTGCGTGGCAGGCCAGATCGGAAGAGACTGGTTCAGGATGAATTTTTCACCTCTCCAACAGGACTCTCTCGGAACATTGCCTTGCACCGCAGAAGGAGGCATAGGTTTCTAATGTCCGTCACTTCTGGACACACTGACCCCTATATTCCTACTCACCTCTAATATCTTTTTCTTCCTGAACTCCTCTCCTTCTTTTCCTAAAAAGACCCTCCAGACAGCATCTTCAAAGATGACACTAAGCCCTGGTATGTATATATATATTTTTTTAAATATGTATATGTACCATTAATTTGGGAGTCTGGTAAGCATTTTATTTTTTATTGTTACGTACAAAGTTGTATGCATTGACATCTCTCTGTTTTTTTAGTATGGTTAAATTATTAAATTATCCAGGAAAAGTTAGCAACAGAATTAATTCAGTTGCTGTGGTCAGTTTCTGTCAAAATAAATTCAGATGGTATGGGGTTACACTTTCCATTAAATTCAAATTACGTGTTATATAAAATCCAACGTAGCTGTAGTAAAAAATATATAACATATTTGTAAAAATCATTAACTTTGTGGCTCGCCATAATTTACAATAAAAAACACATATAAATTTGTTGTAGACCACTTTTATTTTATACACACTCTACCTGTTTCGGAAGCACCCTTCCTTCGTCAGGAGAATATTATAACTAAACTATGATACAGAATTTTATGGTTAAGTATTTCCTTTTGGGGTATTATGCCGTGTTGCGCTACCTCCTCCTTTAGCCAACGTTTCGGATAGCGTAACAGTGTCCATCGTCAGGGCAGATGTGTAAATGTTAGAGATGAAATGTGTGCTTAAGTACTTCGAAGCAATACCGTGTTGCCAGCACCAATCCACTGCGGGCTGGCATTACAGTATACTTCAAGATGGTTTTTTGCCTTTTACTTTGGTGTAGCCGTCAATTACCGGATACCAAGAACTATTGAGCTTAGCTCCGTCGCGCGTCGTCTCGTCTCCGTCGCCTTTTCTAGATGTGGAAGTGATGCGAAAAGAAGATGGTAGCCTAGGACACACAGTGTATAGGAAACCAGCTCATACGAATCGGTATCTACACGCTGATTCGCATCACCACCCAGCACAGAAGAGAGTAGGCTTGTTGAAAAAATATCGATATATCGATATTTTTAATTCAAAATATCGATATTTTTAGCCGATATATTTTTATCCGATTTATCGATATTAAATATCCACTATCGAAAATTGTATCAAAAACGATATTTTTATATATTAATGCAACGAAAGTCACTAGAATCCAAAACCGTAGGAACCGTAAACCTATAGGAACGAACGGAAAAAGTAACTGTATCGGGTTCGTGACATCTAGCGGTTGAAATTTTAACTATTACTTATTAACTTACAATACTATCTCATATGTGTAGGTAAGAGCATAGAAATGTATGATATTTTCGGCCATTTCGACTAAGTCATTCCCATAACGCCTCCCACACGCACACTTTGGAGCGACCGAGTCCCGCGTTACCTCAGGCCGCCGCACAATGGTTTTACTAATATGAGAGCGTCGAAAACAAATCGGAATTTCAAATTGCAGGGACCATTAAATTTTGTTTCTATATCTTGACATCACATACCAGCGCATCTTTCCCCTTATTACCGAACTCAGCAAAACGTTTCGTCGCTGCGTAACACGTCAGCAAAGATTGACTTCCTGAGCAGTCAGGACGTTCGTGTGAAAGTACAACGTTTTTTATATAACTTTTAGGGTCTGATAACTTTTTACACCGCTTGCTGGCAAACTTTTTTCAACGTGGATCCAATACCTTTAGGTGTGTATTAAAAATTTTAAGTTTATTTTTTCATTTACTAATGCGACAAATTTGGGATATTTAAAAAAAAAAACATCTCGTGAATTTAAAAAAAAATACGAAGATTTCTGGAATACTTAAGATTAAGGATAAATACTGGTTTGCCTGATACAATAGAAAGGTTTAAAAATATTAGTTAGAAGGTAGCTTTTTAGTTTTTTATATTTTTATAATTATTGTCTAATAAAAATAAATACTGTTAAAAATACCATAATTTTTATTGAGATCTTTGTACATTTAAATAATACACATTGTGTATAAAAATTACCATTGATAATATTGAGCATAATACAGTATTATTTTAAAAACGCAAAATCTTTAAAAATTTGACCGATATATCGATATTTTTTCCTCGATATATCGACGTCGATACTGATATTTTAATAAATATCGAAATATCGATATTTTTTTTCACTTTCGACATCCCTAGAAAAGAGGACTTATCCATACGCTGGTTACCCGAGCGACCAGAATATGTGAAGAAACAAAAATCGGAGCGGAACTTACTAAGCTCACCGATGCACTGGAGCGTAACGGTTACCCGGCAAGGCAGACAAGGCAAATAATAAGAGCCAAATCTACACCAAACGAAGACAGAATTGAACAAGAGTCTAAAGGCTGTGCTTTCCTACCTTATGTTCACAATGTGACAGACAGAATTGCCAGACTGTTGAGGAACGAAAGCATCAAGACTGTCTTCGGAACCACGACCAAAATACAAGACCTACTGAGGTCTGCAAAGACCAAGTTTCCTCTGGAAACAGATGGAGTATATAAACTCAGCTCTTCCGGATGTGATAAGGTCTATGTTGGCCAGACAGAGCGGACGATCTCCAAAAGGATATCAGAACACTTTCGAGCATGTAAACTTGGCCACCCTGACAAATCGGCAATCGCCGAGCATTTAATTGAAACCGGCTATTACTTCGGATTTGTTCCTGAAGTCCTGGGAAGACCCAAAACCTATAGAGCACGCTTAATTACAGAGACAATTGAAATTCATAAAAATCCTATTAACATTAATAGAGACGACGGAGCTAAGCTCAATAGTTCTTGGTATCCGGTAATTGACGGCTACACCAAAGCTAAATGCAAAAAACCATCTTGAAGTATACTGTAATGCCAGCCCGCAGTGGATTGGTGCTGGCAACACGGTATTGCTTCGAAGTACTTAAGCACACATTTCATCTCTAACATTTACACATCTGCCCTGATGATGGACACTGTAACGCTGTCCGAAACGTTGGCTAAAGGAGGAGGTAGCGCAACACGGCATAATACCCCAAAAGGAAATACTTAACCATAAAATTCTGCATCATAGTTTAGTTATGATATTCTCCTGACGAAGGAAGGGTGCTTCCGAAACAGGTAGAGTGTGTATAAAATAAAAGTGGTCTACAACAAATTTATATGTGATTTTTATTGTAAATTATGGCGAGCCACAAAGTTAATGCTTTTTACAAATATGTTATATATTTTTTACTACAGATACGTTGGATTTTATATAACACGTAATTTGAATTTAATGGAAAGTGTAACCCCATACCATCCGAATTTAATTTGACAGAAACTGACCACAGCAACTGAATTAATTCTGTTGCTAACTTTTCCTGGATAATTTAATAATTTAACCATACTAAAAAAACAGAGAGATGTCAATGCATACAACTTTGTACGTAACAATAAAAAATAAAATGCTTACCAGACTCCCAAATTAATGGTACATATACATATTTAAAAAAAAAAATATATACATACCAGGGCTTAGTGTCATCTTTGAAGATGCTGTCTGGAGGGTCTTTTTAGGAAAGGAAGGAGAGGAGTTCAGGAAGAAAAAGATATTAGAGGTGAGTAGGAAAATAGGGGTCAGTGTGTCCAGAAGTGACGGACATAAGAAATCTATGCCTCCTTCTGCGGTGCAAGGCAATGTTCCGAGAGAGTCCTGTTGGAGAGGTGAAAAAGTCATCCTGAACCAGTCTCTTCCGATGTTTCCTGCCACGAAGTTGGCGGGCAGTCGCATCTGCCGTCAAGATTCCACCTCTGCTAAGTCACCAAAAGCAGCGAACCATTTGCGGTGACCTATGTTATCCAATTACCGTCTACCCACCTCCAAAATTGATTCTTAGGTATTATATTAAAGCATCGTGGTTTTTGTTTAAGATTTATTAATAATAATTATAATAATAAGTTTTCCATATTTTTTTCAGAATCATACAATTAACATGTTAACCTAATATTTTTACACAACAACGAAAAAAATATCAAAATGGAGAACTACACCCTAAAGAGGTTTAAATCAAAACGATTCCAATGAACTTACTTGTATTACAAGAACAACAGTTAGAGCCTTACGCGTTCACTGATTATGATTGTGTTAAATTTCTTAGGAAGAGGGCTCCATAGAAATGTGCCAATAGTAACATAAGTTTCGAAGAAGGAAAAACTGCTGTGACATAATAAAGCATAATTTATTTATATCAACGGTGTAAATATACCATAAACAATGAATACGAAATGACATCAGAGATTCAAGTACCTATATTCAAAATATTATAATACAAATAAGCTAGAATAGTTAAAATTATTACTAATTTAATTGAAAAGATTTGATAGCACTTTTGTACCTATCTTCCGTGTAGTTAAATAGATCCGCCACATCCGCGTTTCTATTACAAACTTCATGCAACCTAGGTACAAGCGAGTGTTCCGAATACTGAGTCATGGTTGGTCCTGGTATTGTTGCTTTTAAACTGCATTAAATAAGGAGTAGCTCTGGTAGATATTTGAAATTCTGAAGTGAATTAAATCAGGGCTGTCTATACCACCATTTACAAATTAGAAAATAAATAATAAGACTTATATAATTCATCAATCTGAGAGTTATAATAAATTTAATTCTTTCATCAAGTAATTATAGTTTATACTTTCAGGTGGAATACAGAGAAACCCATGTTGAAGGAAGGAGGAAACACAGGAGCCGGAAAATCGTGCCACAGCCGAGCTATTGAACACAAAAACGAGTCGAAGAAGCGCCCCGTTCTCATGTGACAAATGTCAACCGTGTACAAATATTGGGCACGCATTTGACGTGTTTCCGGACTATGCACCGGTGCCGAAGGGATCAATGATGCTAGTTCCTCGGAGCATCTTCCATTGTTATACCGGTAGAATAAGATTAGCATTCATACCTGACGCCTTTGCTCTAAAGATTGAAATCCGTCTGTAAAAATGGGAGAATCTATGAAACGGACCGCCTGTTTTTACACAAAGTGGAGGGTATTTTTCAGGTATTTTGGAGCTCCAAACCAGGGGTGGCTGCCAAATTCAACCGTAGGGCGCACGTATGATTTGTACAGGGTTGTGTACTATAAAAGTATCTGAGGGCCCTGTAAAATATGCCCAGTTTTAGGGAGGCTAATTTTACACTGGCCTCGATGGAGCCCCCATATCTGAGCTGGTCACTTAAAGTTACACCAAGCATATCAATGGATGGCCTGTTCGGAAGATTGCTTCCGTTGAAGGAGACTAGGTTTTCATGTCGAGAAAAGGAAGGAGAGGATTTTCTGGGAAGGAATAAGATACGAATGGTGGGTAGGAATCTTAGGTCAGTGAATCCAGAAGTGACTGATATACGAATCTAACCCTTCAACTACGGTGCGAGGAGATGGGTCGAGATAATCCGGCTGGACAGGTAAAGATTAGGTCTCCCTCAAACAGTCTCTCGTAACCAACCCGCGACGAACTAGGTAAGCAAACGAATTCGCTACCAAGACATAGAAAAACCTCACACAATGAATCCGGCATGCCAGCTAAGTCAAAAACGTAATGAACCTCTTCGGACCACCTATGGAAAATGTGCAAGGTTTTTCAAAATAATGATAACCGGGGTTGGCGGTCCCATAACTGCCTCACAAAATGAGTAGTAAATGTAAAAAAGGAGCAAATTCCATAGTTTAGAGAAAGTCACTTATGTTGAAAAGAAAATTAATATTTGCTGTCGAAAAATGAAAAAAAGTTTATTTCGCTGAGAGTCATCATGTGACGATTTACATAAATTACCTTTTTCAGAAAACGAACAGTTGCAGTCGGGATATAAAAAAGGTTTTGATCCACTGTGAGTTAATATATGACTTTTTAAATTACCCTTTTGAGAACATGAATACTTGCAGTCAGAAAATGAAATGGGTTTTTTTCCACTGTAAGTCAACATGTGAAGCTTTAACAACTGCTTTTGTGAACATGAATAGTTGCAGTCGGCACAAGCAAAAGGTTATGTTCCACAGTGAGTGAACATATGTCTTTTTAAATCACGCTCTCGAGAAGATGAATAGTTGCAGTCGGCACAAGAAAAAGGTTTTGTTCCACTGTGAGTGAACATATGACTTTTTAAATCACTCTTTCGAGAACATGAATAGTTGCAGTCGGGACATGTAAAAGGTTTTGTTCCACTGTGAGTGAACGTATGCATTTTTAAATCACTCTTTCGAGAACATGAATAGTTGCAGTCGGGACATGAAAAAGGTTTTGTCCCACTGTGACGTAACATATGAATTTTTAAAATATCCTTTCGAGAAAATGAATAGTTGCAGTCGGCACAAGAAAAAGGTTTTGTTCCACTGTGAGTGAACATATGTCTTTTTAAATCACACTTTCGAGAACATGAATAGTTGCAGTCGGGACATGAAAAAGGTTTTTTCACACTGTGACAGAACATATGACTTTTTAAATGACCCTTTTGAGAACACGAATAGTTGCAGTCGGAACAAGAAAAAGGTTTTTTTCCAGAATGGGTGCGCAAGTTGTTCAATAAGTCTGAAAAAGATTAAAGATAAAGTTTAAAAAAATGTAAGCAAAATAGCTTCAGCAAAAAGAAAATTTAGGAGTAAACGATTTGATAACTTTCACAAATTCAATTTTACCTGCAACCTGCGTCAGTCGTTTAGAACGCTCTAAGCATTCTTTTTTAACATCCATGAGATCTATGTCAATATCAATACAGGGAATCCCCCCTCTGACTTCTACTGGAGGTCCTGGTTCTGCCTTGATGGTAACAGTCTCCAAACTTAAACTGCCTGAAGTAAAAAAAAACAAATTACAAACATCAATACTCCGGACTCCTACAGGAACAACTATGTGGATGCTTTTTAGGGAGAAAACGTCATCGAATCTAGAACATTTTCAAAACGATTTATATATTTATTGTCAATACAAATATGGGAAAAAATTCGGTGTTTGGGCGAAATTCCTAAAAAATAAAACTAGTTATTTTTATACTAATTTGGGGTCGGGGAATCCGAATCTGAAAGAATTAGGCGGCGGCAAGCAATATTAAATGAATTACACGACTTTAAAAAATTTTCTACACATACAGGAAAATAGCCATTTTGGAAGCATTTTGATTCCTAGAAAATCAAACTAGTTATTTTTATACTAATTATGGGCCGGAAAATCCGAATCTGAAAGATTTAGGCGGCGGCAAGCAATATTAACTGAATTACACGACTTTAAAATTTTCTATTCACACACACATGAAAATAATCATTTCGGAAGTATTTTGACACACGAAGTACAAAGATCATAGAAAAACAAGAAATGTACAAAAACATGTGCCGGCAGTGTTACCAGCTCTCAAAAATATTTATTCCTATATCAATATGAAAATAGATAACAATATGAAAATAATATCAATATGAAAATAGATAACAGCAGAAGAGGTTTGTGTAACATGGTTTGTGCCCCTTTATACCGCCTGCTCGCGTCAATTTAAAAAAACAGCCTACGTTTTCAAGTAGTTTAGCGGCTACGCTAAGTTTGTGTAACATGGTTTGTGCCCCTTTATACCGCCTGCTCGCGTCAATTTAAAAAAACAGCCTACGTTTTCAAGTAGTTTAGCGGCTACGCTAGGTTTGTGTAACATGGTTTGTGCTCCTTTATACCGCCTGCTCGCGTCACGGCAAAAAAACATCCCTGTTTTCGAGTAGTTTAGCGGCTACGCTAGGTTTGTGTAACATGGTTTGTGCCCCTTTATACCGCCTGCTCGCGGCACGGCAAAAAAACATCCCTGTTTTCAAGTAGTTTAACGGCTACGCTAGGTTTGTGTAACATGGTTTGTGCCCTTTATACCGCCTGCTCGCGTCACGGCAAAAAAACATCCCTGTTTTCAAGTAGTTTAGCAGCTACGCTGGGTTTATGTAACATGGTTTGTGATACAAAAGTGAGTAAAATTTATAAAAAATAAGTACTTAAAATATAAACATGTTATTTTACATTATTAATATTACTGCTTAATGGCAACACTTAATTTTGTGTGGTAAAAACATCTATGTTATCTTGTTTTTCTATGATCTTTGTACTTCGTGTGTCAAAATACTTCCGAAATGATTATTTTCATGTGTGTGTGTATAGAAAATTTTTAAGTCGTGTAATTCAGTTATTATTGCTTGCCGCCGCCTAATTCTTTCAGATTCGGATTCCCCGGCCCATAGTTAGTATAAAAATAACTAGTTTGATTTTCTAGGAATCAAAATGCTTCCAAAATGGCTATTTTCCTGTATGTGTATTAAAGTCGTGTAATTCAGTTAATATTGCTTGCCGCAGCCTAATTCTTTCAGATTCGGATTACCCGACCCCAAATTAGTATAAAAATAACTAGTTTTATTTTTTAGGAATTTCGCCCAAAAACCCAGATTTTTGCCCAAATATGTTTACTTGATTCAGTTATGTATATGTAATGGAAAATAATACTTCATGTAACTAATATCATATAGGACAAAGTCTAAACGTGAGAGGGATCTTTTTGTGAGCATCATAATTTTAAAAAAATAATTTAATACATTTTAAAGTAAATATCAAAATAACAAGCGAACGACAAAAGAGGACGGCGTGAGCAAACGAACTAATAAATTAAATAAAGTATTCAAAAACGGACAAGAGTTCTGAACATCTGAAATCAACATGCAACTTACTGATTGTCTCCGCAGACTGCAAACATTCCTTCTTCACATCCGGGAGGTAGATATCTATATCCGTATAGGGCATTTCACCTGCGCTTTCTTCCTGGGACCCTGGTTCCACCTTGATGGAAACACTCTCTGGGTTGGGAAGATCCATGGCCTTCTGTGATAGCGTTCCGATTAAATGTTATAATTATGGTAACTGGTTCCAGCTAAAAATAAATAATCCAATTTTAGAGTGATTATTTAAGAGTTTTAAGTAATTTCTTTCATTTAGAATTAAATATCTCATGTCATGGAGGTGATCTGGACCACAATCCAGAAACACAGATGATTTTTTTGAAATCTTGCATCTAATTTTGGCATATACAAGTGCGGTATTCATACAACAAAAAAACAACTAAGATTTCCAAAGTAGGATAAGGTAAAGAGCAGACAAACACAAGTTTTATCAGTAAGATGACAAAGTTATACAATTATCGCATTGAAAAGTTTAGAATGCTATAAGGAAAAATATTTTTGTCCTCAATTCCCACTCTGCTTGTAAAAACTACAAAGTTTCCCATTCGCAACCTGTTTAAAACTAATTATAAAAGTTGATTGCTTAGAAAAGAGATCTAGTAAATAAAATAAAAATCCAACATTGGCTATTATTGTATTTCAGAGTAAAAAGTATATTAAGCTTGGTTATGTCTCTTATTGATAATGATTAAATGCAAGACATAAAATATGATGTAATAATGAAATTGACTAATAGAAATATGTTAAAGTTTTCCGTTCAGGGTAAGGATTTAATAAATTTACTAATCTCTTGGTCAGCATTTGTAACAGCGGTCGTAAATTTACAATCTAAAAACTTATGTACTCTCAGAAATGAGGTGAGATTTTAACGACCAAAAGTAATATGATTTAATTTTGGGGCAGTATGCCGTGTTGCGCTACCTCTTTCTTTAGCCAATATTTCGGACAGCGCTACATTGTCCACCTGTGTTAAACTCTAGTCTGTCGCTTGTTGACCTGGCCGATTTTGGGTAGCTCAATATAATATTGTATCGCAAAAGTTTTAAAATGTATCGCATTCTTATAATAAATGGATTAATTAAAGAGCTTGGGCCTTAATTATTCAATACAACATAAACGTCTTACGTACAAGGCGAAGCGAGGCGGTCAAAACTAATACATTGAAAAAACGTCAAGAGAAAAACAGAATTGCAAGAATGTGAACGTTTCGTGAAAAATATGTTACTGTTATTGAAATAACCGAAAATTACATAAATTAACACAAATATTAAGCAGTTTTTACAATATTACTTCAGAAAAGCAGACAGAAACGTCACAAGATACAAAATGACATTTCCACAGACAATGAACAAATGAAGAAAATATTCATAAAGTCTTGTTACATAACAGTTCCTTTACAACATCAAGTTTTTGAGGGGTGGAAGATTTTAAATGGCAACACTAAGGGCCATCTGTTTCAACAGAAAGCTAAATCGTGTCCTAAAGTTAAATTTTAACTGTCAGTTGAAGTAACGAGGACGTTAAATAGGCTGTTTATTTTCGCTTAAGAGCTCGTTCACATTGAGCATATAAATATAAAAGATCATAGCACGCCACATATCGCTCTCCATACAATCCCTTCAGACCGTTCACACCTGAGCGCTTTATGCGCACATCAACCATAGACAATGCACATCTTGCCGCTAACCGCTCCCAGTGTTACCGAAACCAAAACTTCAAAATCGGGAGAATTTTCGCCTAAAAATCGGGAGAAATCGGGAGAAAACGGAAAAAATTTGAAGAAATCGGGAGATGACTAGAATTATTTTAGTAAAACTTCTCCCTTGTCAATAATTCGAATCCCTTTTATTATTGCGAAGCAGAACCTTAACAACAAACGAAAAACCCATAAGCAGCGCCGTCAATCCGATTACTGTAGATGTTGCCTGTGGAATAACGCAATTTTCCCTAACGTTCAACGGGGACTTATTTCACGTCTGGCAACTCAGCACGAAATTTTGTGAACTGTCACCCGTCACTTAACGATACGCCAAATTCATTTAATACCTACTTTCTTTTAAAAGTGAACAACATTCATATAAGTAACAATCTTTTAATCAATAAGTAATAATTTTAATTTTATTAAGGAACCAAAAAACTACCTCATGGGCTTTTTCAAAACACCTCTCACCTGGCGACAGATACTTGATAACGATACACTGTTTAGTAATCCTTTATCGAAATACCTACTAATATATCAGTCTACACCAAAAACAAAAAGAAAGTGCATGGACCATATTAAAATTGTTATTGAAATTATTACTGTTATGAAATATTTAGGAGTTATATTAGATTAAAATTTAACCATTAAACATTTTCATGTTCCGACTGCAACTATTCTTTTTCTTAAAAGGAACATTTAAAAGTCCACAAGCCGTGTCATAGTGGAGAAAAACCCGTTTCGTGTTCTGACTGCAACTATTCATGTTCTTGAAAGTCACAATTTAATATTCACAATTCAATGTGGAGAAAAACCTTTTTTATGTTCCTATTGCAACTATTTATGTTCTCAAAAGGAACATTTAATAGTTCACAAGCCGTCTCTCAGTGGAGAAAACCTTTTACATGTTCCGACTGCAACTATTCATGTTCTATAAAGTGACAATTTAAAATCCACAAGCCGTCTCACAGTGGAGAAAACCTTTTACATGTTCCGACTGCAACTATTCATGTCCTCGAAAGTGATAATTTTTATATCATCAACAAGCCGTCTCGCAGTGGAAAAAAACCTTTTGTGTGTTCCGATTGAAATTATTTATGTGCTAAAAAGGAGACTTTAAAAACTCACAAGTGAACTCATAGTGGAGAAAAACCATTTTCATGTTCCGACTGTAACTATTCACGTTCTCAAAAGGAATATTTAAAAGTCCACAAGCCGTCTCACAGTGGAGAAAACCTTTTACATGTTCCGTCTGCAACTATTCATGTTCTCGAAAGTGACAATTTAAAATCCACATGCTGACTCACTGTGGAGAAAAACCTTTCTTATGTTCCGACTGCAACTATTCATCTTCTCAAAAGGAACATTTAGAAGTCCACAAGCCGTCTCACAGTGAAAATAACCTTTTTCATATTCCGACTGCAACTATTCACGTTCTCAAACGAAACATTTAAAAGTCCGCAAGCCGTCTCACAGGGAAAAAAACCTTTTTTAATGAATGTTTGAAGTTTAATCCTTGCCAAAATGATAACCTAAAAAAATTGCTTTAAAAATGTTGTTAATAAATAAAAATTTTTACATGAAGTCCACACAGGAGACCCTGAGGAAAATAATTTCCCTGAGGGCCTATGTCATTTTTTTAGGGAAAGGAAGGAGAGGAGAGTTCTGGGAAGGAAAAGGGTGTAAGGGGTGGGTAAGAATCTGGGGTTTAGTGTGTCCTGGTCATCAGGCCTAGACAAACCTCATCCCATGAACCCGGGCACCCCTGCTAAATCATCAAACGTAGCGAACCACTTGGGGTGACCTATGGCAGAGGTGTTGGTTATCCAATAAAGGTTCCCGGGGCGGCGGTACCCATTCCCGCCTCCCAAATTGTTATATCCAAATATACCTAAGTAAGCATCCAGCACTTATTCTGTGTGTGTTCGGTAGTACCTATTTAAGCGAGCGGATGTTTTCCGTTTTGAAAATAAATAAGAACAAACATCGCTCAAGGTTTACGGATGAGCATCTCCAATCGATTCTTAAAATAACTACTTACCACGAATATGACACCCGACTTAAAAAATAAGAGAAGTCAGGTGTCTGGCTCAAGATAATTTACCATTTTACCCTCCTTTTAAACTTGAATGAAAATTTATAATAACTAGGTACTTACATATCTAACTAAATAAAAATTTAAACAATTGAGCATGGGTTTTAATTTTGAGACTGGCCCGCTTACACACGCAAAATCTTATAAATCGCCCTTAATAAAATTCACTTTGACACCCCTCCGTTACGTAATAAATTATAATTTCCAGCTCATAATTCATAAATGATCGATGATCGGTTTGTATGGGTCTATAATAGAGATATGCTTAGATTGCAGAATTTTGTAATTATTCTGGTCAATACCCGAATCCGGGGAATATATATTTTTTTTAACCACAGACAATTATTTGCCTTTTGAGCGGACCATAAACAAAGAATTGACGAGAAACGACAAATCGCTGGGAACTTTGAAAAATCGGGAGATTTTGATGCCATTCCGGTAGATCGGGAGATGAAGTGAAAAATCGGGAGATCTCCCGCGAAATCGGGAGCTTCGGTAACACTGACCGCTCCTGAGGCGATATGCCAACAGTTAAGCGCCCCCCACTCCGACGAAAACAGGAGAGGGGGTCATTTTAATTACGGAGCTGCCAAGACCGGTGGGTGACAGATCTCAAGTTCATAGATTCAGTACAAAAAATGCGCACTCCGTGGCCGCTCGCTAATTCAACTGACCCCCTCTCCTACCATAGGAAGAATATTTTATCTGCGCTGTGTAAACGGCACGAAACATAAGCGCTCGCGGTTCAACAGATACCTGCTAGCGGTTATATTAGATGTCTGAACACCCCTTAAGTAATAGTTGTCAGTGTGGCCAGTCTAAAAAGCAGAATATTCCTCGGAATTACGTGAAAAAATGAATCGAGATCATTTTTGAAACTGCAACACCGTTAACTAAATCAGAACAACTGTCAAAATATCCGGTTGTATTTTGTTTCGTGTCGTAGGATCTGACGGCTTTGTTCCGATAAAAGTATTTGTATGAATATTTACAAATAAATGACGACCTATTATAATGCATATAATATACAATATGAATGTTATTTACTTTCCAGTACGTCGCCCGAGTTCTTAATTGTCCAAACTACCATTTGCGTATTTTACAGGAGGAGGTTTTCTTTGATTATTTTAATGAAACATTATTATAGGTGTGTAAGACGAACCTATTTACGTAAAGGTAAAGGTCTCATAAGTTGAAATAATTCATAATAAGGTGACTTATTATCGTTATTGATACTTTATTTTTAATTTTAAAATGGAGATTGAGCAAGAATGCAAAATCAAAATTATTCTTAAGGAGATTGACCACACTAAAATGGAGAAGGGGAACGGGGCGGGAACAGAAACGCATGGGAATGGATGTGCAGCGATAATTATTTTAAAAAATACCAAAGCTATAATTGAAACACATTAAAATTTGTTAAAAATTTATTGAAATGCTTTTTCGTGAAAAAAAATCAAACAATCTGAGAATAAGGCAGAGGGAACGCCTGAGGGGAACTGGGCGGGAACGGGAGTGCTTTGAAAAGGTCATGCAAAGATAATTAAAAAAAAATAATAAAACTATAGTTGAAACACATTAAAATATTTTATAAATTTATTGTTTTTTTTTGTGAGAAAAATAAAAATAAATTAATTTGTGTATTTCACAATTTATTCAGTAAAAATAATATATAGTATATTTGCGGCACGTTCCAGAGTGGAAGATACTCTCAGTATCGCCCTGGTGTAAGACCACCATTCAGAATTGAAACGTTGCTTGAAATGGCTTCTGCCATGTTTGGTGACCAGATCTGAATAGCCAGGTACTTCCCCACTTTCCTCTTCCCTATCTCCTTTCCCTCCCCACTACCTTCAGCCTCACAACATACACTGGCTCCAGACGGGAGCAGTTGGGACTCTTGTGCGGTATTCACGTAAAAAAAAGCGGCGTGATTCAAAAATAATAAAATATTTTTCACGGAGTCAATAGTTTTTGAGTTATAATAAAAATCCTGGAAAAACTCTTCTTTTTTCATATTCTTTAGCTAAAACTCAAATCCCAACCATATTTTTGGTGACGAAACTCGGATTCGTAATCAGCACCCCACAACACATAAACGAGGAAAAAATCAGAACTGCACCAGAATTTATATCAACAAACTAATGACTGGACTAATTCTTAAATGACAAACAAAGGCTTCATACAAGTACGGATAAACTGACAATTTCGAATCGAACTTCTAACTTTAAAATGAAATGACAGTCAACAAAACTGATTTCGACAATAAAAACTCTCGAAAAGGAGAATCTGAGTTAAAACCGAAAAATGAACACGCTGTATTTAAAGTTCCTTGCCATTTATAAAACAAAACTGAAACGTCATTGATAAAGATACTTCTAGGCTGCGTTAAAATGTGCTTGTGCCGACACTACTACGCGGCACGTTTAATATTTTGATCGAGCCGAACAACATTACGTTTTAAAACCGTCATTAGATATATTTTAAATGATTGTTCTTTGTTTGAATTCAGGTCAATAAACTCGTCCATGCTTTAACTATCCATAAATAATCCCAAATGTCATTTTAGAATGGTGTTAATATAAACAAAAATTATTCAACAAAAGTCAGACGTAAACATTACAAAATTATCTTTATGTTGCCTGGTACTTACGTCTGCCTGAGTCTGCCGCGCGTCTCATGTTACAAAGGACCGATCAATGCGCCGAAATGTCGAAACATAGAAACTGTTTTGCTGTCATAATAATACGAAGTATTTTTACACACATGGGCATATTTTATGCGCACTTTAAAATTTATTAACCACATCACACTTAGGTACTACATTTAACTTTTTTTCTCGTTTTTAACATTAATTATATAAAAATATTTTAAACTACTTTTTATTCACTTTGGCACATAGTTTTTTTGTTAATAATTATTTTTATTATGGTAATCTTTAAAACACGGAACCACACACAATGCAACATTACATTCTAAGCACATGTAACGTGTAAATTTTTTCGCCTTAACTCTAAGTGTTGTATTTGCACAAACATGGCATTGACGACATGGATTTGACCGTTTACTTGTAGGGGGGACAAAACCGGGCATATGATTCGCCAATTCTTTGGCAGCAAAACGTAATGGGCTATCGGATGATTGCTGATTTCGTGTTGATGGTATGTGATATTTCTCCAAAAGTTGTTTAATGATTGCGTACTGAAATTGAGTCAAGGTCATTTGCTTTTCGGAAACTGTTTTGTGAAGAATGTGAGCATTTAGTAAAAATAAATCAATAATATGGAAAGCAACCTTCTTGTACCATTTTATGGATTTTCTCATACAACTTAGATTACTCAACATCATGTCAGCCTTATCAACCGAACCCATACATTTATTGTAGTCTAGTACACACTTCGGTTTTTTAATTGGTAGGCCTGTATTTCTATCACACTTTCCAGTCTCTGCAAAAGAAGCATCGTGCACAGTTGTTAACAAATGAATCTCTCGTTTATCATGCCACTTGAGGGCTAGCAAGGGGCCTGTATGTTTGGATTCATGGTCACCTTTTTTTAACTTACTAAATTTAGGCATTCCCTTTCTACTTGCTTTTACTGTTCCACAACCGTTTGTTTTTTGATCATGTAAGAATTTAAGTAGTTTTGGACTTGTGTACCAATTATCGGTCCATATTGTGTGATTTTTGCCAAAATAATCTGTGAGTAATGTGGTTACCACTGCTCCAGAAACACCTAAACATTGCCCGTCTTGGATGTCGGTTCCTTCTCCACAGTATATAATAAAATCTAATACAAATCCCGTGGTAACGTCGCATAGTACAAATAATTTTATTCCGAACCTATGACGTTTACTAGGGATATACTGCTTAAATTTCAAACGCCCTTTAAACACGATTATGCTTTCGTCAATGCACAAGTTTTGGTAAGGGATAAAGGATTTTTTAAATATTTCTCTGCAATGGTCAACCAAAAGTTTTATTTTATGAAGTCTGTTTCCGGGGGTTTGTGTGGCAGGGTCAGAAAAATGAAGCATTCGAAGAAGAATCTGATATCGATCTCTTGGCATAATCTTTCCGAATTGAGAAGACGCTAAAATAGGATCCGTTGTCCAATATTCCTCGATCGATATGTGAGAAACCCTAGTCATCAGCATAGTTATTGCAAAAAATATATACATTTCAGGCACTGATGTATCTTTCCATTGACGGAGTCGAGATTTGGGAGTTAATGATATTTGATTAACTGTAGCTCTATAGTATTTGTTGGATTCTAGAACCATTTTCTCCATTATTTCTAGATTCAAAAAGTGTTCAAAAAAATCTACCTCTAATGAATCTTTTGTCAATGACATGTTTGTGATTCCTGACGAAAAGTTATCAAATTCATGAAAGACCGGAATAAATGGACCCGACACCCATGATGAAAAAATGTCACTGTTTGTCGAAGATGCATTTTCACGGATGCTTGAAGTACCGGGTTCACTGGTATCGGATGCACTGGTACCGGGCACACTGGTACTGGGAAGAGTGTGTACACTGTGTTCACTTTGAACTTCATCATCACCATCACCGATATCAAATAAAATTGATTCACCGTCACTGTCAAACTCTAAGTCTGATTCTAAATCTAACACGCTCTCAAAAATTTCTTTATCACTAAGACCCCGTGACATTTTGAATATTATAATATAAATAATTACGAATAAAAGTTTTATTGAGTTAAACAAGGCTAAATATTAAGAGTAACGAACACTAATACACCATAATATACCTAAATGCGAAAAAAGGATTTTTGTTTTCACAAATTAAAACAATCGAATCGATGTACGTAACCGAATGAAAAAATGCACAAATTGAACAATCGGCGCAGTGTTCTATTGAAGCGCCTTTGTTTGTTCTACTGCGACTGCGCGAGATTAGTAATGGTTGGTACTGACGCGCGAGATTCAAATCAACTGACGGGGAAATTCTGTCTCCTTGGCTTTAAATCAGCGGTCGTCACACTTTTCTGGTCAAGGGCCACATAGGACAATGTGAGGTATCACCGCGGGCCGCACACTTGGGGGGGGGGGGGGGGTTGTACCTTTTTGTTTAGCAAGTTAAAAAAGAAATTATTTTGTATGTAAGTACTGGGTTGGCTTCCTTCCTTTTTGTGTTCATGATAGTGTCAATTATTTATAATAATAATACACGTAAAATCATACATATTAAAAAAAATAAAAAATTGTGTGTGTATCTGAAATGGAATCTTTCATTTCAATTTTCATCCACTTTCCGAACTATCAAAATGTGTGAATTTTCGCACACGTGATAAAAATGATAACAATACATGCAATAACAAAAATTAACCAATGTTTAAAGTTTATTTTGCTTTATTATTAGTACGTGATAAGCGTGTTTTTTGGTCTTTTTTGACCATTTTTTTTTACCTACCTACACCCTCACTGTGCCATCTCTACGCCCTCTAATTTTCTTTGGGTCTTTTACTGCCCCCCTGATAGTTTCAAACGACAATATAATTAGTTGTAAAAAAACGGATAATATAATTAATTGTACATGAAAAAAAATATATTTAAAAAAAAACGGCAGATATTTGTGCGGGCCGCAAAAAAACGGATAGTATAATTGTATAATGAATAAAAAATCACTTTGTTTAAACCACTATTTTTAATACAATATCAACATGTTTCGACAACAATGTTGTCTTCATCAGGATATGATACTATAATAAATGACAAACAAGTATAGACAAATTAGAATAAATTATAACATAGACAAAATATTAAAAAGTAGAGGTGATTAATTACTTACTAATCATAAAAATAGTTATACAAAATTAAATATAAAAATTATTTAAGGAAAAATAAAATTGCATTTAGATAATAAATTTTTTTTTTTTTTTTTTTAAGAATAATTAATTAAAATAATTAGTCTAAATAAAAAAATAATTATAATTAATTGTAACTATTACTAAGAAAATAAATTTAAAAGATGGCTATTTTTAAAAAATGTTTGGTTATAAATTATCCAATTGTATGCCCGTAGTGTTAGTATGTAAAATTTTAAGACCTGTATTAATATCAAAAGAATGACTTGTTTCCAAAATATGGTTGGCAAATTCAGAATAATTATTATTATTTAAACATCTTATATGTTCCTTAACTCGAATGTTAAAATTTCTAGAAGTTTTTCCAATATAAAAAAAGTTACAATCATTACAAATTAATTTATAAACCCCAGATTTGTTTAAAAAATCACATTTATCCTTATTATTTAATATATAATTTTTTAATTTGTTATTTGTATAAAAAGCTGGTTGTACATTATTTGGCATGTTTTTAATTATTAAATTTATGTTATAATTTATTCTAATTTGTCTATACTTGTTTGTCATTTATTATAGTATCATATCCTGATGAAGACAACATTGTTGTCGAAACATGTTGATATTGTATTAAAAATAGTGGTTTAAACAAAGTGATTTTTTATTCATTATATGAAAAATGATACCACAAAGTTATTTGGCAAAGTTTGAAGAAGTATAATTGTACATGAAAAAAAGTATATTTAAAAAGAAAAGGCAGATATTTGTGCGGGCCGCAATAAACCGGATAGTATAATTAATTGTACATGAAAAAAACATATTTAAAAGAAAACGGCAGATATTTGTGCGAGCTGCAAAAAAACGGATGAAAAAAATTTATTTAAATAGAAAACGCCAGATAATTGTGCGGGCCGCACAAATATCCGCCGCGGGCCTCATGCGGCCCGCGGGCCGCAGTTTGACGACCACGGCTTTAAATGGTTCCTGAGAATAAACAAATAATATTTCGGGATAAATTTAGATAGATGTCGCTAGAGATATGATTGGAGAATTTTTACATGTAGAATTTGGCCCTCTATCTTGCATGTACACGAAACAGCAAGGATTCAAACCCAGAAATAACTATAGTTGGCTCCCGCGTGAGAGGCAAGTTCGCTGAAATAACTAAAGATTATTCCCGCCGCCTGGAGGTTAAAACTAATACTAACCGCTCTATTTCAGCACTGCTGCGTATGTATGATCTTTTGTCAATAGTTTAAGACATTTTGTTGTAATTTCGTTGTTCAAAAACTCACTTGTAATACAATTAAATGCCTTTTGCTTCCGCATAACACACCACAATAACAAAAACAGTGTGAAGTAAATAAGCAACATGGCGGCGCGGTATCGTGAATCGGCGTGCTGTGATTGGTCGATTGGTGGAGTTTGACTAATCTAGCCCGCAAATTTTATTTCGCGGCAAATGAGATTGAACTATGAAGGAGTTTAACTAATTAAGAACTCATTTTTAGAATATTGTTGTGGACATTGACATTTTAAAAAGCTTGTAATTAATTGTATGTGCCTCGTAACAATATTTTTTATTTATCTAACGATGCGAAATTTTATCGTTAACATTATTGCATTTAAAACTCATTTTCGATAAAATGGTAGTTTGCACAATTAAGAACTCGGGCGAAGAGTAGCTTCGATATCTCCTTGAGGGTAAAGTTCGGTTTAGGGGCGGCATTCCTAGATAATAAAACTAGTTATTTTTATACTAACTATGGGCCGGAAAATCCGAATCTGAAAGAATTAATTGTTGCCATTAAGCAATAATATCAATAACTAATTTAAGTAATTATTTATTACAAATTTTACTAAGTTTTGTATCTTATGGTTAGGTTAGGTTAGGTTAGGTTTATGTAACACGATTTGTGATACAAAAGTGAGTAAAATTTATAAAAAATAATTACTTAAATTAGTTATTGATATTATTGCTTAATGGCAACACTTAATTTTATGTGGTGTAACATCTTTCTTGTTTTTCTATGACTTGTAGTGTCAGAATGTTTTCAAAATGGCTTGTTTTCCTGTGTGTGTATAGAAAATTTTAAAGTCGTGTAATTCAGTTAATATTGCTTGCCGACGCCTAATTCTTTCAGATCCGGATTTTCCGGCCCATAATAAGTATATTAAAAAAATTATCTAGGACTATCGCCCCTAAACCGAATTTTTTCCAAAAAATCATATATACTAGCAGTAATTCGTATTTTAAACACTCGGAACTAACATACTTATACGACAGCTGACATCTGAATTCGGCCAACGTCTTTGTAGAAAAAGAAATTGATAGTCAAAGAAAATCGCACAAATTTGACAGGCGATCCGAATGGAATGCTTTCCATATCCAGAAAAAAATAAAGAATCGCTCCTCAGAGCTTGTTTATTACGCTTAAGGGGCAATTTACTAAGACCAATTAGGAATTTAGATCTACTTACGTACAAGACGAAGCGCGGCGGTCAATACCAATGTGTTGAAGAAACGTCACAAGAAAAGTGCAATCATTTGTCTTCGTAATAAAAATGTAATGGTCATGGAAGATACCCAAAGCTGTAAAATTGGAACGCAAGTATTGTGCACTTAATGCAAAATTACTTCAAAAAAGTGGGATAAGAATGCGCAAGGACGCAAGGCGCTGTAGGAACATTACGAGATAGGATGACGTTTCCATTGATAACGAACTATCGAGGAAAAGAACCGTTAAAGACAGTTCCTACTTTCGATATACATACTGTGCTGTTGACACAACTTTAAACTTAATTTGACTATGAGTTTGTCCAAGTTGGAATCCGCAGTTTGACGAGTAACGTGTCCAGAGTATATAAAGATATGTTTTACGCAGATAGTTGAATGGTAATTAAGCGGAAGCTAATTAAATCATATAAATAGCAATATAACATTCATTGCAAAAATCTACAATGGAAGCTATTAAGGTAATTTGGTATATGCTACATAAGCCACTAATTACGTTAGCAATACATAGACATCTTGTATGCTCACTCATATACTTATATAAAAGCATATTTTGATTTATATGTAGGTATATATGAGGTAGCGCAACACGGCATAACATCCCAAAAATAAATAACTAAAATATATACAAGGGTGAGTTGGGGTAAGTCCGTGTGCTTTTTTGATGAGATGAATTTTTTTGATCATTGGTCCACTTTGGAATTTTTTAATGAAGAATTCGTGGTGTTCCCGCAAAGTTTTTAATTTTATTATGTTACCTTTAGCTCTTAACTATGTGAGTAAATTTTTATTAATCGAGTTATCCACAGTAAAACACCCAAAAACTGCCAATCAAAACTTCCTGTAAATTGTTTTTCGACGTAATTGCAATTAAGCATATTAGACGTAAGATTTGCTAATAACGACACTTCATCTTACCTTTTGTTGCCAAATTAGCATGTGTAACATTTTAATTGTTTACCTATACAACAAAAATAGGCCATTTATAATTTTGGTATACCTACCGGTCATCTCCCTTGCGGGGTAAGATCGGCAAAGTGTTCTCAAAATGTTTTGGAAATAAAACCTTAAAAAACATATTTTTTAAATGCCCACTTAGTTCAAAATTATAAATCACTCCAACAAAAAATATATTTTTTTTTTAATTTTTTTTTTATTAGTATCTATAGCAAAATTTGTAAATAATGTTTTTATAAATTATATTATATTAAGGTATTATAAAGTTTTTTTTTTTTTTCACAGTCCTCCTCACTAGGGTTTCCTGTTCTGAGGCGGCCTGTAGTTTTTCCACATTTGTATTTAGTATCCAGTTGTCTCTACATGGTCTTCAGTATGTTTGATAGTTCATTTTCACTTTGTTCTCTCAACCATATTTTTACTTTTGTTTTAAATTTATTTATTTCTGTTATTTCTTTTGTTTGAGTTGGTAGAGCGTTGTATAGTTTTGTCGCATTGAATTTCATATTTCTTTGTCCAAAAGATGTTTTCAAACTGTCTGTAGCTAGAATATTTTGGTTTATTGCCCTGGTTGTGTATCTATGTTGGACAGTGGAGTATTCTGATATGTTTTTTTTAATTTTAAATAAAATATTTTTTGCATAAAGTTTTTGTATGTTGTAGACTTGAATGCTTTGAAACAATTCTTCTGTCGGAGTTCTAACCGGTAATTTCAAAATTGTCTTTAGTACTCCTTTTTGGGCTATATTGAGCCGGTCCATGTGAGTGCTCAAGGCAGATCCCCATCCAGTTATCCCGTACTCTATTTGTGATTGACATAATGCGTAGTACACTTTCTTAATGTCGTTTATGTTGAGTATGTTATATATATATACTTTCGTTAATCTGAATTTGACAGACAGTGGTGGTAAAACGCTGTAAAATGTCGATTTACGCGGTTAACATCGTCCTAATTCGAATCTTTTAAATCTGAATTGGTTAACATTGGGATGTCATATTTTTACGAATTTTCTTCGAAATATTAATTTAATGGGACAATTACGGTGGAAATTGGCTGCGAAATTTCGATTTACAAAGAAATTTATAGTATTTTTATAAATTTACTTTGAATATTCGAATTTTGAAGGGCTTGCGCCGCGCGCCGTGGCGGTAATTAGCCGCCAAAATTTGATTTACGCGGAAATTAACGGTATTTTTACGAATTTACTTCGAATATTTGAATTAGAGTGACCGGCTGCGATAGAAATCGGCCGCGAAATTTCGATTTACGCGGAAATATATCGAATTTGATGAATTTATTTCCAATAGGTAGGTATCTATCTCAATTTAGAGGGCCGGCTGTGATGGGATTTGTTCGCGAAAACAATATCGATTTAAGCAAAATGTATGGTATTTTCACGAATTTACTTCAAATATCTAAATTTGAAGAGCCGGCCGCGGCGATAATAAGCCGCAAAAATATTATTTACGCGGAAGTTATGCGGTTTTCTTAGGTAATTATTTTGAATGGGTATCTGAATGGTTGCCTGCGACGGGTTTCGGCCGCCAAATTTCGTTTATTCCGGAACTTTTACGGTATTTTTGTGAATTTATTTCGAATAGGTGGTATATGAATTTAGAGGGCCGGCCGCGACGGGATTTGGTCGCGAAATTTCGATTTACGCGAAATATATCATATTTTTACGAATTTACTTCGAGTATCTGAATTCATAGGGCCGGCTGCGTTGGAAATAGGCTGGGAAAATTCGTTTTAAGCGGTAATATTTCTCATTTTTATAAGTTTAAAAGGACCGCCGCGACGTTTTCCGGCCGCAAAATTTGATTTAGGTACTCGGAAAATATCGTGTCTTTATGAATTTACTTCGAATGTGTGGCCGATCGCAGCGCTTAAAAATTCGATTTACAAGGGAATAAGTCATATTATTACTCGATTTTCGGCTATTTTTTTCTTCATGAAATTTCGAATTACGCGGGAATTTGTTGATTTCAAATCTTATTTTTAATGTCCAGTGGAATTAATGGGGTTCTACTGTATTTATATATATATTTGTGTGGTGTTTATACTTATAAAGCATACATGTAGCTTTTACATATTTTTTTAATCATAACAACATAAATAATTTGGTCTTCCAAAGAGTATCACTCTTTGAAGCTATTTTCCCTTTAACGCGGTCATGTAGAGTAGAAACTGATATTCCACACTTTGTGATCTTCTTTATTTATGTCTTCATTAGTAAATAAAAGCAGTCTTTCTGCAGTAGTTCCGCGGCATAACAACCTTGAAAAAATGAAAAGCTACACATTTAAAAATTTTATAAACTATTATATAATTTATATAAACGTTCTAATATGAATGATCTACGGGAATAGCGGCGTCCGCCCGGTACAGCACTGTGACATTAGCTCGTTCCTGCACTAGCACCACCACCACCACCACAAATGTTGAGAATTCGTCGCTCTAGTTCGTTTTACTCCAACAGACCATTTTTAGCGAAATTGAGTTAAGTATGCAGTAGTTCTCAGAAAGTTATTATGTATACAATGCAAGTGAAAAAAAAAATTTAAAAAATTATTTAGGGGGTTTTTAAAACGCACTTTGTCTTACGTCCTCCAAAATGAAACAAAATTTCGAGCGTATTTATCCAACATCCACACGTTGGCCAAAAGGACTCCCGTTTTTAAACCGGCCGTTCAGTCAAATTTCATAGGAATTTCTCCAACATCCAAGCTGTATCTTAGCCAACGTGCGAAATTCAAACTCTCGGTTCCGGGCGTATTGCTCTAACAGACCACACAGCCAATAGCAGCGCAGCGGAGGACCACGTGATTGCTTTCATTCCAAACATTCGTCCGTTTAGCGCCACGAAAATAAATATCTTCACTTATATGTAATTATGCTAGTTACCAAGTTATTTTAGTGGTTTTCTAGGAGATTTCTTCAGACAAAATGCATAAAGATGTAAACTGTGGAAAAGGATAAAAATTTTTAAGGAAAACATAACAGATAATTAATATTACAATATTTTCTCAGCAAATTGTTTCAACTTGTCGTCCGTTACAGGGTGGTTATAATAAAGTTGTGTATTTTTTGAGAAAATATTGTAATAAATCATAAATGCCAAGTTCTATATTGTGGTGAAATATCGTATTAAAAATTGAAATAACTTTCGTCGCTGTTTTAATTTAATTTAACCAATTAAAATATTAAAACAAATTGACTGAAATTGAAGAAAAATCAATTAATGAAGAGTATAAGGATGACATTATACGGAATACACTCGGGATTTGATCCTTAAGGCGTATGTGTATAAAGAGGTATCGGTATGTTTATCTACCTATACGTAATTATTTAAATCTTCGGGTAAAAATACCTATTTATGATATTTAAAACAATTATAAGAATAAGAACATTGAATGAGCTTTTGTTTTAAGCACAATGCGTAGTATCGGTATGTTTATCAACCTTTACGTAATTATTTAAATCTTTGTTCAAAAATACCTACTTGTGAAATTTAAAAAACACAATTATTAGAATAAGGACTGATGTATTATAGTACCTAATATATGTGTCCATCCACCAAATCTTAGTGAAAGCATTATTCTACTTCAGATACTTAAAACAAGCCAACAATTAGAATAAGGAAATGAAGAAGTTTTAATTTTCAGTACATTTAGTTCCTAAAATATCTGTATATTTATCAGCCAAATCTTCGTGTAAAAATTCCACTTATGATATTTATCAACCTAATTTGAATGTAATTATTCGACTTATGATATTTTAAACAAGCCAATTATTAAAATAAGGAAATCAAGGAGTTTTCATTTTCGGTACATTTAGTTCCTAAAATATCTGTATATTTATCAGCCAAATCTTCGTGTAAAAATTCTACTTATGATATTTAAAACAAGGCAATTTTTCGAATAAGTGCAACGAAGGAGTTTTTGTTTTTGGCACATTTAGTGAGTAATAGCTTGATGTTTATCTACCTTTACCTAATTATTTAAATCTTTGTGTAAGAATACCTACTTGTAATACAAAACACAATTATTAAAATAAAGACAATGCAGGAGTTTTTTTTACTTTTAGTTCCTAATATTTATGTGTTTATCTACCAAATATTTGTGTCAGAATTCTACCTGAGATATTTAAAACATGTTAATTATTAGAATAAGGAAATAAAGAAGTTTTGTTTTCGGTACATTTAATGCCTAAAGACGTATCTTATTATTTTAATCAACCAAATCTTAGCGTAACAATGAAAACATTTTTGGTATATTTAGTGCTAAAGAACAGTTGTATTTGTGTACCTATAAATATCTTATTATTGAAATCTTCATGGAAGAACTGTACACCAAATGACAATGAAAGCATTTATATTATTTTATACATATTGAGTGCCTCATATTTCTTATAATATGTGTTTGTTTATTTCTTACCTATTCGAGTTTTATTTTGTTCGAGCTTTGGATTGTCAATAAAAACGTTATTACCATTCGCACATTTTTAATGGTTAGGTATCCCATTCATTTGACTTTTTTTACCTAGATCAATTTCTAGTTCTTTTATTTCAGCCCCTTTTGTAACCCTTCTAATAATTTGGCCCAACTAAGTGGTACCTCAAATCAAAGGCGGATCCAGTTTTGGCGCCAGGGGGGGGGTCAAATAGTGCCAGGGGGGAGTCACACAGTCGTGGTCAAGTCACAAGCAGTTATAATTTAATTTTAATTATAATAGATACAAGTAAAAAGTAGGTCCACCTAGGTCCTGGACCCTGCCCAGGGGGGGGTCATGACCCCCATGACCCCCCCCTGGATCCGCCCTTGCCTCAAATACTGGAATACATTTGTTATGAAGCTAAAAATGTGGTTAGTGGTTAGGATTGTTTTATGACCTCTTTTTTTACAAGTCTGTATTGTGTAATAGACGTAAATCACATCCCATGTGTTCGAACGTAGGATCATTTTTAAAAAGAACTCGTCGTCTATTGTTTTACACATTTATAAAGAACTTGTAGCTATCTATTGTGTTTCAAAATCCTTCGAGTTAACTTTTTATTTTAAAATGTTGGATACTTCACTTCTGTTATCACACGACGGCCTCCTGTGGTCGAGGGTTAAGACTCTCAACTAGCGATCCAAATGTCGCAAATTTCAATCCCATCGTGCACAAGTAATTTTTATTTTGGTAGATTTGTTTATTTTGGGGGGGCGGGTATGGGTACCGCCGTCCCGGGAACCATTTATTGGATAACCACTGTAGGCACCGCGATTATTATTATATTTTGAGCAAAATATCACCTTGACTCTAGCAACACTTGCCTGCGCAGCAAAATGCACAGACAGCAGAACTGAGCTCGCGAGTGGAAAATATCATCTCTGCCATAGGTCACCCCGAGTGATTCGCTACGTTTGGTGACTTTGCAAGGGTGCCCGGGTTCATGGGGTGAAGTTCGTCCAGGTTTTGGCGGCGGATACGACTGCCCACCTGCTGCGTGGTGAGAGAGAGACTGGTTAAGGGAGGCTTTTTTCCAGCCGGACTCTCCCGACTCTCGCCTTGCACCGCAATTGGAGAGATGGATTCATACGTCTGTCACTCCCGGACACACTGACCACCAGATTCCTACCCACCCCTCATACCCTTTTTCTTCCCAAATTTCCTATCCTTACCTTCCTTATAAAGACTCCTCCAAAGTGAAATTATTTTCCTCAGGGCCACCTATGTGGAGCTAATCTAAATATATATATATACATATTTCACAACTTTAACCATTAAAAAAACGTACGTGTATATTTGTTTTTTTTTTGTGTTTAAATAGTGAAATAACACAAATCAATAAAAAAATATATACATATAAATATATATATACATGCTGTATTTACGACACGTTCCAGAGTGGAAGATACTCTCAGTATCACCCTGATGTAAGACCGCCATTTCGAATTGAAGCATTGCTTGAAATGGCTTTAGCCCTGGTTGTTGACTCGATCTGAATAGCCAGGTACTTACCAACCTTCATAACTGCATCCCCTTCCCGCTACATCCAGCCTTACAAAATTGGGTATGCTATGTATAGCCTGACTTGGTCCAGGCGGTTGGGAGCGGTTGGGACTCTTGTGCAGTATTAACATAAAAATAAAGTCACGTAAATCAATCCAACCTTTCGGGACTGATCATACTAAATCTCCGATTTATATGCCGTAATAAATATGATAAAAATAATACGAGTATATATTATATGGATAATTTGAATAGCATTGTTTTAGTGCAAAAACGCTTATATGTTACAATATATGTTCTCAGGGTCTACGAGGGGATGCTGTGTGGAGGGTCTTTTTGAGGAAAGAAAGAATAGGAAGTTCTTGGATGGAAATAGGAATGAGGGGTGGGTAGGAATCTGGGGGTTAGTGTGTATAGGAGTGACGGACGTAAGAAACTGTCCTTCCAACTGCGGTGCAAAGCAATGGGGTCGAGAGAGTCAGGCTGGAAAGGTCCAAAGGACTCCTTCACGCAGTCTCTCTCGATCCGGCCCGCCACGCAGCTGGTGGGAAGACTCATCCGCCGTCAAGACCTGGACAAACCTCACCCCATGAACCCAGGCACTCCTGCTAAGTCACCAAACTTAGCGAACCACTTGGGGAGACCTTTTCACAGCTCCACACAGGAGGCCCTGATGAAAATAATTCCCTTCAGGGCCTATGTCATTTTTGGGAAGGAAGTAGAGGAAGTTGTGGGAAGAAAAAGGTATGAGGGGTGGGTTGGAATCTGGGAGTCAGTGTGTCAAGGATGATGCACGTATGAATCAATCCCTCCCCGCTGCGGGTAAAGCGATGTTCCGAGAGTCCTGCTGGAGAGGTCTACAGATCTTCCTCAACCAGTCTTTCCTGATCCGGCCTGCCACGCAGTTGGTGGGCAGACGCATCCGTCGCCAGGATCCAGACATAACTCACACCACGAACCCGGCCACCCCTGCTAAGTCACCAAACGTAGCGAACCACTTGGGGTGACCTATGGCAGAGGTGTTGGTTATCCAGTTCCCGTTCCCGTTCCGGTTCCCGGAGCGGCGGTACCCATACCCGCCTCTCAAATAATAACTAATAAACGTAGAACCTATCTGATGACTAGCAGCCAAAAATAAAACACGCCTAAAACATTATTTAATAAGTATAATTGTCTGAAAACGTACGTTTTCATTGATGATTTTACGATGTTATTATTTTACAAAAACTTACTCTTGAAACTTGTTTCCCAACCAAGAAACAAATTATTTCTAAAAAAATGTCGAATGTTATAAGAAACTATTTAAAAATCACACCCGAATATTTAGGTCTCACCGCGAAAACATCGGACACATAAGCTAAATCCATAAGTACCTATCAAAGTTCAATGAATTGAAATGCTTTCCGATCTCCCTGTAATACCAAGCACGTTAGATAAAGTAACTTCACGCAAGAGTACGCGCTCTTGTCTAACATCCAGTGTCCTTTGTCCAATATCCAACTTTCGCAATCAAGAATTCGTCACTTTGGCCAACATCCAAATTAAAAACGTGTTTTCTGCGTAATTTTATACATTTAGAACATATTTTACTTAAAAAAAACAATTTGTAATACTTTAAAACATTATAGTAGAAATTAGCTAATGTCATTTTATATGCCTTTTTCGTAAAAAAAACTTTAAAGCGCTGTTTCTCACGATTTACGTTTTGGTCTGTTGGAGTAAAACGAACTAAAGCGACGAATTCGTGGCTATTTGTATGGAAACCGCAAAAGGGGTAAGGTCGGAAGGTTCATATTCCGATCTTTCCCCGGGAAATATGTTAAGGGGTAAGATCAAAAAGAAAGCTACAGCCGAAACCGAAGCAGATTAGACACTGGAACCTTCCTAAACTATTTTTTATCTAAAAATAATAAACAATGGATTTGAAATCAATTCAATAGCCTACCTGGATCCGTAGATATTTATGATGGGGGTTAGATCGATTATTTCACAATTTTCCGCAAAATTTAACCTGTTCAAAAAACGTGACTCACAACCTAACGCTTTAGCTTCTTAGAGCCGATCTAAGGGGGTTCTATGCGTAATGAAATAGCGCTCCTCTAGAGGTATAGGGGCATTTTATAGGTTGCCAGGGTACCGCGAAAATCGAGTTTTTCGATCTTCCCCCAAATCCGGATTTACCCCAACTCACCCTAGTTAATATACTTCCCATAACCCTCTTCTAAGCTCTGTGGAAATTAACAGAACTTGTATTTTAATAATGTCCGTCTCTGAATTCCCTTATAAATTAAATACCTATATATATCGTCTCCTGTAGTTTACGTCTACCATGATCTTTAAATCGTCGAAATCTGCTTAAATACGTCATTAAATCAACATGTAGGTATTTTTTAAGATTCGGTACAAATAAGAAAAATGTTTGTATCAATCAAAACGTACAAAGGTATTTCAATGTCAGATGAGATAGCACATTACAAATTTCTTTGGGATTGACAGTCTTCAACTTCATGGTGAAAAAATATTGGTTGATGTCAATTTTCAGGTTATTCTTTTATCATAAATATGTTAATTTAATGGTGTTCATATTTATTTATTGTTTATAAAAATCACCAATTTCTCGTAATTTAGTTCAACGTTATCGGGAAAGTTAATTTGAAATCGTAAATACTCCAGAATTTGATGTTTGCTCTGTCTGCGTCTGCCAACGTGCGTGACTGCACCTGACGACGTTGTAGCTGAAATGGCGAATGGCGAGTGAATATTTATTTCTGGAGAATCGTCGGAGGCGTCTACTAATATCTACAGCAATTCTAAAAACTGAAAAAATCGAACTAATATCTATGAGAATCAAAGTGTTGACGAATATCTACAGACAGGCAGAGGTTGGATTTGCAATTATGTATAGCATATTGGAATAACGTAATATTGCGTATGCAGTTTAAAAAACTTAATTTATGTAAGTACGTATGTAAAAATCCTTAATATCGGACTATTGGACACATTTAGCTGATTAGTCCAACCTACGCTCTGTAGATATTAGTTCGACCTACGCTCTGTAGATATTAGTCAACACTCTGAAGTTCGTAGATATTAGTTCAACATACAGGCTGTAGATATTAGTATCTGGAGTCGAATCGTTTGAACACGCGGTGAAACGAAAATGGAACATTTTTTGCTTGAGTAACCCGAGTGATGTGTGAGAACACCCCTTTATCAAAATTAGGAACTGATTTTGCGATTATTTTCTTCGATAGTTCGTTGTCTATGGAAATGTCATCATATCTCGTGACGTTTCCATAGCGTCTTCCGTCCTTGCGCAACAACATCCAATTTTTTAAAAGCAATATTATAAAGGGCACAATACTTGCGTTCCAATTTTACAGTTCTGGGTATCTTCAGAGACCATTACATTTTTGTTGCGAAGTTAAACAAATTATTGCACTTTTCTTGTGACGTTTCTTCAACACATTGGTACTGACCGCCGTGCTTCACCTTGTACGTAAATGTTTTAAGTTATTTTGACTAAGTAAGACCTAAATCCCTTAATTTGGATTGGTAAATTTCCCCTTGAGCGCAATATCATAATCAGAGGAGCGATTTAATATATTTTCTGGATATGGAAAAGGTTCCATACAGAATCGGCTGTCAAATTTGTGTGATTTTCTACGGCTGTCAATTTCTTTTTCTATGGTGACGTTGATTGATGTCAGATGTCAGCGGTTGCATATTTCAGTGTAGAATGTTTAAAATACGAATTACTGCAAGTATACATGATTTTTTATACATTTAATGCATGTTTTAAGTTTTATACCATGGACTTGACATTTGCTAAGTTTTGTTTCAATCTAAATGCATTACGCACGAATCACTTAGTTTACCGAACCAAAGAAACTATTTTGTGCACGTAATTACATATTTTTCAGCAAATTCCGTTTGAAAACCTACAAAACATACAGAATAGCTCCTCTGAACGGGATACGGGAACGGATAGTTTTACGAAGATGATTCCCTTCCAGAAGTATTGTATTAATGCGATTTTTTTATAACTTACTCGCATTACTGATAAAACTGTTTGGTATCTGCTCTCTACTTTGATATTTGATATATAAGGTCAAATAACATTTAATGATTTTTAATTGATTGTAGGATAGTCCAGATCACCTCCAAGAATATGAATATTTTCTTTCAAGTGAATCTGATTCAAGTGAGACTCCTTTACAACAACTCGTAAATTTGGTTGATTAATTAATTTTCTGTTGCAGGTCTTATTTTTGTAAGTTTGGACCAATAATCATCATTAATTAACTCGAACGCTATCACAGAAGGTCATGGATCTTTCTAACCCAGAGAGTGTTTCCATCAAGGTGGAACCAGGGTCCCAGGAAGAAGGCGCAGGTGAAATGCCCTATACGGAAACAAATATCTATATCCCGGATGTGAAGAAGGAGTTTTTGCAGTGTGAGGCGACTACTTCAACAGCCAGTAAGTTGTGTTGTAAATGAATAACACGTTGAGTGTTGTTTCAGATTTTCGGAAATCATGTCAGTTTTGGAAAATTTTGCAGACAGATATTTATTTAGAAATTTACAATACGTGTGTCTTTACAGTAAATTGTCAAACTAAGCAAACGTTTAAACTTATATTACTCACAAAAAGTTTCCAATTTCTAAATTACAAGTAATCTCATTTGTGGGACATTAGATAAGTAATAATTCTCGTGTATTGTACTATTTATTTTAAGGATATTTACATTTTGTTAAGATAAATTAAAAGAGAAAATAGGTGATTAAGATGACGCGTAGTTGCAACGAACTAAGACTATTGGGCATACTTGAGATTTACTGCGTTTAGTATCGCACATAAGTTCGTCAGACAAGCTGTGGAAAAAATTCGGTTTACGGGAGAGAGTCCTAGATATATATTTTTTTTATATATACTAATTATGGGCCGGAAAATCCGAATCTGAAAGAATTAGGCGTCGGCAAGCAATATTAACTGAATTACACGACTTTAAAATTTTCTATAAACACTAAGGTAAAAACGTCATTTTTAATGCACTGACATAACAAGTCATAGAAAAACAATAAATGTACAAAAACATGTGCCGGCAGTGTTACCAACTCTCAAAAATATTTATCCCCATATCAATAACGTAAAACTTTCCGACACGATACTTCCTCACATGATAATTCATCACATAACACATTAACCTGATGAATTACGACTATCTCAACGGCCGTATTCTTAAACCAAAAGTATGAAAATTCGTAGTCTTAAAAATGCGTAACCTAACCTAACCTAACGCTAGGTTTGTGTAACATGGTTTGTGCCCCTTTATACCGCCTGCTCGCGTCCCTAACCTAACCTAACCTAACCTAACGCTAGGTTTGTGTAACATGGTTTGTGCCCCTTTATACCGCCTGCTCGCGTCAAGGCAAGAAAACATCCCAGTTTTCAACTAGTTTAGCGGCTACGCTAGGTTTATGTAATATGGTTTGTGATACAAAAGTGAGTAAAATTTATAAAAAATAATTACTTAAATTAGTTATTGATATTATTGCTTAATGGCAACACTTAATTTTATGTGGTGTAACATCTTTCTTGTTTTTCTATGACTTGTTATGTCAGTGCATTAAAAATGACGTTTTTTCCTTAGTGTTTATAGAAAATTTTAAAGTCGTGTAATTTAGTTAATATTGCTTGCCGACGCCTAATTCTTTCAGATTCGGATTTTCCGGCCCATAATTAGTATAAAAAAAGATTTTTTTTTATCTAGGACTCTCTCCCGTAAACCGAACTATAGCCCAAGCTGTCACCAGCTGCCACAAACAAGTCGTTCTGAGCTCTTTTTTTTTGTGAAATAATGCCTTTCTGGGTTTTGAGGGTTGCAAAAATCCGTTTCGTTCGAAAAACAAATCCAATGGAGTTTTCTTTCATTCTGTAATACTCACAATTACGTTCCATTTAAATAAATATAATTATTCAACGCTTTTGGCAACCCAAAATAGGTAAATATCGAAAAAAATAAAGTGAGATAGGAAACGCACAAACACACAAGGGGTGCAAGGATAATTGTAGTGCCAGTACGTCGTATTCTGCTCCACTGCTCGATGTCGGCTTGCGGGGGGCGGGTTGTAGATAACGGAGCTAATTCATCCGTACGCACACATTCTTTTAATTGTCCTCTTCTTCTCATGCGTTGCATTGTTATTGTATTTTGATTTCATCCGCACACACATATTCTCTGAATTGCGAACGTTTTCTTATTCGTTTCGTCTTAGTCATGAAAGATAAAGCAAAAACGTTTTTTACTTTTTGTACGATTAGTATGACTATAACCTGCCATTCGATTTAATTAGTTTATGTTCCCTCCTTTATATATATTTAGTCTGCGGTCCCTGAAACGGACTTCTGTGATCCTTTTTATTTCTCAAACTTACAATTTAAAAAAAAATATATTTATTTTTCGCATCTAGCAAACACTTTGTGGAAATATAGAATTATAATGACAATAAAATAACTTTGCTTAATTCCGCTTTATTATATTTTTTAAACCAACCGGTTTGGGTTCGACCTGAATCTTCCTTGGGGTGAATAATTAAACAAAGTTATTTTATTTAATTAAATAAAGACAATATTAGCGAAACTCAATCGAAAATCTGGAGACAGAAAAATCAGAAAAAGATATTGGCTCCACTGGGACTCGAACCCAGGACCCTTTGCTTACATATTGTCTTCATTTAATTAAATATTATAATTTGAGGTCTTACTATTTAAAAATTTAAAAAAAGTTATTTTATTAATAGTTATATATTATTTTAATATATAGTTGCCGTATGTTCAGTAGAGTGAAGTCTTTCAATAACTGTGTTATCGAGAATCTGTAAGGTTTTTTTGTTATTACTTTAATAAGGCTTTTTGCGCTTTGTAAATGTTTTTTTTTTGTTTGTCAAAGGTTTTTCAATGGTATCTTTATTCAGTTTTTTTGACAAAAACAATATTTTTCACTATAGTACTACATGCCTTCTTTTGAATGTAATACGGTTCGTCTGTGCAAAGCTATGTACGTATTATGTTTTGTTTCTCTAGGTAGCATTAATGTGGAGCTTGTTACTATCAAGGTAGAACCAGGATCCCGAGAAGAAGTTAAAGGGGGAATTCCTTATATGGAAATTGACATAGAACTCCCGGATGTTAAAAAGGTATTCTTAGAGCGCTCTGAAGGATTGACCCAGACAGAAGGTGAAACTGATTTTGAGTTTATTAAAGGTGACAATTCGTGCTCTCCTAATTTTTGCTTTTTTATGAAGTTATTGTCCTAACATATACTAAGATTTGTCCGTAATCTTTTTCAGGCTTACCGAAAAACCTAAAGACGCATCTGGGGGGAACGCGATACTCTTGTCCCCATTGTAACTACTCCTGCATTCGTAAGTCAACGTTTAAACTGCACTTGCTCGCACATTCTGGAGAAAACTACTTTGCATGTCCCGACTGCAACTCTTCGTGTTCTACAAGAGGAAGTCTAAAAAGGCACATGTTTACCCACGCTCGAGAAAAACCTTTTTCATGTTTCGACTGCAACTATTCATGTTGTCAGAAAGAACATCTGAAAAGGCACATGCTTACCCACAGTGGAGAGAAACGTTTTTCATGTCCCGACTGCAACTATTCATGTTATCTCATGAGAAGTTTAAAAAGTCATAGGTTGACCCACAGTGAAGAGAAACCTTTTTCGTGTCCTGACTGTAATTTTTCATATTCCACAAAAAGTCACCTAAAAATTCACATGTGTACACACGTTGTAGAAAATCCTTTCACATGTTCCGATTGCAACTATTCATGTTATAAGAAACATATTCTAAAGAGGCACATGCTTACCCACAGTGGAGAAAAACCCTTTTCTTGTCCCGATTGCAACTATTCCAGTTATCTCAAGGGAAATTTGAAAAGCCATATGCTGACCCACAGTGGAGAAAAACCTTTTTCGTGTCCTGACTGCAACTTTTCATGTTCTACAAAGGGCCATCTTAAATTCCACATGTTTACCCACAGTGGAGAGAAACCTTTCTCATGTCCCCACTGCAACTATTCATGTTCAACAAAAGGAAACCTAAACAATCACATGTTAATCCACGGTGGGGAAAAACCTTTTTCATGTCCCAACTGCAATTATTTATGCTCTCTGAAGGGAACTTTAAAAATTCACATGCTTACCCACAGTGGAGAAAAACCTTTTTCGTGTCCCAACTGTGACTTTTCATGTAATACAAAGAGAAATCTAAAAATTCACATGTTCACCCACAGTGGAGAAAAACCTTTTTCGTGTCCCGTCTGCAACTATTCATGTTATCTTAAGGGACATTTAAAATTACATATGTTTACCCACGGTACAAAAAAACCGTTTTCATGTTCTATCTGCAACTATTCATGTTGTCAAAGAGTACATTTAAAAAAACATATGCTGATTCACAGTAGAGAAAATCGTTTTTAATGTTTCAACTGAAATTTTTTCTCGTTATAGGAAGGCATATCTTAAAAGTCGCGATTTCAGTGGAGAAAAGCCAAATAATTTTTTTTTAAGGTGCTATAAATAACACCAAGTGGTTAACTGTTATCGTTCTCACTTAATTACACACAACAGCTCATTTTGTACATTCAATTGTTATTTTAATATTTTTAGTTTTATTATTCTGCATTCTATTGTGCACATATTTTCGTAAATATATACACATATATATACACATACTTAAATGTACAAATTACTAAAATAAAATTCAAACATAAACATAAAGTTCATTATAAAATATCCCAAAACTGTACTTACACTCATTAGTGACAAAAAAAAATAAATGACAGACTTCAAGTTTAATTTGATTCCGTATAAAATATTAGAGCGCAAAAAGTTTATTTTCAACATTATAAAAACTGTGTAGCGGTGCGTCATAGATCTGCGGTAATTCAGGAGCTAATTTTATGTATTTATTTGTAAGAAACAAACAGCTTTTACATAATAAACAGTGATAATAGTACAGGTTGTAATGCTTCGGAAATAAATACAACACTTGGGCGTCAATATCATGCTGTGTAAATACTACATCTTTTAATAAGACATTAATATTTAAAATAAAAGAATTGTGGCAAAAAGTAAACTATATTATTCAATAATAACGAAACCAGAACGTGAGACTAATTCATAAACAAAATAATATTTTGAAACTCAGGGTCGTGTTTAGCCTAAAAAAGAAACTAATAAAATAAATCGATATCTTGTAGTGTTTTAAAAATAAAATCAAATAATTTTTAAATGATTATCACGATCTTAAAATTATTACAAGGGGACGTCAGTTCCAATTGAACAGAATATTAAATGGTAAATTAATAAACTCAAAGCCAACTGCAGTATTAGCTCACAGGTGGCGATTTCACTGAATAATGTGTTTTCTCTCGTAGAAACAAGACTTCCTATTTGGAACTGGTTTCAAAAATAAGCTTTCCCGTAGTATCTTTATCAACAGAATAATGCAGTATTCCATTCGTTCTGATTTGAATTAAAAATCAATTCACTGGGTTTTTCGTTATCCAACGTATCCAATTCACTGGGTGATTATTTCACATTATAATTTCAAAATGTTACAAAGTGAGCTGAAGTCAAGCCAACGAAGTTTGTTATACTAAAGTACATTGTAAATGAAGCTTTTATATCTTAAAATTAATTTTGGGTTATAGGAAGGGGAGAGGAAGAGGAATATAGGAAAATGAATGGAGATGCTCCCGATACATTCCATACTCTCATATTAATAATCGATCGTACGCATTCAGTATTTCTTTAGGTTTTTATTAAAAATGTCAATGCTGTGAAATTTTGTATTATATTGTGCACACACATGAGGAATTGGGGATTTTTTTCTAATATTTGTCTACACGAAGGCAAATAAAATAAATTGGATTGTCGGGTTGATCTTGATGGAATATAAAAAAATCATTAAATTGTTAAATTCTGGTGAGTTCAGGCCATTTTTTAGATTTTAAACAATAGGATTTGATCAAAAATTAGACGTCGTTTTTGAAGGGATTTGAAATTGTGAAATTTAATGGATTTTAGTTTGTAATTTGTGTGTCTAAAATTTTTCATTTCATATGGTCTTGGTATAAAGGAGTCCTGATCGGCCTACAGTGTTCCAAGTGCGGGCGAGTATAGGAGGTATAAAGGGAATATAGAGTGTTTATTTTGTGGAAGGGTTTTGCTATTCGAATTATAAATCACAGCATTTTATTGCCTTTGTTACCGATATATTTGTCCCTGATATATTCTACTTCTTGATATGTGTTTCGTTCAATGCGTATAAGTACAAAGGAAATTTAACTTTTGTTACGTGTAAATGTTAATTTATTGCATTTTGAGATGTTAATAACAAGTTTATTTAGTTCGCAATAGACAAAAAGACGATTGAGGTATTCTTGGAGTTTAATGCAATCATTGATTAATTTAAAAACTAAGTATATTTTTTATCTACTGCATATGCTAGGTAATAAGCATTTAAAAAAACATTTGTGAATGTGATATATATATATACACATTAAATAATAACGGGCCAAAATGAGAACCCTAAGGTACACTGGAGGGCACATAAAAGAAGCTGGACTTTTTTCCCTCAACTGAGACACTTTGAAGTCTACTCCAAAGTATGAATCTATCCACCTATGTTGAAGGAGATTAACCTATATGTCCCTAACGCGTATACTCGTGGGAGATCCCACACACTTTTTTATGCTTCGAAAGCGAGAACTTCTTCCTTTCAGAATGCCCCATTAAATAGAGCAATTCAACTGCTTAACAATTCTGCATTGAGCATTGACATCTTCAATGTTACCTATAGAGAGTTCAGTAACTAACTTTTGACATATGTCTCAACATGGTGAAACTGCCCCCTTGGCCTTTTTTTCTCTTATATTTTGTAATCTTCTCCGTAATAATTTGGTGTATAACTGTTTTATGGCGAACCTGAAAAAAAAATGAATTGAGCCAGCGGAGTAAGTCACCATGGATGCCTATTTTTTTAATTTTCTAATTAGGATGAAATGTTTTACCTTATCGAAGGCCTTAGACCCCTTAGAATAATCAGTGTAGATTACATCTACTTGGTCTATTGTCAATGTTGGTCGTTAAAAATCCTCCACAAACTAAGGATACCATTCGCCAATTACCAGAATGGTCAGACGTGCAAACGTAAAGACGTGTGTCAGTGCTTAGAATTTTTAAGCGTAAGTATTAATGATTTTTGTCAGTCATTAAACAAGTACTCTCTATATTTTTTACTGATATGGCAGAAGTCCTGAACTCCATCAAAACTTTTTTCCTGTCTTTATTGGACATTATTTTTATTGTTTTTGTTGCCTTATTTTTGTCGAGGCAATAATTTTTATTATTTTTATATCATGATATTTTATCATTTCTCTTTGTTCTGAGATAGTGTAATGTGTAACGTATTGTAATTGGACAAAGTACGTTAATAAATAAATACTATTTAAAATTTCTAGCAGTGATTTGCAAACTTGTATAGACCTTTTACAAAAATACTACATTGAACTCTTAAAATGGTCTCACTCTGGCTTAATCATAAATACCAAAAAAACTAAATTGTTACACATAAGATCCCCTAATGTTAAGGTATATATTACACCTGAAATAAGGACACATATCAGATTATTATTAGATTACCCCGTATGCATGGACATTTGAGGGTCTAGAGCAGGGGTGGGGAACCTGCGGCCCGCGAGGCCTTTTGGTGCGGCCCGCGGGCACTTTTGGTGCGGCCTGCTGAAAGAACCACAAATAATTACACAGAACGTGTTGGTTTTTCTGCGGTGTTTCACATACATTTTTAAGACGTTATTACAAAATCGTTACTAGCAAGCAGTTCAGATACAAATAAAAACGTGATAAAACCTCCCATTTTACTTTTATTTTAATTTGTTATTGTGAAACGATAGTGAAATTCCATCGGAACTTTTAATTTTCTTGTACGGGACAGTCCCGATATTTCAGGATTGATAGCAACTCTATTCGGAGGGGAATCTTAGGCAGTCTGTCATAAACATTATTTTCTAGTCATCGTTGCCGAAGTAAAGTGGAAAGTAGATCAATAAAATCCTATTAATGACAACTACGAAGAAAAGAAAAGTTGAAGCTGAGTGAAACGTGAAATCATTTGAAACTAAATTAAGGCTGCGGAAAGTAACTTGAAATGAATAACACGACGCATTTTCCAACACTGCAAGGACAGAAGCCTTCTACATCGTTTGAATACGCTGGTGAGTGCGCGAAATTGAGTGAAGCATTTAATGAACGATTTAAGGACGTGAAAAGAGAGCAAACGGATTTGAAAATATTTGCTACAACGTTCAACGTCGAACCATCGAATGTGCCTGATAATCTGCAGCACGAAGTTATTCTCTCCAAATAAAGTCAGGAATCATTGTTTATATTAAGTCAAGCATATCCCTTAACATTTTTTTTAATATAATAAAACATTAATGCCATAATAATTGCCACACTTCTGGCAAAAAATTATTACAGGTAATGTATTGTAATTAGTTAAATAAATATAAAATTATATTGCGGACAATAAATATGCTACAAAATGTAGAAAAACCATTCACGTAATCAAAGTACAATTTAATTTAAGCTGGTTGATTAGTGGACTCCTTTACAGATTCATTCTTAAGGTAAAACCAATCTTGTATTCATAATGCAAATTCCTGTTGCGGATTCATCTACTGACCCTAACGCATTTCGAAGGTAAAACCATTTTGGTATTTTTCAGGTGCAGTATTAATTAAAGTTGGGGACTCACAAAAAACAGTTTTGTGTTCAAAATGCAATGATAAAATTCCATGTGTGGTTTCTTCCGCTTACGCATTTCGTAGAAACACGTTCTCGTTTTTCAAGTGCATAAAATTCTAGTTGCCTTTGTGCTGCCAGTATGATGAGAAAATCTATTTTCATGTACTCAGTAGAATGGCTTCATTCAATACTTTTAAGTCTCCGCGTACAGATTCACCCTATAACTGAAACCAGTTCTGTGTTTAGAATGCAACGAAAAAATTCCAAGTGGGGTTTCATTTTTTGACGCATTCCTCGTGTTAGAAGTTAGAAGTGCATTTATAAAATTCTACTTGCGTTCTTTGTGCTGCCATAATTGTAAGAAAGCCATTTTCATGTTATGAGTGGAGTTTTAATTCCCCGCGTACAAACTCGCTTTATAATTAAAACCAGTTCTGTGTTTAGAATGCAACGAAAAAATTCCAGGTGGGGTTTTATCTTGCTAACGCGTTTCGTAGAAACCATTCTCGTGTGTGAAGTGCAGTTATAAATTTGTAGTTGCGTATGTGCTGCCAGTATTAGAGGAATGAAATTTCACGTTCTGAGTATAGTTTTAATTCCCAATTTTGTAATGGGTATAGTCACAATTAAGAATGCAATGAAAACGCATCAGGTGTGATTTCATTTGCTGACGCATTTCTTATGTTGGAAGTGCATTTATAAAATTTTAGTTTTGTAATTTATGTTGTCAGAATTATAAGAAAGCAATTTTAATGTTCTGAAAGTTTTAATTCCCCGCAAGCAAATTTAATCTAAAATTAACTACTAGTACCGTGTTCAGAATGCAACGAAAAATTTCAATTGTGGTTTCACCTGCTGATGCATTTTGACGGAAACCATTCTCGTATTCAAAGTGCAGTTATAAAATGCTGGTTGTGCAGCTAGAATTTTAGGAAAACCATTTGCACGTTCTGAGTATAGCTATAATCAAAGAGTGTTCGGCAGTTACGTAATTATTTTTTTAATTAGTTTTAGTAAAACCAGTTCATTGATTCAAATGTGGCTCCACCCCCCCCCCCACCTCCCCCCCCGAGACGGAAATCGGAGTGCGGCCCGCGGGTTAAAGCATGAACATCCAAATGGCCCGCGATGCTAAAAAGGTTCCCCACCCCTGGTCGCGTATTTCCAATCCCTAACGCGGTGGCGTAAATCGCCTTACAAATGTAAAAAAAAATAGTTAAGTAAAAAAAAACGCAGTCCATCCTCTCTGCTTACCCTTCTATAATTACGGTCGTCACCCTCAGTCAAAAAAAACCCGCGTTTTTTTTAACTTAAAATAAATTTTCAATGTAAAAAAATGCTAACTAAAAAAACGCTGTCCATCCTCTCTGCTAACCTCTCTGTAATTACGGTCGTCGCCCTCACAGAAACTGATAGAGCAACGAAGCGTGTAGGCGGCTGAATCGGTATAGCTTTTGTAAGGTGATTTATGCATAACAATCCCTAACGCGGTTCGGTCACTATCGCGATTGAAATGCGGTAGTGTTTGTAAGGCGATTTACGCCTTCCAATCCCTAACGCAGTTCAGTCGCTAGAGTGACTCAACCGCGTTAGGGATTGGAAATACGCCCCCTGGTCTAGAGTCCTTCAAATAAATATAGCTTCGTTCAATAAAATAGATTCTTGACGTGTATGGTGAAGGAGGAAATCATATGTTTCCATATAACGCCGTTGGGAAAGTGGTGGGGTCCCCTCCAATATATCAGATTGCTTATACGATGGAATTCCTGCAATGTGTACGTGTGAAAATATGGAACTGTTAAAGAATATGTTTATCTAGGTGTTATTATTGATTGCTTCTTCCTGTGGGAAATACAAATAAACAAAGGGAAAAAATTCGGTTTATGGGGGATGGTCCAAAAAAAAAAATTTTTTTTTTATACTAATTATGGGCCGCAAAATCTGAATCTGAAAGAATTAGGCGGCGGCAAGCAATAATAACTGAATTAAACGACTTTAAAATTTTCTATACACACACACATGAAAATAGTCATTTTGACACACGAAGTGCGAAGACCATAGAAAACAAGAAATGTGCAAAAACATGTGCCGGCAGTGTTACCAGCTCTCAAAAATATTTATCCCTATATCTAATCTATCCCTATATAAACTTCCTCACATGATAATTCATCACATAACACATTAACCTGAAAATAACAGCAGAAAAACATACCTTATAAATCGACCAAATCTTCTTCGTCCGTCGTATCCTTGTCAAACTCGTTTGCCTCGAAGGGTTCCTGTCGGATACGCGGATCATATAAGAGTCCAGCTAAGCGGTAAAACTCCAGAGTAGGATCCTTCAGGCGTTCTTTGCAACTTTTCAGAAACATGTATCGAGCAAGGTTGCCGGGTATATGCGCTTTAACTCTACCAGATGACGACATGGAAGACTTGGCTGCTCGCCAAGATGACTCGATGGCATTTGTATGGGCTCCAGAAACAGGGTCCTTAAAATTTAATGAATGATTCACCGTTTGGTGAACGTACCCTAAGGCTGACAAGCAATCATATGCCTTCCAGCAGTCACTGATAATAGTTGTACCCTTTTCGATCCATTTTTCAATTATGGGCATTAAAGTTTCGGAACTCCGAGACTCGACGGCTACCATAAACACACGGCCGGAACCACGTTCATAGCCGCCAAAGACCCATTGTCCTTCAACATAATGCCCACGATGATATTTCCTCTTACCAAACTTGGATTCGTCAATTTCAACAATCTTACCAGGGCCGCCGATCTTTTCTAAGCGACCAAAGTAAGAAGCAAGTATAACTTCCCGGCAGAAAGAGGACCAGTCTACTAAGGCTTCCTGCGCCAGCTCTAGCTGTAAGCCAATAAGCAGTAACGACGCATCTTGCACCCAAAAATGGACAAATCCTAGAATTTTCCAAATTGGCAAATGGGACCTTGCAAAAAACGTCCCGGTGCGAAATCCCACTCTTTTGTTGCAACACTTAGCCTTCTTCTTCTTATTTAGCGCCGTCTTCTTGCCATGGCAAGTCCATCGAAAACCTTCGGTACTAAAAAAAAACCTTTCTTTAACACACTTTATACAATAGAATATTCGCAGGTAAAAAAATGCGTAACAATAAAAAAAATATCTCACCGCACTTCTTCCGACATCAACACCAGCGCTTTCCCACAATCCGGACAATTATAAGTGCCACTTTGCGGAATTAGACCCCATTCCACTAATTTGGCCAACATTACATTTTTCTCACCACAAATCTCCAATATTTTCTTTAAATTCATCATTTTTGAATTCGCCAAAACAACAATGAATGAGAACCACAGAAAAAATAAATTTACCGGAAACTAATATACAGGAACATGTGCTGGCAGTGTTACCAAGTCTCAAAAATATTTATCCCTATATTATGAATTACGACCATCTCAACGGCCGTATTCTTAAACCAAAAGTATGAAAATTCGTAGTCTTAAAAATGCGTAACCTAACCTAACCTAACGCTAGGTTTTTGTAACATGGTTTGTGCCCCTTTATACCGCCTGCTAGCGTCACGGCAAGAAAACATCCCTGTTTTCAAGTAGTTTAGCGGCAACGCTAGGTTTGTGTAACATGGTTTGTGCCCCTTTATACCGCCTGCTCGCGTCACGGCAAGAAAACATCCCTGTTTTCAAGTAGTTTAGCGGCTACTCTAGGTTTGTGTAACATGGTTTGTGCCCCTTTATACCGCCTGCTCGCGTCACGGCAAGAAAACATCCCTGTTTTCAAGTAGTTTAGCGGCTACGCTAGGTTTGTGTAACATGGTTTGTGCCCCTTTATACCGCCTGCTCGCGTCACGGCAAGAAAACATCCCTGTTTTCAAGTAGTTTAGCGGCTACGCTAGGTTTGTGTAACATGGTTTGTGCCCCTTTATACCGCCTGCTCGCGTCACGGCAAAAAAACATCCCTGTTTTCAAGTAGTTTAGCAGCTACGCTGGGTTTATGTAACATAGTTTGTGCCCCTTTATACCGCCTGCTCCCGTCACGGCAAAAAAACATCCCTGGTTTCAAGTAGTTTAGCAGCTACGCTGGGTTTATGTAACATGGTTTGTGATACAAAAGTGAGTAAAATTTATAAAAAATAAGTACTTAAAATATAAACATGTTATTTTATGTTATTTATATAACTGCTTAATGGCAACACTTAATTTTGTGTGGTAAAAACATCTATGTTATCTTGTTTTTCTATGGTCTTTGCACTTCGTGTGTCAACATGACTATTTTCATGTGTGTGTGTATAGAAAATTTTAAAGTCGTTTTATTCAGTTACTATTGCTTGCCGCCGCCTAATTCTTTCAGATTCGGATTCCCCGGCCCATAGTTAGTATAAAAATAACTAGTTTGATTTTCTAGGAAACAAAATGCTTCCAAAATGGCCATTTTCCTGTATGTGTATAAAATTTTTTAAAGTCGTGTAATTCAGTTAATATTGCTTCCCGCCGCCTAATTCTTTCAGATTCGGATTCCCCGACCCAAAATTAGTATAAAAATAACTAGTTTTATTTTTTAGGAATTTCCCCCATAAACCGAACTTTAGCCAAACAAAGTTTGTGCACGACTAAGATCAATGGTAAGCAGATTGCATAGATGAAATTTTTTTGTTCCTCTCTGCACACTTCGAATAATTTATTTATCTCTTGCTGAATCTGTTATAAGGTATGGAATAACAGCTTAGGGATTTTTCTGTAAAACAAATATCGACTATATTCAATCAATGCAAAATTCATTGGTTAAATTTTTTATTAGCTGAAAAAAAATTATACAAAGGGCATAAATATTCCATACCATCAGTCTCAAAATTCTTGCAGTGAGCAATTCTGTGGTACAAAATTATATTTCAGCACATAAATAACCCTTTATATTGTAAAGCGCCGGGCTACAGTGTAAAGCATGTTGAGGCTTGTGTTAATGCGTGCAAATTGGTGCAAATGCGCCCCAAGTTGGCTCCAGTGTAAAGCGTGGCAAATGAATGCCACGTCGTTGCTAGTGCAAGGAATAACAAATTGGTACATGCTTTGGGGGGCTCACCACATCCGGAGACGGGACCCGGGAGGAGGTTCCCCTGCGACCAGCTCAAACAGTAGAGAACATGTTCCTTCAGGGCGGTGATTCGGCCGCAGCTTTGGTATTCACCTGTGTTCGTGGGACGCCCAAAATATATCGGTTAGCTTGTTGGCAAATTAAATTAAAGAGAGTTTTACCTTCTACGATTTATTCATTATACATGGCATAAAACATCTCGTAAATACAATGGGCACAAATATATACGATAGCAGGCTACGCTAAATGAACTATTGTCTCTCTCTGGACGTCAGTCTCAAGTATTATCACGCGGTAATTACAGTTACAGCACAAATCAAATGTGCGGGAAAGAGCTTACTGAGGCAGGGCGGCTTGTCCGGGCTCCACAGGATGCGCTCGGGACCTCGGTTTCGGGTCGAGAGCAGGGTCCGTCTCCATGGCACATTTTATTTATTTATTTATTGTTTGTAAATATTACATACTACAATATAATGAACTTAAAATGTCCAACTAGGCAATTGCCCGTTTTAGGACATTCCAATATGATAATGTTTTTACATGTAAATTATAGTAAGTTATAGTGTTGACTATTCTGTTGTAAAATAATACGTATGTATATACATATTCTAGAATACTTTCAGTTATACCACCACATTTTTACTATTGTTTAGCTGACATAATAAACTAAAGAAATATTAATAGATAAAACAAGAAAAATGAATTTGAAAATGAAAATGAATGAAGAAATTCTGTTGGTAAAATAATACATATATATATATTCATAATCTAGTATACTTTCAGTTATACCACGACATTTTTTTACAATTGTTTAGCTGACATAATAAACTAAAGAAATGTTATATATGTTAATAGATAAAACAAGAAAATGAAAAATAAAAAACTGATTTCTAGGTTAATTTATCGTCTCGGATCAATTAGGTGGAATAAAATACAATGGCGCGACGTTCTGCCTCACTAGGCAGGCCGCGGGGTATATGGACTCGCCAGGGCAAGGGATAACATGCCGGGGCCGCGCGGCGTCTCTACGGGCCAAGCGGGTTTGGGACAATGGCGGCCTTTCTTCTTACGGCCGGACGCGAGCTCTCGACCTGCGCGTGGAGAATGCGCAATTAGCGCCATCTCTCTTCCGTTGAATTGGCGGTCTGTTCAAATGCTCGACTCGGCGCGTTACCTAACAATATATAAACAGGCCGGAACACAACCATAATACTATAATGAAGGACTAATTGGACCTAAACATACAAATAAATATGGACAAAGAACGTTAAATTACATGATTCCCAGTTGTTTAAATATGTTACCTGTTGTAATTAAAAACTGTACCCAAAACAAGCTTTTGGTGAATTTACTGAAGACTTAGCTTACTGACAGAATTAATTTGTATTATATTGCCACCTAGCGAGAGATTTAACACTGACAATGTCTCTCTCGCAAAAATAAAGTTGGTTGTGTTCAGGGAAAAAATATAATTAACAGTAATTGTTGAATGAAACACTAGTATATATTTAATTATTTGGCGGGTATTAGATAAGCTGCTATAGCTCAGTGGTCAGAGCACCTGACCGGCAATAAGAAGGAAAAGGGTTCAAGTCCCGTTGGCGGCAAGTATCTTTTCTCGGAAGATTTTTCAATGTAGGTGATTGTTTCAGGCTGATAATTATTGCTTATAATTGTTTAATTTGTATTGGCTTACCATGACATTTATTATTCTAAAGTCTTTAAAATTGTTATTTATGTTCCCATTTTTTTTTTTCTCTATACATCTGTAATTTTTTTTAATTTGTATTTTATATAATTGTAAAAATGTAACTATTAACTCACTATACTAATATCTTTAATGTAAATAACCCGTTAGACAAACTGCTGAAAAGTAGTTTATCGGGACTTTTTTGTTTTGTATTGTTAAGTGTGTAAAATAAATAAATGAAAATAAAATATACACCATTTCTCGAACTTTTTTGCTACGGGAATAGTTACACTTCAAATATTCTGAAAATTGGTAAATATCTAATCGAGGTCAAGATAAATTATTTATTAAGTAATTCTGCTTAAAGCTGTACAGTAGAATATGATGCTCATTTGAGATTTGTGTTTAAAATATTGCTTCGAAATAACATAACGATATAACATTCCTAAATAATACACTAAATCTTCGCCTGAAAACTAATAAGTTATTGAAATGCATTGATTTTAATTTTTTTAAATTATTATTATTTTTATAACATTTTTTGAAAATATTACAATCTGTTAATATACCATGGTACCATGTATATCAACACACAATCCGGATGGCACCCCCAGCAGGAAAACGCTGTACGGTGGGTATACTCCCAACCGATATATTTGTGTTCAGGAGTAAGGCAAGGAGGGTGTATGTCCCCAATCCTGTTCAATGTATACATGGACGAATTATCAAATCGCCTGGATACCAGAGCGGGCTGTCGTATCAATAATGTGTGCCTAAATCACATTAGCTATGCGGACGACATGATTCTCCTAGCTCAGTCGATCAAGGGGTTGAGAATATTACTAAAAATCTGTGAGGAATATGCAAATAACCACAACATGATGTACAACCCCAAGAAAACGGAGCTAATTGCATTCCGCCATGGAAAAATTCCCGAGAAGATGCTCCCCATACAACTTAACGAGGAAACCATAAGCACATCCACGAATGTAAAATACTTGGGGCCCATCATCACTGAAGACCTCTCAGATGATGGTGATATTGAACGACAGAGGAGAAGTATTGTCAGATATGATTGCCCGAAGATTCTTCCGATGCAGCAATAATGTTAAAAAAACATTATTTAATGCATTCTGCACTAGCCTGTGTATACATGTGAAACATGGTGTCAATACAGAGTAAGCTCAATGGAACGTCTCCGGATCCAATATAATGATGCGTGCAGAATCATATTTGGATTCAGAAGGTATAGCAGCGCTTCAACAATGTTCACAGAATTAGGACTCCATAGATTCGCCAGTCTGATGAGACTCCGGGTCACTGGAGCCAGGATGCGGCTAATGGCCTCCGACAACACGTTGGTGACCGCAGCCTTCCAGCACCAAGCTCCACTCCTGAGTGAGAGATGGGCCCGAGCGCACTCAAGATCACGCCCTGCATAATAATTGATTATTTATTTTTGTTATTATTAATTTTTATTAAGTACTATTATTTTTTTTATTTTTTATTTATGATCTTATTTCTTTACTGTATAAATATATAAATATGTACAACTATATAGGACCTGTGGGATTGCACTATCCTTCACAAATCCTGGAATAAAGATTATTATTATTATTAACAGGAATGCTCTATATTAATACCTTAGAAGCCCGCCGAAAAATATTTTTGGGGAAACTTTTTTTAAGCTGATCTCCGGTACTGTATTGAGTCCACCTACGTTAAAGGAAATTAACCTATACGTATATATTAATGTCCCTAACGCGTGTACTCGTGGGAGATCCCACACACTTTTTTATGCTCCGAAAGCGAGAACTTCTTCCTTTCAGAATGCGCCATTAAACAGGGCAATTCAACTGCTTAACGATTTTGCATTGAGCATCGACATCTTCAATGATACCTACCTATAGAGAGTTCAATAACTATCTTTTGACATAAGGTAAGGACTCGTAAGGAACACTGTAGGATTAATTTTAAGTTTATTGTAATTTAGCGCACTTGAAGTGAAATATCACAAAACTGCGCTATATAAATACTACGTTATTATTATATTCCGAATGGTCTGGTAGAATGAGATTCTAATTAAAATTTAAATATGATAAATAAATGCCGCGATTCGTGTGCTATACTATTAGTAAGTAGCATTTTGGAAAGCGGCTCAATAATATGGGAACCAGTGGATTTAACTTAGTCTCAAATGGTAGAGAAAGTACAAAATAAATTTCTGAGATATTTATATGTTAGAGACTTTGGATATTATCCCTGGTTATATTTATCAACCATTTTGTCTGCCATGCTTTGTATTTATAGCCTGGCCGATAGAAAAAAACTGCTTTGCTAAAAACAGCATATAATCTTGTAAACGTTATTATCATTAAACGATTTCCCGATATAATACGTTTAATGTTCCCGACAACTTCACAAAAGCCCGCAGACAAAGAACTTCTGTTGTTCCGAAACGCAAAACTAACTTACCATTCGTAATGCCGCTCGGAAAAATGATTCTGTAACTAAATGTTCCATTCCTTGACATAGATATTTTTCAACTAAATATTCAACAATTCAAAAAATGGATTATTACTCAACAATATAATGTATGTTAATTATTGGTTTTATGTAAAACTGTTAATGTGCAATTAAAATAAAATAAAAAATTGTTTTGAAAATAATATGACGATTTTATTTGATCCTAAAGGTTGGAGTTTTGGGAAGCACCAAAATTCATATTGGGCAAGTAATTACAAATTAATATTTTTTTATATAGATACGATGGATTATATAAAAAAAACAAATATAATTTGAATTTAATGGTAAGTGTTACCACATCCCATCCAACATTATTTTGACTGAAACTGACCACAGCAACTGAATTAATTATTATTTTTAATTGTAAAACTAACGTTTTTAAGACAAGATTTTTTATGCATAGCACAAAGGGTAACAATTATTATAAGCAATAATTATCAGCCTGAAACACTCATCCACATTGAAAAATCTTCCGAGAAAAGATACATGACGCCAACGGGACTTGAACCCGTGTCCTCTCGCAGTAATTGTTGAATGAAACACTAGCATATATTGAATCATTTGGCGGGTACGAGATAAGCCGCCATAGCTCAGTGGTCAGAGCATTCGACCGGCAATCGAGAGGACACGGGTTCAAGTCCCGTTGGCGTCATGTATCTTTTCTCGGAAGATTTTTCAATGTGGATGAGTGTTTCAGGCTGATAATTATTGCTTATAATAATTGTTACCCTTTGTGCTATGCATAAAAAATCTTGTCTTAAAAACGTTAGTTTAACAATATTTTAGGTACTTAAAAAACCGAAAGATGTCAATGCACACAACTTTGTACGTAAAAAAAAAAAATGCTTTCTAGAGTCCTAAACTAATGGTAAATATATATATATTAATGTTCAGTTTTTTTTGCTCACTTTTTTGCTCACTTTTTTTGCTCACTTTTTTTGCTCACTTTTATTTTGACGCAAAAACGACCAGTACGCCCTTTACATTTCACCCACCTTAAGGTTCACTTTCGGTTGAAGGAAATTCAGACAAGGAAGCTGGTAGTATTTTTTTTTCTACAAAATAAAATATATATGCAGGGATTTATTCTCCGATACGAATCAGCGGCGAAAACTAGAAGCTCTACTTGAATCACTCGATTCGGCTCGGTTATACTTCCCGTCGACAGGTGCGCATAAAAAACGAAAGATGTCTTTTTGACCATCAGTTTCAGTAAATAAAATGCAAGGAGGTATCTATCTCTATTCAAATGGCTGCGAAAGTTGAGAAAGATATATTGTCAATTTCCCATATAAAACTGATTTTTGCTAGGAATTTTTTTTTTTGCTAGAAATTTATTCTAATAAATTAAACGGCATTCTTAAGAAGAACCTAGAAAAATTGACATTTTAAAGGCCCTTTGCGGGGTGGTAGATTACAGCATGAAAAAACATTTTGCAAGAGATATTTTCAAATAATCATAAAATGTACAAGTTTTAGAAACTTTTAATATAAAAACATCTGTAGCTTTCCATTTAAAATATTTCACAATGTCGCGTCAAACTTTGCAATTATATTGACATTTGCGAAAAATTCAATAACATCCATAATGCACATGGTTTTCAGCCTGTTAAATCGGCAGATATTTTAAATCTTTATGTAATTTTTTCCAACCTTGCAATACTGAACATGGAACACCATCCAAAACCACCGCAAGCTTTCAGCGAGGCCCTGACAGCGTTAGCTGACGTAATTTGTATGGGAAATGTTCTTAAACCAGCGCAGGTGTTCGATTTTCAGGCTTTGCTTCAGGTGGTTATGACAACTTTTAACGGTTGTCTTGCCATATAGATAAAATATTATTTTAGAATATTTTAATGAACTAGGTAGGTACCCTGAAAATTACATAAACGGATAAATAATTATCCACGGGTATCATCTATAAATTATAGCTCATGAACGACTGGAGCAAATTGGATAATTATTTTTGAGTTGGTTTCGTTATTGTTCGGGCAAGGTTTGTATAAAACTACTGATAAGCTCTGGAATTATAAAATTTGTTTAAAATTAATCGCCGAAATCTATATATGCGCATAGCTTCCGAGCGAATGCACCAAATTGGATAGTTCTTTCTTTGTTGTCAGTGGCGTAGCTAGCATGGGTGGCACCCGGGGCGGAAAACGCGGTGTCACCCCCCCCCCATTATTTTTTTTTGAGAAATTCAAAACACAAATTTTGACATCCTAAAATATTAAAAACATTTCTAGCTAGTTAAATATGTAAAAAAAATTGTTATCCCCAAAATTAAAACTTTTATAAACACTAACAGAATAACAGCTTTTTCAACAATCGATAGGTGATAATTTCCTTCGCGAGTTCCCGTCAATCAAAATGTACAAAAGAAATAAGAATGACACAGGGGAAAAGCGAGGAATATTTCACGGGAATCCCCAATAAATCAATAGTAAGAGCTAGGAACGAAAATAAAATAACAGAATTTTTGGGGGATGCTGACCGACCGAGCCATATTATAGCTACAAACACCAGAGTTCCGTGTGGAGTCTTCAATTCTAATATGCTGCAAAAATCTGAAGAAAATCATTTGTTGTCATGAAAACATAATAATCAATACTTAGGTTAAAACTAGTTTTGTGTTCAGAGTGTAACGATAAAATTTCAATCGTGAAATAGTTAAGGGGGCGTTCAAGTATAACGTAACGCAATTTTTGAAAATATTTGACTCTCTCTCCCCCCATGCAACGCGCCGTAACATTTTTCTGCACCTCCCTCCCCCTAAACGTTACGTAATACCCAAGTGGCTAGTTTTACATAAAAGTCTCAATTAAATTGCGCAAAGTACTAGAAAGTCGCTTTAATACTTTTTTCTTGTTTTAATCGCGTTTGCGGTAAAAATAAAACGAGAAATTTCAAACTCGCAATAGGTCCATGCGTATATTGTATATTTTATTGTTTTAAATTGTAATTCAGAAACAAATTGGGAAAATATTATTATTTTTATCGGCCTTTCATTCCTTCCGGATATCCACAATTTAATACTGTCTTACCTTTAATACACCTAGATGGTTTTACAACACATATTTCGTTTTACATTAGCTACACTGAGGAAGCCCTGAAGAAAGTAATTTTACAAAGGTTTCCATATGGAGCAACACTTTACTCCACTATGATTCATAAGCTTAATCAGAGTGGAGTAAAACCTTTTTCATGATCTGAATGCAGTTATAAAGTCCTCGAAAAGAAGATTTAAAGTCCACAGTATGATTCATAGAAGAGAAAAACCTTTTTCATGTCCTGATTGTAACTATTCGTGTTCTCAAAAGGGATAGTAAAATAAGAAGTCAGTTGCTGACTCAGTGTGGAGAAAAACCATGTTTCATGTTCCAACTGCAACTATTCATGTACTATGAAGAGAAATCTAAAAATCACACGTTTACTGACAGTGGAAAAAAAACTATTTCTTGTCCTGATTGCAACTATTCTTATTCTCGAAAAAAATAACTAAAACGGCACTTGCTAACTCACAGTGATGAAAAACCTTTTTCTTGTCCCGACTGTAACATTCATGCGCTACAAAACGGTATTTAAAAATTCACACCTACCTACCTTGTTTTTCAAACCGGTCTTTCAGCACTAATAAACACGCTAACACAATAATCTTATTCACTAATTCACGTCAGTCCATAGATAACAATGCACTTCACGAGTCTACGTTAATCATATACGAACGAAATTAGAATGACAAGGAATATTTCAGGGAAATCCCCGACTGAGCTAGTAACAAAAAAAAACATTTTTCGGGAATCCCTGACCAACTAAGCCATAGAGCAAAATAACAGTCAGTGTTAACGTGTAAAATATTTTTTACAGCAATTTTGCACTTTCGTAAGTTTTTTCTCCACGTTCGAGTGTCACCCCCTCCTCGGGTGGCACCCGGGGCGGTCCGCCCCCACCGCCCCCCCCTCGCTACGCTACTGTTTGTTGTATTTGTTATTATTAGGACAAGGTGTGAATAAAATTACTGGTGAGCTCTGGCATAACGAAATTTGTTTAAAAATGATTCGCCGAAATGTAAGTACGCTCATAACTTCAGAACGACTGCACGTAATTGAATAATTCTTTTTTTGTTGCGTTCCTTATTGTTCGGACAAAGTTTGTATAAAACTACTGGTGAGCTCTGGCATTATGAAATTTGCATACAAATGAATCCCGGAAATGTATGTACGCGCATAACTTCCGAAAGACTGCACCAAATGGAATAATTCTTTTTTTGTTGTCTTCGACACTGTTAGGACAATGTTTTGTATAAAACTACTGGTGAGCTCTGGCATTATGAAATTTGCATAAAAATGAATCGTCGAAATGTATGTACGCGTATAACTTCCGAAAGACTGCACCAAATTGAATAATTCTTTTTTTGTTATGTTTGTTTTGTTTGAGGAAGGGAAGAAAACCAGGGAGGGGGGAGGGTAACCTGGGAAGGGGGAGGGGAACCCGGGAGGGGGTTTTGCGGGATGGAGGAAAGGGGGAGGGAGTAGAGTACGCTATGAAAGAACATTTTTTCTGTTCTTTTTTTTACTCGAATAAAACAAAATTTTAAAAGAATAAATACCAGGAGTGCAGAACTAACAAAGGGAAAATATATTAAGAACATGTTTTTTTTCAATTATTTCTGGCTTTTTGGGAAAGGTGAATTTGTATGCATTTAATTAATTTTTTTTACATGAGATCTACACAGGAGGCCGTGGGGAAAATAATTTCCCTCAGGTCCGATGTCATCTTTGGGGATGCTGTGTGGAGGATTTTTTTTAGGAAAGGAAGGAGATGAGAGTTCTGGGAAGGAAAAGGGTTTAAGGGGTGGGTAGGAATCTGGGGTTCAGTGTGTCCTGGGCATCCGCCTCCAAGACCTAGACAGACCTCACCCCATGAACCCGGGCACCCCTACTAAATCACCAAACGTATTGAACCACTTGGCATTATGAAATTTGCATAAAAATATTTTAATAGGTGGCACGCGAGCTGTTTGAAAACTAAATATACCGGGAAGGAATTAATGAAGCGCGGGAGGGGGAGGAAAACCAGGGAGGGGGGAGGGTAACCTGGGAAGGGGGAGGGGAACCCGGGAGGGGGTTTTGCCGGATGGAGGAAGGGGGGGGGGAGTAGAGTACGCTATGAAAGAATATTTTTTCTGTTCTTTTTTTACTCGAATAAAACAAAATTTTAAAAGGATAAATACCAGGAGTGCAGAACTAAGCAAGGGAAAATATATTAAGAACATGTTTTTTTTCAATTATTTCTGGCTTTTTGGGAAAGGTGAATTTATATGCATTTAATTATTTTTTTACATGAGCTCCACACTGGAGGCCATGGGGAAAATAATTTCCCTCAGGTCCTATGTCATCTTTGGGGATGCTGTGTGGAGGATTTTTTTTAAGGAAAGGAAGGAGATGAGAGTTCTGGGAAGGAAAAGGGTTTAAGGGGTGGGTAGGAATCTGGGGTTCAGTGTGTCCTGGACATCCGCCTCCAAGACCTAGACAGACCTCACCCCATGAACCCGGGCACCCCTACTAAATCACCAAACGTAGCGAACCACTTGAGGTGACCTATGGCAGAGGTGTTGGTTATCCAATAAAGGACAACTTTAGGGATTTATATTTCTACATTACATTATATACAACGGGTACCTGGCATGCGTTGCAACAACACTGTAACCTCGAGGTCAACTTAACTGTAATGGTTCCATTCCAAGTTCCGGGAAACTACATTATAATTCAAGCGCCTTGCAAACGCATGCACTGTATTATAACATTATATACAAAGGGTACCCGGCATGCGTTGCAAGATCACTGTAACCTCGGGGTCAACTTAACTGTAATGGTTTCATTCCAAGTTCCAATAAACTACACTATAATGCAAGCGCCTTGCAAACGCCTGCACTTAATTATAACATTTTATACAACGGGTACCCGGCATGCGTTACAAGATCACTGTAACCTCGGGGTCAACATAACTGTAATGGTTCCATTCCAAGTTCAGGGAAACTACATTATTATGCAAGCGCCTTGCAAATGCATGCACTATATTATAACATAATAAACAATGGGTACCCGGCATGCGTTGCAAGGTCACTGTAACCTCAGGTTTCTTCATATATTTAATTTAACACACACTCCTCCTCGCTTCATCCACGTTCACATGCAAATCGCATAATTTTTTAACCCGTTAGTTGCATTTTTGCAACGGGCCCCGCTAGTATATATATATTAATACACAGTTTATCGACCGCGCACTTTTTCCTTGACGCGAAAAACGACCACTCTGCCCTTTACGTTTCACCCACCTTAAGGTTCACTTTCGGTTGAAGCAAATTCAGACAAGAAGCTGGCAGTATATTTTTTTCGACAAAATGAAATATATACAGGGATTTATTCTCCTATACGAATCGGCGGCGAAAACTAGAAGCTCTACTCGAATCACTCGATCCGGCTCGGTTGTATTTCCCGCCGACAGATGGCGTTTGAAAAAAAAAAATGACGAAAAAACCCGCTTATTTCACAAAGGAAAATGCTAGGACTATTGACATAGGTCAGGATCTCAAATGTCAAAGTTTTAGCCTAACAAAACGGAACTCTCGGCGGTTTGGGTCGTTGTTTTTCGGAAAACGACATTGCCGCCGAAAAACCGATTCCGGGCTAGATGTTTTTTAAAAATACGATAGCCGGAAAGATTCCGCAACTTTTAATAACAATAATACATATGATTCTCATATAAAATATGTCAGGAGATGCTGCCAAATATTACACATTTTCATGTCAAAAACGTGTTCGTAAATTCTTCGAGAGTGTAAAAATCGCTGGCCATATGAAAATTTAAAAAAACACAATTTACAACGCGATAGGTACCTACCGTTCCATTGAATTATTGCAAATTCGCCAAGTATTTATTGAGAATAAGCGTAGGTACCTACCTACACCAATATTATTTTTCCCGGTATGTTCGAGGTAGGTACCTACCGGCTTATGAAGAATGTTCTTTCATTTAAATCACTCAATCACTCAAGATGGTCAACATATCAAGAAAATAAAGGCGCCATAGAATGTTATTTATTACAGGATAGGTAGGTACTTAATGCGTTCTCACTAAAATAATGCCGATTTTCGTTGCGTGCCAGTTTACGAATGTAAGTGCAGGGTGGTAAAAAAAATACCGTTGGAAATATTATATTGATTAAATTTGTAATAGTATTAATAATGTTTTCTTATTTTTTTTTTGTTTTTAGAAAATGGAGTCGGGCCGTTGCGACAAAGATTTTCGCAGCGTATAATTTTTTTTCAAAATGAGATACGTAGTTTTTTTTTAAATTTCAATACATTTTTCGTTCTGAATAACTATTTATTACGAAAATAGTATTGGCGTGGCTAAATTTGAAAGGTGGACACTTGATAGATGATATTTTCAAAAAATAAAATCAAAGGGTCGATTTAAAAAAAAAAAAAAATTTTGTTCATCAAATTGTGTGTGTTAAAAATGAGTAAGGAAATATTGGCGGACCCTATCTTTTTTAGCTTTCAGCCAATCAGGAGAGAGATTGGAATTCTATTCCGATGTCCAATCAGAGTGACGGCATAGAGATGTTATTGCTTATTAATTCAAATGACAATATTCACTATGAGTAGGAACTTATTTACTTTAAAATTATGATATAAAATAAAAGGAAGTAATCAAAGATGGAATTTTCAAAAATGCTTCAGTACCTACGTGTATTGGAACTATTTATTCTGTACATTTAACTAAAATTACATTACATGGGTAATTGGTTGGTGCAATTATTTGTTTTGTAAAAATACGTAGGTAACTAGGAACACGGATATATTGTGTGTTAGTAGGTAGGTACTAGGTATGAGAGAACTTTTATCTTATTTTCTGTCCAAATGAAATGCTAAAGTTTTTGTTTTACGCATCGGAAAAAAGCGTAGATTGCTTCATTTACATTCGGATATACTAAATTTTATAAATTTTTAATTACTTTTTTTTACAGATGTGTGGGTACCTACTCAGAATCTGAGTAGGCTACTGCACATGATGATATTGTGTATGTTTTTTTTTGTAAATATGTGATGAAATTACTAGAAGTTGAATGGGATCATTTTTTCCAAAAATATGAAATTTACATAGCGCTTTTTTTTGTATTTTGCATTTTAATGATAATCATTCAACGTGGAATTGGAATCGCCACCCCGGGAACCATTAATTGGTTTCTATATACAATATTGAGCTCTGGCATCATGAAATAATGCATTGCTAAACTTTTTTTTTTACATTAGCTCCATACAGGAGGCACCGAGGAAAACAATTTCCCTAGGGGCCTATGTCGTCTTTGAGGATGCTGTGTGGAGGGTTTTTTAAGGGAAAGGAAGGAGAAGAAGATGTGGGAAGGAAAATGGTATGAGGGGTGGGTAGGAATCTGGTGGTCAGTGTGGCCAGGAGCGACGGACGTATGAATCAATTCCTCACACTGCGGTGCAAGGCGAAGGGTTGAGAGAATCTGGCTGGAGAGATAAACAGCCTTCCAATAATTATGGTATCATAAATAATTACAGAACTCGAATAGAATTTGAACAGAACTTTCACAAAACGTTAAGCTTAACTTGAAAAATGGAAGTTTTTTTTTTAACAACCACGCAGGAGGAACCGAGGAAAACAATTTCCCTAAGGGCCTATGTCATCTTTGAGGATGCTGTGCGGAGGGTTTTTTAAGGGAAAGGAAGGAGAAGAAAATATGGGAAGGAAAAGGGTATGAGGGGTGGGTAGGAATCTGGGGGTCAGTGTGGCCAGGAGTAACGGACGTATGAATCTATTCCTCACACTGCGGTGCAAAGCGAAAGGTTGGGAGAATCTGGCTGGGAGAATCTTATATACAACTGGTACCTGGCATGCGTTGCAAGGTCACTGTAACCTCGGGGTCAACTTTACTGTAATGGTTCCATCCCAATTCCCGGGAAATAAAATTTTAATGCAAGCGCCTGCAATTTATAACATAATATACAACGGGTACACGGCATGCGTTGCAAGGTCACTGTAACCTCGGGGTCAACTTAACTGTAATGGTTCCATCCCAATTCCCGGAAAATAACATTTTAAAGCAAGTGTCTGCAATATATAACATGATATACAACGGTTACTCGGCATGCGTTGCAAGGTCACTGTAACCTCGGGGTCAACTTAACTGTAATGGTTCCATTCCAATTCCTGGGAAATTACATTTTAATGCAAGCGCTGCACTACATAACATTATACACAACGGGTACCCGGCTTGCGTTGCAAGGTCACTGTAACCTCAGGTTTCTTCATATATTTAATTTAACACACACCCGCTCCTCGCTTCATCCACGTTCACACGTCAAATCGCATAGTGTTTTAACCCGTTAGTTGCCGCTGCAACGGGCAAAACCTAGTATATAGTATTGTTTGGTTTTGGGAAAACTCACGCACTTTTTTGTCGGCGCAAAAATGACCAGTACGCCCTTTGCGTTTCACCCACCTCAAGGTTCACTTTCGGTCGAAGCAAATTCAGACAAGAAGCTGGGATCCTTTTTTTTTTCGACAAAAAAAATATATACAGGGATTTATTCTCCGATACGAATCGGCGGCGAAAACTAGAAGCTCTACTCGAATCACTCGATTCGGCTCGGTTGTATTTCCCGCCGACAGACGGCGTTTGAAAAAAAAAAGTGACGAAAAAACCCGCTAATTTCACAAAGGAAAATGCCATATAGGACTATTGACATAGGTCAGGATCTCAGATGTCAAATTTTTAGCCTAACAAAACGGAACTCTCGGCGGTTTCGGTCGTTGTTTTTCGGAAAACGACATTACCGCCGAAAAACCGATTCCGGGCTAGATGTTTTTTGAAAATACGATAGCCGGATAGATTCCGCAACTTTTAACACCAATAAAACATATGATTCTCATATAAAATACGTCAGGAGATGCTGACAAAACTCGAAATTTTCCGAAAAAAAATCATCAAAATACGCGCTCACAGATTCCATCGAAAGTTTAAATATTAGTGGCCAGTTCAAATTACCACGTTATTCATTCGGGGTAGGTACCTACTTATTTCGGTAGTATTGCAAATATGATGAAAAAAGCAAAGATTGCCGGAATTTAAGGAAACGCGCAGGTACCTACCTGAATGGGTACCTACACAACGAATTAGGTTTTAATGTAATAAATACTACGGTAAGGTTGTTTCGATGATACAGAATTATTGAACTTTTTTTAAGTTAATTTTCACGTTCTGTGATGGTTCTACTCAAATTCTATTGTTTTATCATTACAGACCAGTTACATCACAAAACTGAAATAATTACAGAACTCGAACGGAACTTTATAGAACTGAAAATTTACTAGAAAAATTTAAAGAATTGTCAACTTTTTTTTATTAATTATTTTTTTTTATTTTTAAGTGTGTTCTATTTGGACATTGTTAAATAAAAAAAATAATTACGCGTGTTCTAGGTAGGTACTTACTTGCAGGGACTTTTTTCATTTAAAAATCAAAACATGATATTGAATGAATTTATTTATAGTGAAAATTATTTTATGCTCAACAGCATAATGGCGTCGTTTTGGTGAAATATTACAACAAAGTACCTACTTAGTACTTACACTTGCAAAATGAAATACAATACAACTACAATAGTGAGCTCCGGCATAATGAAATTTTGCACTGCTAAACCGTGCAACCGATTGTTATTGTTAATGGACTATTTGTGCGTAAATAAATTAATTATATACAGCGGGTACCCGGCATGCGTTGCGAGGCCGCTTTAACCTCGGGGTCAATAAAACTGTAATGTTTCCATCCGAAGTCCTGGGAAACTACATTATAATGCAAGCGCCTGCACTATGTAACATTATATACTACGGGTACCCGGCATGCGTTGCAACTCCACTTTAACCTCAGGGTCAACTAAACTGTAATGGTTCCATCCCAAGTCCCCGGAAACTACATTATAATGCAAGCGCCTGCACTATATAACATTATATACAACGGGTACCCGGCATGCGTTGCAAGGTCACTATAACCTCGGGGTCAACTTAATTATAATGGTTCCATCCCAAGTACCGGGAAACTACATTATAATGCAAGCACCTGCACTATATACAATTATATACAACGGGTACCCGGTATGCGTTGCAAGGCGACTTTAACCTAGGGGTCAACTTTACTGTAATGGTTTCATCCCGATTCCCGGGAAATAAAATTTTAATGCAAGCGCCTGCAATTTATAACATAATATACAACGGGTACACGGCATGCGTTGCAAGGTCACTGAAACCTCGGGGTCAACTTAACTGTAATGGTTCCATCCCAATTCCCGGGAAATAATATTTTAAAGCAAGTGCCTGCAATATATAACATGATATACAACGGTTACTCGGCATGCGTTGCAAGGTCACTGTAACCTCGGGATCAACTTAACTGTAATGGTTCCATTCCAATTCCTGGGAAATTACATTTTAATGCAAGCGCTGCACTACATAACATTATATACAACGGGTACCCGGCATGCGTTGCAAGGCCACTGTGAACTCAGGTTTCTTCATATATTTAATTTAACACACACTCCTCCTCGCTTCATCCACGTTCACACGTCAAATCGCATAGTGTCTTAACCCGTCAGTTGCTTCTGCAACGGGCAAAACCTAGTATATATAGTATTGTTTAGTTTTGGGGCAGGTCAGGAAAACTCACTCTTTTTTGTATGAAAAAATTAAGCCAAACCCGTCACGCCAAAACGACCTTTCGGCTCCTCGAGATTCGTACACTTTGAGAGGTCAGTTTCGGTCAACGGGCAGCGTAACTAAAATCGTATGAGAATTTTCAGCCATCGATCCTCAAGCCAAAGTGGACCTTGGCGTTCAGCATTTCGGTAGGCTTCACGGTTCAATCTCCTTCGAAGTCTTCGGCACGAGCTTTTGTTTTTTTTTTCTGGATCGGGAAACATTTTTAATTTTAATTTATACGTTTGCCAAAACTTTACGGGAGACATCTAGCGGTGCGGAATACGAGTGTGGATTGTTCACATTAGAAAAAATCAAATGTCTATCGCATACGGTTGTAGTTCTATTTTTATCCGTTCGAATGGCGGGGTCGTCTGATTTTACACAAAAATTTCCAATTCACGAAAAAAGGGCACTCAACATGACTCAATACAGCGACTTTCTTAATATAATGTTGCCAGGTGCTTGATTTTGGAATGGCTGATTTTGGAATGTAGTCTCATTGATTTTAATACGGGTTCACAATGTCTCTTACTAAAATTGTTAATTTTGACAATAAATAATATGGATACGTTAAAATATAAAATACATTTCATATAAATTTAATTGGATACCTAAATTAACTGCTTTAAATATACCTACACTAACTAGAAAAAATAAATTATTGAAGTTGTGGTAGAATTTCTTCTACCTCATGTGAAATTGTTTGTTCTTTTTTTTTTCAACTCATTTATACTATCATATTATTATTTGGAAATATATTTTAAATGGAGTTCTGCATATCAAGTTTGAAAACAGCAAAAAAAATGTGTAAAAAAAAAATATTTTTCGGGTGTGTTTGTTGTTAATTTTTCAAAAACATGTTTTTTTCATTCTATTTGCGGGTATATTGTAAAATGTTACGAATAATAAAGAATCAAAGTTAATATATTTATGTTTCGTTGCTTTCTTATTAAACATAAGATTATTTTACTTTCTACTTCTTACTAAACATAAGATTATTTTACCTCTGAAATAGGTTTTTTTTAGAAACGGCAACACTAAACTCCGTATTCAAGGTGGCAACTTATTTACTGACACATAAATATTAAATATGGCGTCGCGGCTTCGCTCTGAATTATATTGGTATATTTATGCTTTGATTGATACGGGTAGAAACTGATTATGGACTAAATTACTGACTGCAAATAGGTAAGATATAATGATATAATATATGAAATAATACTCCATTGACAGATTAGCTCGAAAATGAGCTAACACGTCAGACTTATGATATAACCTAAATAGTCATTTTTTACGGGAAAGATTTTGAAAATGATCTAAATCGTAATTTATTTACTTACAGGAAAGATTTTGAAAATGCCCCCAGAGATATTGGATATATATTTATTCCGTAAATTAAGATGTTGGTGCGTAGATATTTAACGAAGCAAGCTTACAAAAAAAGACTCTTGATCAAAGGAATTCATTTTAAAAAGGTATTTATGTATTATTTTCTTTAAAAAATAGAGCAATCTACCAGATAATTATGTATTTCCTATTGTTTTAACTTTCAAAAGTGCCGCGGTCACCTCGCGGCCACCGGGTGACAAACGGCAATCCAGAAGATAATGACTTCGAAGGAAAATGACAAATGATCGGACGTCATACAAAGCATTTTGTAGAAAATAAACAACCTTATTTTGGTTAGGTATTTTTCTAAAGTAAATACGCTGACATCCCTACAATAACTTTCTGAACTTTGTGGGTACAAACATTTTCATAATGACAAAATGAAGGGAAATGACAAACGCATCATACTAAGCAGACGTCATATTTTTTATGTACAAAGCATTATTTTGATAATAGAGTGATCTATTCTAAAATAATACTAAAATTCTAAAGTAAATACGCTGACATCTTCCGTACAGACCCGCTCCATGTACCTACTGGTTACTTTCAGAAGCATTACCGTCTGTAATTTTCAAATACATCTGTTAAAATTTTCATCTGTTATGTTCTGCTGTTTGAACAGTTAAACCGTCATGGTTGAATCCTGCATGTTTGAAACAATTGTAAATGGTACTTTGTGACATTTTAAGCACAAGATTCTTTCTAAAATTAGTTTTGAGTGACCGTTTATTCCTTGATCCATTGGCTGTAAGACTGATGTTGTATTGGACGCAAGGAAAGCAAGTGTTATATGCTTAAAATCAACTGTGTTAGGAATCATGTCAATCACTATAAGCAAAGTCATTATATCTGATTTTGTTATAAAGAATTTTATTTGAAAATCAAACTTCGTTGTGTAATTACTGAATTTAAATAATATTTATGTTTCAAGATACTACGATACGAAGCTGCACTGATATCGACTGGCTGTACCGACGCAATATTGATTATATCCCGTGGAGATTCTTCATTGCTGAGGATCGTGTGCTCTACTCCAATTTCCATGGTGGATAAGGCTCTTTCTTCCGGTTCCCCGCAGTCCTGCGCTATGTGGAGAGTGAAGGACATCGACGTACCAGAGACGCTTGGTCACTTCAGCGCTGCGGTGACCTTCCTCTGCCTTCTACTTTGTCAGTGACTATGAGTTTCTCCAAGTTGGAGTCCTCAGTTTGGCGATCAACGTGTCCAAAGTATTTTAAAGATACGTTATAGGCAGATAAATTTAAAAAAAAATAGAAAAATCAAATATTGTTGATTATTTGAGACTGCCTAGCGATTCCTTATTTTTTGTGAGATCGTTATTGGATAACGGACGTAATCTCCTGTCAAATTTGTGTGATTTTTATGGCTGTTATTTGCGTTTTCTATGTACAACGTACATTAAATGAGAAAATAATCATGCTTACTTGCAGGAATTCATGTTTAAATCGATCTAAACTAAAATATATGACTTAAAAATCACACAAATCTGACAGGAGATTACGTTCGTTATCCAATAACGATCTCACAAAAAATACAGTATCGCTAGGCTGGTAACAATATAACTGATCAAGCACAAAAATTTTATTCATTCTTAAACACTTCGAAGGAACTTATTGTTTTTCTTTAACGTATGTTCCTATAATTAATTTTTAAGGCTTCTCATTTTCCCATATGGTTTTCAAAATAATTAATTTTCAATAAAAAACAAATGCATTAATTATATAAGCAATCTAGAAACGTTAACAATTATACAAATTTTACTAACTTAAGAAGGCAATGCAAAGAATTATCCAGAAATGTAACAATGATTATGTTATTTTATTTTATACTTTATAATATACTTTCTTTACTGAAATGTATGATTTCGCGACTCCGTTGTGAATATAATTTTAATTAATTTAATTTTTTTTTTAATATTAATTACGCGCCCTTGAGGTGATTTTTCACAAAAACGGTACTCTACAAATTATCCAATTATTATTAATTATGTATACTACGTACTTTCCTAACACTGTTGTATATTACTTATTGTAAAAGCCCACTCGGGCGTAAATAAATAATAATTGAAAGCCTTTTGTGGATGTCTAGCTCTTCCAGAATGGACACATTTGTGCGTCTGGCAGACCATGGAATCCTGAACATTTTTCTCCAACACCACATTTCTATGGCGTCTATTCATTTTCTTTCCATGACTTTGTACTACGTTTCGACACTATACTGAACAATTGGGAAACTCATTGTTCGGACGATATAGGAAATAGGCTATTGAAATTTAATTCACAGAAATTGATACTATGATTTCCTCTACAAACTTGATTCTAAGATAAAAATAGAAAAATTTGCAGGATTTTCATTCAAATTCAGCGGGTTTTCCATCTTGAAATATGTTTTTTAATAACTTTAAATGTTTTTTTTTTTATACAAAGATTTGTATTATATTGTAGCAAATCCTGATTTTGAAAAATTGAAGAATATAATTTATTTTTTGTAAATAAAGATAAGAAATATTATCTTTTTTTTTACATTAGCTCCACGCAGGAGGCCCTGAGGAAAATAACTCCCTTCAGGGCCTATATCATCTTGGGGGACGTTGTGTGGAGAGTTTTTTCATGACAGGAAAGAGAGGAAGTTCTGAAAAGTAAAGGGTATGGAGGGTGGGTAAGAATATGAGGTTCAGTGTGTCCAGGAGTGTCAGACGGATGAATCCATCCCTCCCACTGTGGTGCAAGGCGATGTTCCGTGAGAGTACGGCTGTAGAAGTCTGAATGTAATTTAATTTCCCTCAAATAAAATTAAATAAGTAATATGTTCATCAATTTTCTTGCATTATAAATATTTTACAAATCTTGATTTCTGACTTTTTGTTTGCTTCAAAATGTGTAATTTTTTTTATTTTACGTTATGCTGAATAATACAATTAAAACAATAAAACTTATTAAAAGGTTTTTTTTTTCTTCATGTATTTATAGTACTTATAAGTAGTCTGTTTTTTAAATGAAATAAATACTAAAATGCATTATTTTCCATTTCTGGAAATTTAAATACTTTTACATTATTATCAAATTCAGAGATCGGCAAAGTGAGGCTCCGGAGCCGCATGACGCTTTTGTAATTAAGGAATACAATTTATGTATTCCTTAATAACATAATATTTTGTTATCAATGAATAAAATTTTATTATCAAGTTTTATTCAGCGTACCCATAATTTAATGAAGTACTAAAATTAGGGGGCGTCTACTAATATCTACAGGAATTCCAAAAACTGAAAAAATCTAACTAATATCAATGAGAAGGAAAGTGTTGACGAATATCTACAGCTCAAACTGTTGAAGAATATCTATGAGAACCAAAGTGTTGACGCATATCTACAGCACTGGCAGAGGTTGGATTTGCAATTATATATAGCATATTGGAATAACGTAATATAGCGTATGCAGTTTAAAAAACTTAATTTATGTAAGTATGTATGTAAAAATCCCTAATATCGGACTATTGGACACATTTAGCTGATTAATCCAACCTACTCTCTGTAGATATTAGTCAACACTCTGAAGTTCGTAGATATTAGTTCAACATATGAGCTGTAGATATTCGTCCGACATACAGGCTGTAGATATTAGTATCTGGAGTCCTAAAATTATGATAAATGTTTACTAAATCCAAAGATATTGAAATATAAGTAGATGTGCTATCTGCTGTTTTTACTATGTGGGTCTGCACTTCCGGGTGTCGCCGATATTGTTTATCAATTAACAAATAAACTAAAAGAACAAATAAACCAAACGAACGTTAAACTAAACGAACGAATTCTTTCCTTATTCAAAATATATTGTTAACCAATATTAATGCACATTTTCAAAAAATCAACGAAATGAACAAATTCTTTTTGTATGAAAACTACGCTAATTAGCGCGTAGTCCGGCGACAGTTGCGCGGACACCATAGCATATCTCTTCTGTATTTGAATATCCTTTGACTAAATCAAACAGATTTGCTCTCAAATTTTTTTTGAATCGTTATAATGCAAAGATTTGGCTAATAAGTTTGCCGAACACTGATCTAAATGATACCGAGTATTTTGAAATAAAAAGTAAGTGTTAAGCGTGTCCCTATTATGTAAATATTTACTGGTTATATTTATGAATAGTACAATAGAACAAAAGTGATTATGAAATTGGGAGACTGGTTGATGGAGACCTTTGTTCTCTCCAGGACTCAACCCTTTGCCTTTCATCGCAGCGGGAAGGATGGATTCACACATCATTCCTGTAGTGTTGCCAACTCGGATTTTGAAAAAGGTGTAGGCCAGATTAGAAAATTATGTAGTATTAGTAAAATTTGTATATGAAAAGTTCATAGATCCACATACTTTTTTTTTCGTGAAATGAAGAAGTTAGGGTACGTGAAACTGAATAAAACATGTATTTTGTTTTACAATTTATTTAATCCATAAGCTGCTGAATTATTCTGCAGTATTATTTTGGCTGGTGTATTTTCCTGAATAAAAAACGTGTTTTTACTTGCTCATTTCTAAGGAAACTCCTGAATGTCATAAGATATTACATTGTCATTGTTTACAAATACCTATACCAAAAGCTTTAGTAATTTCGTTTTTACACATAATTATTTACAAAAACGAAATAACATTAAAAACGACTATACATGCGATCCGCAGCTTACGGGTTAAAGAGATAGAACTCAGGCAGCATTTGAACCGTTCTTCGTACTTGCAATATTAGCGTATTAACCCCTTTTCATCTCTGGTATTGTAAATTATGGTTTAAGACTAAAATACTCAATTTTCAGTCAAATTATATTTATTAACATATTAATGAAGGCTCGCTGTTTGTTTTTTAGCCACTTTTTATGAAAAGTAAGCATTTCATTAGAAAGTCTGTTTCTGACGTTAGTTTTTGTCAAATTAATCGCAGAAAACAGATGCTCGACATTCGCACTGCTTTGAGGCAAGTTAATAACTTTTGTACTGTAATGTTGTCGTGTGAGTGCTGTGTGTCTGGTGGGTGGAACTCGGTAATGAAGAGAGTAGGTATAATTGGTACTGGTATTGGGGAGCTGCTGGTAGCAAAAGAGACATACCTACTTCTTTATATAAACTGGATCAGTAAGAGAAACATTTGAGACTTCACCTTTTCTTATTTTTGAAATATGACATTAAAACTCATCAGCTTTGATTTGCTGATTTTCTTGAAATGGAAGATTTGTGTTTCTTGGAGTTCTCCATTCACGGTCTAACTTGGTAAGATTTGTTGGAAATAATCCTGAAAATAGTCGAGCACTTTCATCTGCAGGACTTCTTATGTGGCACGGACTCTAGCAGTATGAAACAGAATGTTTGCTGGAGTCCGCACCACATAATTTGTCCCGCAGACAGGGGCGCCTCTGTCTTTAAATAAGGGAACGTACCCATACTACGTGACACGTTTAGGGAGGGGGGGGGTCTTCAAAATGTCACGCTCCATACAAATGAGTGGCGGGTTGCTTAGGATTTTGGTCACCGGGGGGGGGGGGGTTAAAAATTGCAAAAAGTTGGTCACGTAGTATGGGTACGTTCCCTAAAGTAACTGAAAATATACTTCTTCAGCCTAATGAGATGTGTAATTTTTTCAATTTGTACAATTTCAAAGAAAATACGTAGATTCTGCGACTGAAGTTCGTAGGTGTACAGGGAAGGCCTAAAATACTTAGATCTAAAAAGACGTAGAGTTGGCAACGCTATCACTTCAGCTTTTCAATTGCTACCTGAACTGTAAACATACATTCATTCATAGAGTGAATGAGTGAATGAGTGAAAGAGTTGGTAAGTCTTCTTTGCAGCAGGAAATTATACGTACGGGTATCAAATTACGCATATCGACCTGCACAACCGGAATGGCGCAGTGAAAAACTGAGCAGGCATCTCCGCGGCCCCCTTTTGCGAGAGAAGACCCGTACTGATTTGCGAGAGAAGGCCCGTACTGAACACCTTGAACCGGGCGACCGAATCGGCCCGAGAGCAGGTATATGGAATTGAGCGGTCGACTTCCTGTGCCCTTTGTAGGCACACACTCCTCGCCTTATCCACATTCAAACATCGTTTTTTCTTTGTATATTTAATTCAACAAGCGCTTCTCGCTTCATCCACATTCACCCGTCAAATATTCGATTGCGATGAAACCTTGGGGATTTGATGTGTGCATCCAGTCGATTCTTTCTGTATAGAATAGTAAGCTCTGGCATCGTGAAATTATGCATTGCTAAACCGTTCATCCGATTGTGATGAAACTTTGGGGATTTGATATATGAATGCCCGCGATGGTTTTTGTATAAAATAGTGAGCTCTGGCATCATGAAATTATGCATTGCTAAACCGTTCATCCGATTGCGATGAAACTTTGGGGGAGCGGTCGACTACCTGTTCCCTTTGTAGGCGCTCACTCCTCGCTTCATCCGCATTCAGATATTGTTTTTTCTTCATATATTTAATTTAACACACTCCTGCTCGCTTCGCCTTTTAGGGAAACGAAGGAGAGGAGAGTTCTGGGAAGGAAAAGGGATTAAAGGGTGGATAGGAATCTGGGGATCAGTGTGTCCTGATCATCAGACCTAGACAAACCTCATCCCATGAACCCGGGCACCTCTGCTAAATCACTAAACGTAGCGAATCATCTAGGGTGACCTATGGCAGAGGTGTTGGTTATCCAATAAAGGTTCCTGAGGCGACGGTTCCTATTCCCGCCTCCCAAATTGAACCTCAGATCTGGTAAGTAAACACGGCCAAAGCCATTTCAAACAAAGTTTCAATTCTGAATGGTGATTTTACACCAGAACTTATACTTTATAAGTTAATTAGTGTTAATGAGAAATAACACAAACTAATCAATCAAAAAATAATTAATATATTACGTTAATTATAAAAATATTATATTACGTTATTTTGATAACCAATTTAAAAATAATTTTAATTTCAAAATACAAAAAATTTAAAAATCCAAAAAATTTTAAATTTCATAAAATTTTAAATCCAAAAAAATTTTAAAATCCAAAAAATTTTAAAATTCAAAAAAAATAAAATCCAAAAAATTTAAAAAATCGAAAAAAATTTTAAAATCCAAAAAATTTAAAATCAAAAAAATTTTAAAATCGAAAAAAATTTTAAAATTCAAAAAATTTCAAAATCCAAAAAATTTTAAAAACGAAAAAATTTTAAAATTCAAAAAATTTAAAAATCGAAAAAAATTTCAAATTTCAAAAAATTTAAAAATCCAAAAAAATTTAAAATCAAAAAAAATTAAAAATCGAAAAAAATTTTAAAATCCAAAAAATTTCAAAATCCAAAAAATTTTAAAAACGAAAAAATTTTAAAATTCAAAAAATTTAAAAATCGAAAAAAATTTCAAATTTCAAAAAATTTAAAAATCCAAAAAAATTTAAAATCAAAAAAATTTAAAAATCGAAAAAAATTTAAAAATCCAAAAAATTTAAAAATCCAAAACATTTTAAAATCTGAAAAAAATTTAAGATCCATAAAATTTCAATATTATTAAAAATTCCAAAAAAAATGGATTAAAAAAATAACTTTTATTCCCATACTGAACTCCTTGAACCAGTTCACCGAAGTGGCCCTATAGTAGGTGTACCAAATTGAGCAGTCTACTGCCTGTGCCCTCTATGTGGCGCACACACCTCGCTTCGTCTACATTCAAACATCGTTTTTTTCTTCAAATATTTATTGAACACACACTCCTCGCTTCATCCACGTTCACACATCAAATCGCATAGTGCTTTAACCCGTCAGTTGCTTCTGCAACGGGCAAAACCTAGTATATATAGTATTGTTTAGTTTTGGGGCAGGTCAGGAAAACTCACTCTTTTTTGTATGAAAAAATTAAGCCAAACCCGTCACGCCAAAACGACCTTTCGGCTCCTCGAGATTCGTACACTTTGAGAGGTCAGTTTCGGTCAACGGGCAGCGTAACTAAAATCGTATGAGAATTTTCAGCCATCGATCCTCAAGCCAAAGTGGACCTTGGCGTTCAGCATTTCGGAAGGCTTCACGGTTCAATCTCCTTCGAAGTCTTCGGCACGAGCTTTTGTTTTTTTTTCTGGATCGGGAAACATTTTTAATTTTAATTTATACGTTTGCCAAAACTTTACGGGAGACATCTAGCGGTGCGGAATACGAGTGTGGATTGTTCACATTAGAAAAAATCAAATGTCTATCGCATACGGTTGTAGTTCTATTTTTATCCGTTCGAATGGCGGGGTCGTCTGATTTTACACAAAAATTTCCAATTCACGAAAAAAGGGCACTCAACATGACTCAATACAGCGACTTTCTTAATATAATGTTGCCAGGTGCTTGATTTTGGAATGGCTGATTTTGGAATGTAGTCTCTTTGATTTTAATACGTGTTCACAATGTCTCTTACTAAAATTGTTAATTTTGTCAATAAATAATATGGAGACGTTTAAATATAAAATACATTTCATATAAATTTAATTGGATACCTAAATTAACTGCTCTAAACATACCAACACGCACTAGAAAAAATAAATTATTGAAGTTGTGGTAGAATTTCTTTTACCTCATGTGAAATTGTTTGTTCTTTTTTTTCAACTCATTTATACTATCATATTATTATTTGGAAATATATTTTAAATGGAATTGTGCATATGAAGTTTGAAAACAGCAAAAAAAATGTTTAAAAAAAATATTTTTAGGGTGTTTTTGTTGTTATTTTTTCAAAAACATGTTTTTTTCATTCTATTCGCAGGTATATTGTAAAATGTTATGAATAATAAAGCATCAAAGTTAATATATTTATGTTTCGTTGCTTTCTTATACTCTCAATTAAAAGTTTACGAAAAACTTCTTACTAAACATAAGATTATTTTTACCTCTGAAATAGGTTTTTTTTAGAAACGGCAACACTGAACCTGGTGTTCAACAAAGTTCAAAATGACAACTATTTATTTTCGTAAACAATATGGCGGGCTGTCGCTCATGGCTTTGTTCATTTATTGACGTGACGAAACTAAATTGCTGACTGCAAATAGGTAGGAATACAATATATGATATGAAATAATACTCCATTAATAATTTTATGCAACTTATAGACAGATTAGCTCGAAAATGAGCTAACACGTCAGACGTATGATATAACCTAAATCGTCATTTCCTACGGGAAAGATTTTGAAAATGATCTAAATCGTAATTTATTTACTTACAGGAAAGATTTTGAAAATGCCCCCAGAGATATTGGATAAATTAAGATGTTGGTATGATATTTATACTGAAAGTGAAAGTGACACGAAAACGCAAAGTGCGTAGATATTTAACGAAGCAAGCTTACAAATATTAAGATATTTAACGAAGCAAGCTTACAAAAAAAGACTCTTGATCAAAGGAATTCATTTTAAAAAGGTATTTATTTATAATTATTGTATTTACAAGATAATTATGTATTTCTTATTGTTTTAACCTTCAAAAGTGCCGCGGCCACCGGGTGGCAAACGGCAATCCAGAAGATAATGACTTCGAAGGAAAATGACAAATGATCGGACGTCATACAAAGCATTTTGTAGAAAATAAACAGCCTTATTTTGGTTAGGTATTTTATGTATATATTTATTTATTTATTATAGATACAAAAGAAAGTACAAATTATAATAAAGCTTTGCCTGTCCAACTAGGAAAGTTTCCCGTTCCAGGACAGACAAATTGACATGTTTAGTTCATATTATTCCTGAAATGTAGGTACATAATTACATAACAAAAACAAAAAATTTCATTTTTCTCTGAAACTAAGTTGTGTAATAAAGAAAATGTATATAATATATATAAATATAAGTACACATACATTTTTTGTGACAAAGTAGAAAGGGTAATCTGGTAGCATATATTATAATCGGATTTACCGAATTAACCTGGTAATATTTTATACATTCAGATTTACAGAGTATGAGATAAGTAAGTTAGTAGTATTGAAAAGTGTAACATATACCTGATAACAAGATGGAGGAATTACAAAATCATTTAGAGAGATCTATTCTAAAATAATACTAAAATTTAAAGTAAATGTCATTAATCTTTTCGCAGCCATTGGCACTGATCGGTGACAAAATTCTTTCTAATATTAGTTTTAAATCACCGTATTATTCCTTTGGCTGTAAGAAACTCTCGCAAGAAACTTACGCATCTCTTATAAAATATGTCAGCAGAAGCTGTCGAAAATGAGACATTGACTACAAAGAACGCTATGCTAAAATTCAAGTTCTATGAAATATAAAACTAATCTTAAAAAATATTATTGATTACAGCACGTTAGTTCACGCATTCGTGGTAGCCTGGGTGTCACGGACATAAACAGTGAGCTGGAAGAACGACAGTTGAGATGGTACGGGCACATAAGACGGAGACCATCAGATCACACAGTGAAGCAGGTAATATCTATGGAGCTTCATCGACAGTCGTCCAGAAAAAGACCAAAAAACTCCTAGATGACTCAATGCTCCAAAATACTTCAAAGAAACGGCCTGGATGAAGGCGATACTCAGAACTGAAGAAACTACAATCTGAGAACGAGAAGAGCTGACCCCAACAGCCTACCTAGGCAATGAGTTGGGACAGCACCAGGAAGAAGAAGAAAGATTGATTACAGCAATCACCTACTTTGTCTACTGGTAAAGGATGTCAAAATTATCTTCGCACAAGGCGCTGTTTGGGTTATCAGGATCAGCTGTGATAACAAATCATGATTTTGAATAAGTTGAAACGTAATATAAAGCAATTTTTTCTGTTATTATTTTATAATAAAACATTGCCTGTAATTTATAAGGTATTTTGCAAGACTCCAGTTACCAATATCTACAGCCTGTATGTCGGACGAATATCTACAGCTCACATGTTGAACTAATATCTACGAACTTCAGAGTGTTGACTAATATCTACAGAGCTAAGGTCAGATGAATATCTATGACGGTCCCAGTGTTGACTAATATCTACAGAGCGTAGGTTGGACTAATCAGCTAAATGTGTCCAATAGTCCGATATTAGGGATTTTTACATACATACTTACATTAATTAAGTTTTTTAAACTGCATACGCAATATTACGTTATTCCAATATGCTATACATAATTGCAAATCCAACCTCTGCCAGTGCTGTAGATATTCGTCAACACTTTGGTTCTCATAGATATTAGTTTGATTTTTTCAGTTTTTGGAATTCCTGTAGATATTAGTAGACGCCTCCTTTTGCAATTCAGCAATATTTATAAGGAAGTTTATATAAAAGAAAGGTATATTCTGATTCCTTGCTTGGTGAAATGTAATGTACGTTATAATCTACGCATTTACAGATGGCGCCAATTAAATTATTGTAGGTTTTTAACACTTTTTGCATGTTATTCTTTAAAATATTAAGGTGAATTAATTGTTCGCGCCCGTACATATTAAATGTGAACTAGAATAAATAGTTTTGTTTTAAGAAAGGCTAACAAATCCAATTTTCTATCGGTGACTAAACCCAATATTGAATTTTTTAGCCTTTCTTTAAAGATTTGGGTTTGTTTATGGACAAAATTATTTCTTTATATTCATTTTAAATATGTACGGGCGCAAACAATTAATTCACTTCAATATTTTAAAGCGTAACATGCAAAAAGTGTTAAAAACAAACAGTAATTTAATTGGCGCTATCTGTGAATGCGTAGATGATAACATACGTTTAAAAGGGTAACTGGGGAGATAGTACTTATAAGAAACCACGGGTACATAGTCACAGCAAAAATCTATATTTAGGCACTGCCGAAAACCAGCTGCATGAAGCTAGCCAGGAGAAATCCTTAATTGTAGCTGAGTGGTGACCTTTTTATCAGTAGAATCAATGATAAAATAACAAAATGTGTAATTTTTCAAAAGAAGCAAACACATTGTGACTTGACATTTTAAATAAATAAAAAGAAAACACTTTGTTTTGTCACTTTATTGATATTTTTTCCATCTACCGGTTTCGGTACCCCCGTACCATCATCAGGACTGAATATAAAAATACTGTAGTTGTACCTGTATTTGTCAGGTACAGGTACAACTACTTACCTCCGTACCATCATCAGGACTGAATATAAAAATACTGTAGTTGTACCTGTACCTGTATTTGTCAGTATTTTTATATTCAGTCCTGATGATGGTAAGGAGGTACCGAAAACGGAAGACGGAAAAAATATCATTAAAGTGACGTAAAACAAAGTGTTTTCTTTTTATTTATTTAAAATGTGTAATATTGTCAAAAATCTATTGATGAATAAACGTTTTTATTATTATTATATTATATCTGTAAAAAACAGAATTAAGAAAGATATTATAAATAAGTTTTACTTCTCATATTAATGAATATATATTAATATTTTTGAATGTAGCTATTACTTTGTGGTTATCCATTATAGAAAAATGAAATAATATAACTTTGTATAAACCACTTATTTGATGCGCAAATCCGACCGGTTTCGGAACAAACGTTCCTTCGTCAGGGAAAGCTTATACTAATTTGACAGTTTCGAACAATGTTTTATTATGGTAGGGGTGGAGCTGTTGCTAGATAATAATGTAGATTGGGTAGGTAGGTATTAGTGTAGAGTGGGTGGGTAGGGGAACAAATCCATGATTGGGCTATATGACAATATTTTTTGTTTGTTGATAATAGATTCATTATTTTTAATCTATTATCAACAAACAAAAAATATTGTCATATAGCCCAATCATGGATTTGTTCCCCTACCCACCCACTCTACACTAATACCTACCTACCCAATCTACATTATTATCTAGCAACAGCTCCACCCCTACCATAATAAAACATTGTTCGAAACTGTCAAATTAGTATAAGCTTTCCCTGACGAAGGAACGTTTGTTCCGAAACCGGTCGGATTTGCGCATCAAATAAGTGGTTTATACAAAGTTATATTATTTCATTTTTTTTAATATATATTAAGGTTGAATCATTGCTGTAGCTTCATAGAACTAACTAACTAACCATCACGCCGTTTCGCCGCAGGGGTAGGCAGAGAGGACGGACCGCCAAACAACTCAGTCTTGGCACACACTCTTTGCCTCACTCACATTCATACATCATCTCATACATTCTCTTCTATTATTCTGACTTTTGACATGACCCGACTCAAGTATCTGATTCACTTGATCGTGCCATGTCTTCCTCGGGCGTCCCCGACTTCTTCTACCATTCACATTCGCGTTGTATATTCTTCTTACACTACTTCTTTCGTTCATTCGCTCTACATGCCCAATCCATCTGAGGGTCCCTTTCTTAATCTTACTCATTATGCTTACATCAGCCTTACATTCTCTGCGGATATCCACATTTCTCACACGATCATACATTGTTTTACCACACATACGTCTCAGGGATCTCATTTCAACAGCATTCAGTTTACTTTCATCCTTCCTCTGCCAGTTCCATGCCTCACTGCCATACATCAGGGTAGGTACCAGGACTCCATTGTGGACTGCTAGCTTCGCGTTTTTTTCATAGAACTACCTATCTACATTATGTATTTTTTTTGTTAAAATAAAATAAATAAGTTAAAGTGTATAAGCACTCACAGTAAGATAGATTAAGAAAAAAAAGTTCAGAATTAAGATTATGGATTAAGTTAATGGTTAGTTAGTTGTTTTTCATCTCACCCGCATGCGTTTACCAACATTAAGCAGTTACAAGTTAGAATCGTGGTTCTTTATTCTTCTCACTGGACCTACTTTGTGCCTCACGTTATAATAATGTTATTTAAATAATAAAAAAAAAAAATGGGAAAATAATACTTTTTTATATAATAAACCAAAAAAAATTAAACAATTTTAGGTTAGGTAAAGTTTTTAATTAAGGTTTCATAATTAGAAACTAGGAAAACATATCCGTTTAGTACGACTCCGTTTTAAGCGTCCAACTTCTTAAAGTGACCTATTTTAATGATGATACGTCTGGTTAGAATGGCGTGCAGTGTTTTGTTTACAAAACCTATGCATCAATACCTCGCTTAACAATTCTGCATTGACCGTCGACATCTTCAATGTTACCTACAAAGAGTTCAGCAACTATCTTTTGATATACGCCACAACATAGTAAAACTGCTCCCATGTACTTTTTAATTTTGTAATCTTCTCCATAATACATTAGTGTATAACTATTTTATGGAAAATATGAAAACAAAAAAAAATATTTACTTGCATAGAATGTAGGTACATAGTATTTTTTATGGAACATTATGCACCTGACACACAGCTATAAAAGCGCAAGCTGTTGAACCGCAACTGAGTATGTGTTGTATCGTCAGACGATGTTATCAAATTTTTCTTCCTATGGTAGGAGAGGGGGTCTGATGACTTAGGGAGCACCACGAAATAACATTTCGTGGTGCTAATATTATTTCTTCAGACTGATTCGTGGAAGGTTCGAAAACTCGGCTATCATGGAGAGCATTAGTTTCTATGTTCCCGATGGTTATCTCCGTCATCGACAGCATAGACTGTTTTATCTCCCGGCTTGCAGAACTAACTTGCCAATGGTTATGCCAGTCGGGAGAGCAATCTTGCTGTTGAACAGAATTAATTTGGATATCGACATATTTAGTGTCAGTGAAGCTGCCTTTAAAAGGCAAGCTCAATTAATGCTTATATAGTTTTTTCTTTTTTGCCTACCATTTATATATTTAATTTAATATTTAAGGTAATACTGTTACAAATATATTTTAAAAACGAATTAAAATTTTAAATTTTGCAATGTTTTTAAAGAATAAATAAATTGAATTGAATTGAATTTCTTTGTACTGAATCTATCAACTTGACAACTGTCATCCCCCTTTTAAGCAGCTCCGTAATTAAAATGAACTCCTTTCCCCCCTTTTTCGGAGGAGAGGGGGTCGCATAACTTTTCACATATCTCATCGGAGCGGTTATGACGTAAGTTATGTATTGTCTATGTTTGATCTGCGCATAATGCCCTCTATTTAAGAAAATCATTTTTAGTACACTGAATTCGCACACATAATACACACATCCACACACCCTCACGCGCACCCTCACACATACAAACACTCTCACACACCCCTCTCCTTCAATAATTTATTAACTTAATTTAGGTATAATGTATTATTTATCTCACAAAAACATAAGTATATAACAGAGACATGTCATTGGTACCAATTATTGTATTAATTCTATAACTTTGTAACTATTTCCCATTATGTAATAATGTACTGTTTGTTTCTGCAAAATAAAAATAAAAAATAAATAAAAATAAACCGCTTAGGTGTGACAGGTCTAAAGGAATTGTATGGAGACCATTATTTGGCGTGCGATAATCTTTTATATTGTATAGCTGTGTGTGGCAGGGGTCTTTTGTATATGTGGAATGTTTAAGTACCATTAAAGTTATAATTTGTATTAAATGTTTTATTTACCTAAAAATAAATTTATCTATCTATACTATTACATATTTCATAACAATACTTACAAAAACATTAATATACTAGCAGACCCGGCCACACGTTGCTGTGGCTAACTAAACACAACGCCATTACACAATCTTTATAAAATCCACACTATCCGCTTGCCAGCTGCCCGCTGCCCGCTGCCTGAATTGAATATTGGAATTGATCGGCTTTTCTCTACAAGAATAAGCATGTATTATACATATAAACCTTCCCCTTGAGTCACTCTATCTATTGGTGAAAACCGCATGAAAATCTGTTCTGTAGTTTAAAAGATCTATGCGCACATACATTTTGAGCGACTTCATTTTATACTATGTAATGCAATTCGAGCGATCGCCACTAATTATACAATGCTTGCAATGCAACACTGGATATTTGAAAAGGGAAAATCAAATACCTACTTACTCTAGGACATCTATTTTCCAATTTCTTCCGTAGAACGAATTTCAAAAGTGTAGTGTACGGCCCGCCAGCCGTTTTAAATCGCACAAAAATATGTTTTCTTTGAATTTCTCGACTTTTCTCTAATATAATTTGCATGTATTATACATATAAACATTCCTCTTCAATCACTCTATCTATTGGCGAAAACCGTATGAAAATCCGTTGCGTAGTTTAAAAGATTAACGCGCACATACATTTTGAGACGATGTATGAATGTGAGTGAGGCAAAGAGTGTGTGCCAAGACCGAGTTGTTTGGCGGTCCGTCCTCTCTGCCTACCCCTGCGGGGAAACGGCGTATGGTTAGTTAGTTAGTTACATTTTGAGCAACTTCATTTTATACTATGTAATGATTATAATAAAAACAAGCTTAAAGTATCCAGCCGTTTTGTGTGTCGTCTGATTAGTACGACAAAGTATCGCAGGCCCCTTGAGGGTCATTATACCCGGATTCTAACAGTATCCAAACTACAAACACTATTCTGTTGTGTGTATCATCCATTGCTCAATAATTGTTCTCATTGTTACTCATGGTTCATTAAGTTCAATAATAAATTAGCGGTGAATTCTTCTACAAATCTTTATCTGTAAAACAAGACAAAAATCATTATTAATTTAATTGAACAGTTATCAATACCAACATTGAAATACCTGGGGGCCTAGCATGGGCCATCGATAAGGATTGATAGTATAACTTTCAGTAACTTCTCATCGTTCTCTAGGACAAATGCAGATCACTAACATACAAACAATAGTTGACTGTATAAGAATTCAAATTTCTTCGAAAGATGTTCTTACGATCGTACAACGTGGTTCCAATGAGAAAGATTAATTATTCTCCGTACCAGATAACTTTTGTAGGATCATTATTAGGTAAGGGAACGTAACCATACGTGACCTGTTCAGGGGGGGGTCTTCAAAATACCACACTTGGTACAAATGAGCGGGGGGTTGCTTAGGTTTTTGGTCACCGGGGGGAGGGGGGGGGGTTGAAAATTGTAAAAAGTTGGTCACGTAGTATGGGTACGTTCCCTAATCGACGTGATCTTCTGTCAGATTTTTATGGCTGTTATTTGCTTTTTCTATATACAATGTACTTTCAATGAATAAATAATCATGCATACTTGCAGGAATTCGTGCTTAAAACGATTTAAACTAAAATATGTGACACAGTAAATACATAAAAATCTGACAGTAGATCTCACATCCGTTATCTAATAATGATCCTACAAAAGATATAGGATCGCTCGGCTGGAAGTAAATAATTCTTACCTGAGCAAAAGAATTTATTAATATTTTCCTCGGAAGAAACTTCAACTGCAAATTAGATGTGCAAATATAATTATTACTATTAATTTTTCTTCAACAGTTCTCTGAATTCTGTGACACTGTATGCACTATGGACTATGGTATAATCTAATGGTATATGGTACATAATACAGAGGGTGACCAGCCAACTCAGAATGAAACCAACTCAGAACCACCTCAGAAAGGTCATAAAGAGTGATAATAAATAAAATATAAAAAATAGGTTAGGGTTAACGGCTATTTTAAAATTATATTTTTAATAGCATTTAATGACTTTTCAAAGAGTTCTTGAGTATTATAACATTATATACAGCGGGTACCCGGCTTGCGTTGCAACGCCACTTTAACCTCGGGGTCAATTAAACTGTAATATTATATACAGCTGGTATCCAACAAAAGTTAGTGAAGTTTTTCTTCAGTCATGTGGTCTAAAGCACACTTTTTTAAAAGTTAATTTTCACGTTCTGTGTTAGTTCTTCTTCGATTGAGATAAAAGTTAGGGGATTTGATGTGCGCATCCCCTCGATTCTTTCTGTATAAAATAGTGAGCTTTGACATCACGAAAAACACATTGCTAAACCGTTCATCCGATTGCGAGGAAACTTTGGGGACTTGATGTGCGCATCCCTTCGATTCATTCTGTATAAAATGGTGAGCTCAGGCATCTTGAAATTATGCATTACTAAACTGTTTTACCGATTGCGATGAAAATTTGATATTAAGCCGATTGATATTTAATTTAACACACACTCCTCCTCGCTTCATCCACGTTCACACGTCAAATCGCATAGTGTTTTAACCCGTTAGTTGCTTTTGCAACGGGCCCAGCTATAATACCAGTAATGGCCAGTACCTACTTATGAGGGAACGTTGTTGTCGAATTAATGAGAAATTAATATATTGTGTAAATTTAATAGCAAAGATGGTTCAATTTTTTTTTTCAAATGGTGTAGGTACTCTAAAATTGTACGGAAATTAATTATTTTATACATTATTAACTAAATTTTAATGATAATTCGGCACAAGAGTCCCAACTACTGAAGTCAGCGAAACTATGGCATCCCCTGTTGGGGTATGTTGTGAGGCTAAAGGTAGTGGGGATGGGAAGGAGATGGAGACGAGGACGGTGGGAAAGTACCTGGCTATTCAGATCTGGTCACCAAAAACGGCAAAAGCCATTTCAAGCAACGTTATGAAAATGAATAAATTTAAATATCTTAAGATGGTCAATTTTTTGCCAAATTATGCAGGTAAAAGCACACTTTTTTTAAAGTTAATTTTCACGTTCTTTGTTAGTTCTTCGATTGCGATGAAACTTTGGGGACCTTCGATTCTTTATGTATAAAATGGTGACCTATGGCAGAGGTGTTGGTTATCCAATAAAGGTTCCTGGGGCGGCGGTTCCCATTCCCGCCTCCCAAATTGAACCTCAGATCTGGTAAGTAAACACGGCCAAAGCCATTTCAAACAAAGTTTCGATTCTGAATGGTGGTTTTACACTAGAACTTATACTTTATAAGTTAATTAGTGTTAATGAGAAATAACTCAAACTAATCGATCAAAAGTTATTTGCACACATCGAGTTTGAACCCGCAATCTTCGGATTGCGAGTCGAGAGTCTTACCTCTCGACCTAGGGGGCCCTAAATTATATTACGTTATTTTGATAACCAATTTCAAATAATTTTAATTTCAAAATACAAAAAATTTTAAAATCCAAAAAATTTTAAAATCGAAAAAATTTTAAAATCTAAAAAATTTCATAATCAAAAAAAAATTTAAATCCAAAAAATTTTAAAATCCAAAAAATTTTAAAGTTCAAAAATTTTATAATCCAAAAAATTTTAAAATCCAAAAAATTTTTAATTTCATAAAATTTTTAAATCCAAAAAATTTCAAAATCGAAAAAAATTTTAAAATCCAAAAAATTTTTAAATCCAAAAAATTTCAAAATTGATAAATATTTTAATTTCCAAAAAATTTCAAAATCCAAAACATTTTAAAATCCGAAAAAATTTCAATATTATAAAAATTCCAAAAAAAAATTATTAAAAAAATTACTTTTAGGCCCATACTGAACTCCTTAAACCAGTTGACCGAAGTGGCCCTATAGTAGGTGTACCAAATTGAGCAGTCTACTGCCTGTGCCCTCTATGTGGCGCACACACCTCGCTTCGTCTACATTCAAACATCGTTTTTTTTTTTTCAAATATTTATTGAACACACACTCCTCGCTTCATCCACGTTCACACATCAAATCGCATAGTGCTTTAACCCGTCAGTTGCTTCTGCAACGGGCAAAACCTAGTATATATAGTATTGTTCAGTTTTGGGGTAGGTCAGGGAAAAGCTTTTTCCGCTCACGCCATTGGTCGAAAAAACTCACTTTCGATTTGAGGGGAAAAGCTACCACTTTGCCCCTCGGGTGGGTGAAACCTCACGGGTCACTTTGGCTTGCAAAAATTTGGTAAAATTTGGCAAGCCAAATTGATCTCTAAGCTCATCCGATTTCAAAGGCCCCACGGTTCACTCTCCTTCGAAGCGAATTCAGGGTTGCTATCTCTTTTCAAATGCCTGGAAAAGTTGAGAAAGATGTAGCGAAAATCTCCCATACAAAACTGATTTTTTGCTAGGAATTTATTCCGATTAATTAAACGGCGACCTAAAAATAACGTTGAAAAAATGACATTTTAAAGGCCCTTTGCGGGGTGATAAAATACAACGAAAAAAAATATTCTGCGAGACATGTTTTTTAATAATCATAAATTATACAAGATTTAGAAACTTTTAAAACAAAAACATGTGTAGCTTCCCATTTAAAATGTTTCACAATATCGCGTCAAACTTTGCAATTATATCTGACATTTGCGAAAAATCCAACAACATCGAAAATGCACATCGTTCTCAGCCTGTTAAATCGGTAGATATTTGAAATGTTTATTTATTTTCTTCAACCTTGCAATACTGAACATGGAACACTATCCAAAACCACCTGAGGTTTTCAGTCAGGCCATGACACCGTTGGCTGACGTAATTTGTATGGGAAATGTTCTTAAACCAGCGCAGGTGTTCGATTTTCAGGCTTTGCTTGAGGTGGTTATGACAACTTTTATCGGTTGTCTTGCCATATAGATAAAATATTGTTTTAGAATATTTTGATGAACTAGGTAGGTACCCTGAAAATTACATAAACGGATAAATAATTATCCACGGGTATCATCTATAAATTATAGCTCATGAACGACTGGTCCAAATTGGATAATTCTTTTTGAGTTGGTTTCGTTATTGTTCGGGCAAGGTTTGTATAAGACGACTGATGAGCTCTGGAATAATAAAATTTGTTTAAAATGAATCGCCGAAATCTATAAATGCGCATAGCTTCCGAGCGAATGCACAAAATTGAATAATTCTTTCGTTGTTGTATTTGTTATTACTAGGACAAGTTTTGAATAAAATTACTGGTGAGCTCTGGCATAACGAAATTTGTTTAAAAATGATTCGCCGAAATGTAAGTACGCTCATAACTTCAGAACGACTGCACGCAATTGAATAATTCTTTTTTTGTTGCGATCCTTATTGTTAGGACAAAGATTGTATACAACTACTGGTGAGCTCTGGCATTTTGAAATATGTTTAAAAATTAATCGATGAAATGTAAGAACGCGCATAACTTCGGAACGACTGCACCTAATTGGGTAATTATTTTTTTGTTGTTATCGTTATTGTAAGGACAAGTTTTGAATAAAACTACTGGTGAGCTCTGGCATTATGAAATTTGCATAAAAATGAATCGTCGAAATGTATGTTCGCGTATAACTTCCGAAAGACTGCACCAAATTGAATAATTCTTTTTTTGATATGTTTGTTTATTGGCTGGTGAGCTTTGGCATTACGAAATTTGCATAAAAATATTTCAATAGGTGGCACGCGAGCTGTTTGAAAACTAAATGTAACGGCAATGAAAGGTGAATTTATATGCATTTAATTATTTTTTTACATGAGCTCAACACAGGAGACCCTGAGGAAAATAATTTCCCTCAGGGTCATGTCATCTTTGGAGATGCTGGGTGAAGGGTTTTTTAAGGCAAAGAAGGAGATGAGAGTTCTGGGAAGGAAAAGGGTTTAAGGGGTGGGTAGGGGTCTGGGGTTCAGTGTGTCCTGGTCATCCGCCTCCAAGACCTAGGCAGACCTCACCCCATGAACCCGGGCACCCCTACTAAATCACCAAACGTAGCGAACCACTTGGGGTGACTTACAGCAGAGGTGTTGGTTATCCAATAAAGGTCAATTTTGGGGATTTGTATTTCTACATAACATTATATAACACGGGTACCCGGCATGCGTTGCAAGATCACTGAAACCTTAGGGGGAGAACTCAGGATGAAATTATGCAGTGTTAAACTTTTTTTTACATTAGCTCCACACAGGAGGCTCCAAGGAAAACAATTTCCCTAGGGGCCTACGTCATCTTTGAGGATGCTGTGCGGAGGGTTTTTTTTAAGGGAAAGGAAGGAGAAGAAGATATGGGAAGGAAAAGGGTATGAGAGGTGGGTAGGAATCTGGGGGTCAGTGTGGCCAGGAGTAACGGACTTATGAATCTATTCCTCACACTGCGGTGCATGGCAAAGGATTGGGAGAATCTGGCTGGAGAGGTCGAGATCCCCCCTCAATCAGTCTCCTCCGATCCAGTCTGCCACGCAGTGGTTGGTCAAACGTATCCGCTTCCAAGACCTAGACACACCTCACCCCATGAACCCGGGCACCCCTACTAAATCACCAAACGTAGCGAACCACTTGGGGTGACCTACAGCAGAGGTGTTGGTTATCCAATAAAGGTCAATTTTGGGGATTTGTATTTCTACATAACATTATATAACACGGGTACCCGGCATGCGTTTCAAGATCACTGAAACCTTGGGGAGAACTCAGGATGAAATTATGCAGTGTTAAACTTTTTTTTACATTAACTCCACACAGGAGACTCCAAGGAAAACAATTTCCCTAGGGGCCTATGTCATCTTTGAGGATTCTGAGCGGAGGGTTTTTAAGGGATAGGAAGGAGAAGAAGATATGGGAAGGAAAAAGGTATGAGGGGTGTTAAGGAATCTGGGGGTCAGTGTGGCCAGGAGTGATGGACGCATGAATCTATTCCTCACACTGCGGTGCAAGGCGAAGGGTTAAGAGAATCTGGCTGGAGAGATAAAAAGCCTCCCTCAATCAGTCTCCTCCGATCCAGCCCGCCACGCAGTGGTTGGGCGAACGTATCCGCCACCAAGATCTAGACAAATACATACAGTTTCAGAATACAATAGTGAGCTTTGGCATCATGAAATTACTCGAGAAAAGGCCCGTTCTAAATCCTAGGGGCCTGCGTCATCTTTGAGGATGCTGTGGGGTGGGTTTTTTAAGGGAAAGGAAGGAGAAGAAGATATGGGAAGGAAAAAGGTCTGAGGGGTGTTTAGGAATCTGGGGGACAGTGTGGCCAGGAGTGACGGACGTATGAATCTATTCCTCACACTGCGGTGCAAGCCGAAGGGTTGGGAGAATCTGGCTGGAGAGGTCAAAGCCTTCCAATAATTATGGTAACAAAGGAAAGGATAAGAGGGAGATTAATGGACTTTTTGTACGTAAATAAATAAATTATATACAGCGGGTACCCGGCATGCGTTGCAAGGCCACTTTAACCTCGGGGTCCATTAAACTGTAATGGTTCCATCCCAAATCTCGGAAAACAACATTATAATGCAAGCGCCTGTAATATATAACATTATAAACAACGGGTACCTGGCATGCGTTGCAAGGTCACTGTAACCTCGGGGTCAACTTTACTGTAATGGTTCCATCCTGATTCCCGGGAAATAACATTTTATAGCAAGTGCCTGCAATATATAATATGATATACAACGGTTACTCGGCATGCGTTGCAAGGTCACTGTAACCTCGGGGTCAACTTAACTGTAATGGTTCCATCCCGATTCCCGGGAAATAAAATTTTAATGCAAGCGCCTGCAATTTATAACATAATATACAACGGGTACCTGGCATGCGTTGCAAGGTCACTGTAACCTCGGGGTCAACTTTACTGTAATGGTTCCATCCCGATTCCCGGGAAATAAAATTTTAAAGCAAGTGCCTGCAATATATAACATGATATATAATGGTTACTCGGCATGCGTTGCAAGGTCACTGTAACCTCGGGGTCAACTTAACTGTAATGGTTCCAATCCAATTCCTGGCAAATTACATTTTAATGCAAGCGCTGCACTACATAACATTCACTCACTGTGTAACAGTCACTGTGAACTAAGGTTTCTTCATATATTTAATTTAACACACACTCCTCCTCGCTTCATCCACGATCACACGTCAAATCGCATAATGTTTTAACCCATCAGTTGCTTCTGCAACGGGCAAAACCTAGTATATATATTAATGCACAGTTTTATCGACGACTCGCGTTCTCCTTGATGATGCGAAAATCGACCTCCTTGCCCTTGCGTTTCAACCACCTTAAGGTTCGCTTTCGCTTGAGGACAAAAATTCAGCCACGAAAATTAAGACACGAAATGGGGAGGTTTTTTTTTTCGACAAAATAAAATATATATAAAGATTTATTCTCTGATACGAATCAGCGGCGAACACTAGAACTTCAAATTAAATCACTCAATTCGGCTAGGTTCTATTTCCCGCCGACAGATAGCGTTTCAAAAAAAAAAAGTGTCAAAAAAGGCGTTTGTTTCAATACCATTTTTCTTTTATACGGGAATATTGAGTCAGGTCAGGATCTTAGATGTCAAATATTTAGCCTAACAAAACGGAACTCTCAGCGGTTTCGGTCGTCGTTTTGCCGAAAACGACATTGCCGCTGAAAAACCGATTCCGGGTTAGATGTTTTAAAAAAAATTGATAGCCGGAAAGATTCTGCAACTTTTAACACCAATTATACATGCCCATCCCATGTAAAAATGTTCAGGAGAAGATGCCAAAACTCGAAGTTTTCCAAAAAAAATCACCAAAACACTTGCTTAGACATTTCTTCAGAAGTGTAAATTTTACTGGCCAGGTAAATTCAAATGTAATTCATTGCTGAGTAGGTACTTATTTCGGTAGTATTGCAAATATGATGAAAAAGCAAAAAGATTGCAGGAATTTTTAAGGAAATGCGCAGGTACTTACGCGAATAGGTAGCTACACAATGTATTAGGTTTAAATGCAATACTAAGGTAAGGTTGTTTCGATGATATTGAACAATTCAACTTTTTTTTTGAAGTTAATTTTCAGGTTCTGTGTTGGTTCTATTCAAGTTCTGTTTTTTATCATTATAATAGGCCAGTTACATCACAAATCTGAAATAATTACAAAACTTTCCAAAACAGAAAATTTACTAGAAAAATTTGAAGAATTGTAATTTTTTTTTTAACCCAATCAGACCCCTTGAGCATAATTATGCACACTGATTTCAAAGCATAATATAAGGTGTAATTTTATGTTTTTTTTAATGTTTCATCTTTTTTTATTAGACTAGCATCATTATTATTGCCTAAAAATATGACTAGTGGAGACATTTACCCTTGAAAGTTATAAATATTGGTTCTTTCAAATAGTGCGATTGAACCATTTGACAGGAGTGCTGGTAACTACATTTTGTTTTCATTGTTTTTACTAAAATTTCATAAATATTTAACAAAAGGAGTACGCAGGTGCAATTTTAAAATGTTAATAATAATAATGAACGAATTGAAGAAGTAAATAGTGAAATACATAAGCGTATGGACGTTTTTGAATTTTGATGTGCAGAATTGAGCACAATCAGTCTCTGTGGCACCTTTCCACGATGTATACAAAATATTGTACATCTTTGTTTATGATTTGGAAAACTTATTTTTTCTGGTTAATTTTGGGAAAAATGTATAATCCTATGAATAAAGAAGACTTGGAGGTGATTTTGAGATTGTTGGAGAATGGTTCTGACGCAGACCTGAGTGACGATGATAACTTTGATGTAAAAACTGTACATTTGGAGGACAATTCTTTGGAACGTGAACCTTCGACTTCTACAAAACAAGTTAGAATAGGTGCAGATAAAATTTCTCCAGATACTATCAACGAAGAGGTATACTAATATAGAAAAAACTACTTTTGTAGTTGTGTAACTTTAAGTGACCAGCTCAGATATGGGAGCTGTATCGAAGCCAGAGTAAAGTTAGCCTCTCAAAAACTGAGTGTACTGTACAACAGGGCACGCAGATACCTTAATAGTAGACAACTGCTAACCCTAGACAAATCACAAGTGCGCCCCACGGTTGAATTTAGCAGTCACCTCTGGTCTGGGGCTCTAAAATACCTGAAAAATACCCTCGTCATCCGTTTCATACATTCTCCCATCTTAACAGACGGATTGCAATCTTTAGAGCACAGGCGTCGGGTGGGAATGCTATCCTTGTTCTACCGGTATTACAATGGAAGATGCTCCAAGGAACTAGTGTCATTGAAACCCTTTGACGGCCGGCGTAGTCCAGTGGTAAGGTTCTTGACTAGCACTCCGTAGGTCACGGGATCGAATCCCGGCGTGGCAAATAAATTTTATTTGATTAATTTGTGTTATTTCACAATTTATTCATTTAAAATAATATATAGTATATTTGCGGCACGTTCCAGTGTGGAAGATACTCTCAGTATCGCCCTGGTGTAAGACCACCATTCAGAATTGAAACGTTGCTTGAAATGGCGTTAGCCGTGTTTGGTGACCAGATCTGAATAGCCAGATACTTCCCCACCTCCTTCTCCCCCATCTCCTTCCCTTCCTCATTGCCATAGTCCCACTGTCTCCAGACGGGAGCAGTTGGGACTCTTGTGCGGTGTTCAAATAAAAAAAAAATAAAGGCACCGGTGCATAGTCGGGAAACACACAAAATCCGTGCCCAATATATGTACATGGTTGACATTTGTCACATGAGAACGGGTCGCTTCTTCGACTCGTTCTTGTATTCAACAGCTCGGCTGTGGAACGATTTGCCTGCCTCCGTATTTCCTCCTTCCTATAACATGGGTCTCTTCAAGACCAGTGTTCATTCCTTCCTCTCCTCAAAAAGACCCTCCACACAGCATCTCAGATGACATAGGCCCTGAGGGAAATTATTTTCCTCAGGGCCTCCTGTGTGGAGTTAATGTAAAAAATAATATAAAAAAAAAACAATAATAAACTTACACTGAAAATTTTGTATTAAAATATACATTAAAAACATATTAACAACCTATTCAACAACATTCCTTTTTTAGTTTTCTGCGTACGTTGAGACCTATTGGGCATAATTATGCACATTTTCAATTTCCTAATAAACAATACAAAAAAAAAAATTAAAAAATATTTTTGTTTTATTAAAACCCCAATGAAGCCTAATCCACTCTTAAATAATTTTTTTCTCGCTCAACAATAATTCAGGTCTGAACGGGTTAAATAACCCAGGTTTATTATTTTATTTATTTTGAAAAGTGTTGATTATTTATGAATGAAGCATGGTTCTGTTTGGACATTGTTAAATAATAATAAAAAATATATAACGTGTGTTCTAGGTAGGTACTTACTAGCAGGGGCTTTTTTCCTTTAAAAATCAAAACATGATATTGAATAAATTTATTTGTAGTAGGTATTGCAAATTTTATGAAAAAAGCAAAAAGATTGTCGGAAATTTTTAAGTATGTAGCTACACAATTAATTCGGTTATAATGCAATACAACGCGTACCTGGCATGCGTTGCAAGTCCACTGTAACCTCGGGGTCAACTTAACTGTAATAGTTCCATCGCAAGTCCCGGGAAACTACATTATAATGCAAGCGCCTGCTCTATATAACATTATATACAACGGGTACCCGGCATGCGTTGCAAGGCCACTCTAACCTCGGGGTCAATTAAACTGTTATGGTTCCATCCCAAGTCCCGGGAAACTACATTATAATGCAAGCGCCTGCGCTATATAACATTATATACAACGGGTACCCGGCATGCATTGCAAGGCCACTCTAACCTCGGGGTCAATTAAACTGTTATGGTTCCATCCCAAGCCCCGGAAAACTACAATTTTATTGCAAGCGCCTGAAACTATATAACTTTATATAACGGGTACCCGGCATGCGTTGCAAAGTCACTGTAACCTCGGGGTCATCTTAACTGTAATGGTTCCATTCCAAGTCCAGGGAAACTACATTATAATGCTATCGCCTGCACTATATAACATTATATACAACGGGTACCCGGCATGCGTTGCAAGGTCACTTTAACCTCGGGGTCAATTAAACTGTAATGGTTCCATCCTAAGTTCCGGGAAACCACATTATAATGCAAGCGCCTGCACTATATAACATAATATACAACGAGTACCCGGCATGCGTTGCAAGCCCACTTTAACCTCGGCTCAACTAAACTGTAATGGTTCCATCCCAAGTCCCGGGAAACTACATTATAATGCAAGCGCCTGCAGTATATTACATTACATACAACGGGTACCCGGCATGCGTTGCAATATCAATGTAACCTCGGGTTCAACTTAAATGTAATGGTTACATCCAAGTCCCGGGAAACAACATTATAATGCAAGCGCCTGCACTATACAACATTATATATAACGGGTACCCGGCATTAGTTAGATGAAGTTTTACTTCAGTCGTGTGGTCTAAAGCACACTTTTTTTAAAGTTAATTTTCACGTTCTGTGTTAGTTCTTCTTCGATTGCGATGAAACTTTGGGGACTTGGTGTGCGCATCCCTTCGACTCTTTCTGTATAAAATGGTGAGCTCTGGCTTCATGAAATTATGCATTGCTAAACCGTTTATTCGATTGCGATGAAACTTTGGGGATTTGATGTGCGCATGCCGGCGATGGTTTCTCTGTATAAAAGTGAGCTCTGGCATCATGAAATTATGCATTGCTACTGCTACACCATTTAACCGATTGCGATGAAAATTGATATTTAACCGATCGATATTTAATTTAACACACACTCCTCCTCGCTTCATCCACGTTCACACGTCAAATCGCATAGTGTTTTAACCCGTTTGTTGCCTCTGCAACGGGCAAAAGCTAGTATATATTATTATTTGTTTTCAAATTGCGAAGGTGAAAGTAAATAAAAAAATTTAAAATGTTTTGGTTTGGCTCCACACAGAAGGCACTAAGGAAAATATTTCGCACCAGGGCTTATGTCATCTTTGAGGATGCTGTCTGGAGAGTATTTTCAGGAAAGGAAGGAGAGGAGTTCAGGAAGAAAAAGATGTGGGGGTTGATTAGAAATCTGGGGGTCAGTGTGTCCAGAAGTGACGAACATATGAATTTATCCGTCCTTCTGCGGTGCAAGGCGATGTTCCGAGAGTCTTTTTGGAGATGTCGAAAAGTCTTCCTGAACCAGTATCTTCCAATCTTGCCTGCCAAGCAGTTGGTGGGCAGACGCATCTGCCGCCAAGATGCCACCCCTGCTAAGTCACCAAAAGTAGCGAAGCATTTGGGGTGACCTATGGCAGAGGTTTTGGTTATCCAATTAGCGCCTCTCCACCTTTCATCCATCATTTCTTCGTGTTATAAAAACATGGTGGTTTTTTTTTAAAGATTTAATAATAATAATTATAATAAATTTTACATTTTTGTTCCAGAATCATACAATTGGTAACCTAATATATTTATACAACAACGAAAAAAATAGTAAAATGGAGAACTACACCCTAAAGAGGTTTAAATCTAAATGATTCCAATAAACTTATTTGTATTATAACAACAAGAGCCTTACGCGTTCACTTGTTATGATTTTTTTTTTAATTTTCTACGAAGAGGGCTCCATAGAAATGAGCCAATAGTAACATTAGTTTCAAAGAACGAAAAACTGCAGTGACATAATAAAACCTAATTTATTTAATATAAACGATGTAAATATACCATAAAAACATCAGAGATTCAAGTATATATAAAATATTATAATACAAATAAGCTAGAATAGTTAAAATTATTACTGATGATTATTTTTGATAGCAAAGCCCTTTTGTACCTATCTTCCATGCAGTTACTTCATGTTACCTAGGTACAAGCGAGTGTTTCGAATACTCAGTCATAGTTGGTCCTGGTATTGTTGAATTTAAACAGGATTTTAGAACGAGTTGTTCTAGTGGATGTTTGAGATTCTGAAGTTAATGAAATCAGGACTTCTATAACATCATTTACAATTTAGAATATAAATATTAAGACTGATATAATTCTTCAATCTGAGAGTTATAATAAATTTAATTCTTTCATCAAGTGATTACAGTTTAAACTTTCAGGGGGAATACAGAGATTAAAATTAATGTCTTTTAGTAATTCATGTTGAATTTTTTTCAATTGAATCTAAATGCATTTTTTTTTGTTTATGGCAATTCACCCTAAGGAGAGTGCTATGTGCCGTTAAAATTAAGAGAGATGATTAAATTTTATGAAAAATCTATAAGGGCATGGAAAATCTCAAATATTGAATTCATTTATGTCTATGAACTTATATAGGACGGAAAAAACTCTAGAATTATTGAGAGAAAGCAAATATGGAATACTAAGGGGAGATTGGTGGGTGATTTTAATGAGTAAACGATAAATGCCTTTGAAGGACGAATGATTTTTACAATTAAAGAATACATGGTCAAGAGTCTCATTTTCCACGCCGCACTGACAAAGTGGACTATCTAGTATTCGGATTTTAAATAAGTGGGATGCAACAGAGCAGTGACCGATTCTCATTCTCGAGATACAGGAAATAAATCTTTTGGATTTTTTCTTGCCGTGGAACCAAGGTTTACTTGGAATATGGTTTTGGATTCCAGCATAAAAAGCACCAGTTCGGGTTTTCGTATCAGCCCAATTTTCTTCCCAGGAGTGAATCATGTTGAATTTAAGAATACGGATGACGTCAGAGAACGGAATTCTAAAATCTAAAGGAATAGAGCCAGATATTGTTCCAAATTTAGCGAGGGAGTCGGCTTTCTCGTTACCTTCAATTCCTAAATGTCCAGGGATCCAAACCAATATTGTCTCGAAATTTAATTCATTCAATGATTTGAGGGTATTTTTGATACTACAAATAATGTAATCTTCTGGATAATTAATGATATTTGAAGAAATTTTCAGTACTGCGCTTAGAGAATCAGTGCACAGTAAGGCTCGACGAATGTTGAGAAGCTGGATTTGAATTAAAGCTTGTTCAATTGCGAAGCATTCTGCAGTAAATATAGAAGTTTCTTTAGGCAATTTATAAGACAGATCTAAATTGAATTCGGGAATATGCACCGCAGCTCCACAATCTTTGTTTTCAGACTTAGAACCATCTGTATAAATGAGTGAAAATCCAGGATACTTGGATGAAATAATGTTTTTAAAATTTTCCTCGACATTTTGATTAGATGAGGTTAAAATGTTTGTCCGAAAATCAGAAGTTATTATGTTGGGGATAAAATTGATAGAATCAAATGGGATAGTGAAAATAGGAAGAATAGGATCTTTCTGTAGATTTTGTAGGGAAGAAGACAGAGATTTGAATGAAAGGAAACTTTTTAGAAGGAGAGGAAATCGATTTTTATCTGTCAATCTTTTGTCGTTGTTTAAATTGTTGAACAAATGATCAAGGCTTTGTTCTAAAGGATGACACGATATAGAAAAAGATTTCAGAATATATTTATCAGCCAGAAATTGTCTTCTCAAAATTAAGGGAGGCTCAACACATTCTACCTGAAGAGAATTAATTGGAGAAGATTTCATCGCTCCAATAATCATTCTGAGAGCTTTGGATTGAATTCTTTCAAGTTTTTTATCCAAATATTTAGGAAGAGGATCGAAAAGAAAAGTACCATAATCAAAATGGCTTCGCACTAGGGCACTATACATTAATTTAAGAGTAGTAGGATGAGATCCCCACCACACTCTCGAAACAGCACGTAAAAATCAGAATATTGAAGAATCATATCAATTACTTCCTGGTCAAAAATCGTGTCAAAAATTGAAACAGAATAATCAATAATAATCAATAATAGATCCGAACTCTAAATGCATTTTAATATGGGGGGATCAGATCGATAAAATTATTTTTGACTTGACTACAAACTAAAGATATACCTATACTAAAATATCAATGTTTAAACATTCTTAAAACCTCAAAAACTGTAATACAAACTTAATAATATATCCTCCACACAGCATCTTCAAATACGACATGTGTAATGAGGATTTATTTTCTTAGGGCGTCCAGTGTTGGGTTAATTTAAAAAAAAAGAGTCGTTTTCATGAGAAAATCGCCACAAGGGAGCAAAAGACACTACTGTTTAATGGTTTTTTTATGTATCATCAGAGCGCTGCTCGATTAGCCATACCAAGTGAATATGATGGATTACCTGCCCTGGAATTGCAGAGGTGTGCTGCAGAAATAGCTCCAATGTTGACGATGCACTTCAAAGTGGCCCTTATATGTTCTGTAGGGAAAAAAAATTAAACAAGGCCAACTACCGCCCCATAGCGATGACATCAGTTCCGTCGAAGTTGATGGAATATGTGAATAATGACAAACTGCTCACATGCCTCGAAAGACACAATAATGTTAACGACCATCAATACTAATTGGTCATTAGGTATACGTGGTAATTTATTTCGTTGGGTTACATCTTATATACTCAAGAGATCACAGGCAGTAGCAATAAAGGGTTTCGAATCAGATTTCAGTGAAATTTCATCTGGGATCCAACAGGGTTCTCATCTCGGACCATTGTTTTTCATTTTATATATCAATGATTTGGTCAATGTTGTTAAATACTCTGAAATAGAATTATTATTACTATACAAACCAATAAAAAGTCTAAACGATTGTGACAATTTACAACATGATTTAAACAATATATTTACCTATTGCCAACATAATCAACTATTTCTAAATGTCTCAAAATGTCATCATATTACCTTTTCAAGAAATAAAAATAAAACATTATTTAATTATTCTATAAATAACCACAACATTGCAACAGTCTCAGATATTCGTGATCTTGGAATAACCCTTGACAGTAAACTACAATATAACCTTCATATACAACAAATCACAAATAAAGCTTCCAAAATGTTAGGTTTCATCATAAGAAACACAAAACTTTTTAATAGCATCAATATCATTAAGCAACTCTACTTTGCCTATGTACGTAGTCATCTGGAGTTTGCATCAGTTGTTTGGTCTCCATTTTACAAAATCCACATAAACAAAATCGAGGCTATTCAAAACAAATTCTTAAAATATCTTTGTTACAAGTCGTTTGTAAGATTTAATAATTATGCAGAGGCAGCTTCACACTTTAAAATTGATTCATTGAGTGTACACAGGCATCATATGGATGCACTATTCTTGTATAAAGTAGTCAACAATAATATTCAATGCCCAGAGTTACTAAATAAAATTCAATTCAATGTACCTGCACGTTCAACACGCTCTCCTGTCATGTTCAGGGTGGATCAATGTAAGACAAACTGTAAGCAGAATTCTTGCCTGAACAGACTATGCAATAGTTATAATAGCGTATTATCCAATGTTGACATTTTCAATTGCAAACTTACTGAATATAAAATGTCGATAAAAAGAGTACTTCTCTGATGGTTCTTGAATAATGTTATGTTTTTATTGTTTATATTTCTGTTATGATTTGTTTATATGTACAATTTCTCTCCATGGCTACCAATGTATTGATAGATTTTTTGTTTTGTAATTTTTCATTTTTATATTAAAAAAATTGTTTTGAGTATATATATATATATATATATATATATTATCATGTTTATTTAAGAGCCTTTATGATTGTAAAAAAAAAAAATTACTTAAGTGATAATAAATTTTTGAATTGTTGAATATTTAATTGAAAAATATCTATTATATCAAGGAATGGATAATTTAGTAACAGAATCATTTTTCCGAACGGTATTTAACCTCAAAATAACATAAGTATCGACTAAAATGTAAGCAAAGGGTCCAGGGTTCGAGTCCCAGTGGAGGCAATACCTTTTCTAATTTTTCTGTCTCCAGATTTTCAATTGAGTTTCAGTAATATTGTCTTAATTTAATTAAACTCAATAAATCAACTTCGCAAGTTTTTACGTGGTCGGTGAAACAGAAAATAATATTACTCAAACGAAAAATGAAAGTGCTTGAATCTTCTTTCAATGTGCTGTGGCGACTTCAAATTGTAATTTATCCATTAATCTGGGATATCTGAAGGTATTTTTAGGTTTTACACCTTATTTTAAAACGAACTAATGCACTTGAGAGGCGCATGTTATCTTTTGTGTAACTCTTAGTGTATAGTAATTATTTTTATTTGTTTTTATAAGGTTAGTGTTATTCTTATTGTTTTTAAATTGATTATTTTTTTGTGATAATATAATATGTTATTATTGAAAAAAGCATAAGGTTCCTAAATTGTTATTAGATTTTGAGAGTTCTACTAAACTTGTATTGTAAAATCTAAAAATCAGAAAATTCCCATCAAACTGCTTTTTATACACAAAACTTGAACTAAATTTCGTTAGTGATAAATCAAATAAAAAAAGTCAATTCTGAGAACAAAAATTATAATGCAAAAGGTTTTTGATTGGTGGAAAGGCGGAATAAACATTGGTAGCCAAATTTTTTAACTCCGATATGCAGATGACACTACCCTTAATAACCCCCTTGCTAAAATAGAGAAAGCTGTAATCTAGGTCTACTGATCAACAAGGCCAAAATAATACTAATGGTGATCGACAAGGCAAACACCTTATAAAGAACAAATAATCCTCTCACAGGTTTAGACAAGTTGAATGATTCTATATATATCTAGGCTCGTCTATAAGTGATGAAGGAGGTTGTGAAACAGAAGGGAAAGGAAGAATTATTTTACAAAAAGACGTCACGAGTAAAATTCAAAAGAAAGGAAGCCAAAATTCTCTATCATGGTCCCCAAATTATCAAGGACATCGTCTATGTACTTAATGGTCGAGAAAATTCAAAATATATATTTATGATATGAGTTAGGTTTTTACTCACGGCTGTTTTCAACATCACTTATCTCGGGAATGCTGGGTATCTACAGCCTTATTTCCAGAAGAGATGATATCAGATTACTGCTGATGGCTTATTATTTTGACTTTCGATGTTTTTATAGACAGTGACTTCGCACAACACTCAACAGCCAAAAAACATAGTTAGCATGACAACATTGAAGTACCCACCACTGTCCCACCCCGGTATAGGCAACTTATGGTCGCCCCTTCGGAGTTCTCTCAAGAATCTAATTTTTTGAATAAACGACTCTACATTTAATGTAACGAATCTAGACCTTCAATGTCCCCTCATACTGTGTTAGGTAGCGGTATGCGGACGCGCCTACAGGACTGTACTGTAATGGTCAATCTCTACAATTCTAAAGCCCATGGAGGTGTCAATGCAAAAGCAGTGAGCCTCATGGACAGTCAAACAAGTTGTTAGTAACATCAACAAAAAATAAAGTAATCCAAAATGACAGCAGCCGCCATGAGTAATCAGCTCATGACAGCGAAAGACCACACACAATCCGGTGGGCAGCACCGGGCACTGTACATAAAAGAAAAAATAAACAAAAGAAAAATAATGTATATATACAGAGTAGAACTGGTGTCATCGCAACCTGACTACCGGCAGTACCCGAGAGAATGAAGAAGGCTAATTGTCCGGCCTCCCGATAACCGGCGGCGTCGTCCTTAAGCCAGCTAGCCGGTGGTGCCTAGACGAAAGTAACTGGAAATCATGGAAGAAGACCCTAGGGAGAAAGGCGTCGGGTCGCCGGAGGCGGGACGGACAGCTTTCGGATGCCGTTCAGCCTTCTCCCCAGCCCTTCATGTCACGGGGGGTGGCGCGGCAGACAGGTGCAACTCCACCAGACCGGTTCCATAAGACCGTCCATGGTCAGTAGGCGGGGACTCGGTCCAGGGTCCAACCCCTTATATGGGGAGAAGGACGGCACAGAACAAACAACTGAGTTCAGTTCTACGCGGTAATCATAACTAAAAAAAAAATAATCGTAACTAAAAAAAACTAAAAAAGTAATCGTAACTAAAATACATGTTACAAAATAACAATAATATATATATATATATATATATATAATAATAAGGCATTAAACCAAGTACCTGAAATAAAAACATGAGCGTTCAATGACGCAGGGCATGAAAAACAAATAAACATGAAAGAAAACCTAAATACTGTACATCCTGGGCGATACTGGTCGTAGAGAAGAAGCAAAGAAAAACCGTGGTAAGTCAGGAACAAGTACACCTGGTGTCAAAATCTACTAATCAGCGACTCTAAGCTCAGGCCATCTCTCAACCCAGATCCTTGTAAACTTCCTCAGGCACTCGAAGTTCTTCTTGTTCGATACCAGATCAGTGTTCCACACTGGTCTGATAGGTACGTCCAAACCATCGAGCATTTCCTCTCGGGCATCCGTCAAGATCTCGCAGTGCCACAGAATGTGCTCGGCCGACTGGTTGGTGGATCCGCATGCGCAGTTGGGGTGGGGGGACAGGGAGAGGGTGTGAAGTCTCCCCCTGAATTCCCCATGCCCGGACAGAAGCTGGGTAATGTGATGATCCAGTCTGAGATAAGCCCCTTCCATTCTGATTTTAACTGATGGGAAGAAGGAGAAGGTCCATCTTCCCAAATTCGATCTATCCCAACGGATCTGCCACTCTTGGAGCGACAGATCCCTCATTTCACGAAGCAGCCCAGGGAGAGTTCCCGGCCCGCCCGGTGTCAGAACAACGCCTAGGTGAGTGGCCGGGGTTCCTTTGGTTAACTTCTGCTTGGTAAGCACTTGCCTGATTTCTAGATCGATTGGCAAAATGCCAGCCAAAACGGGTAAAGCGTCCGAAGCCACGGTTCTATACGCACCAGAAAGTGCCAGCAAAGGGGTTCGTTGGCCTCGCTTGAGAGCTAAGAGAATGAGCGAGTTGTCCAGGCGGTGTTCCCACACAGAGGCGGCATACGAGACTTGCGCCACGTATACGCACCTATATAGCGTTCGCAGAACCGGATTACGCAATCCCCACTCAGCTGTGGAGAGTCTCCTCAGCTTCAAGAAGAGAGCCTGAGCCTTGCTGGATACTTCTTTGACGTGAGCCAGAAAAGAGGACGATCGATCTAGTGTGACGCCTAAGTATTTCACTGTTTCAAAAAACCGGATGTTAGAATCTCCCATTCTGATGGTAGGATTTCTTTCTCTACTGAGACGACCCTTCATCAGGAGGCCCTTGGTCTTATGGGGAGCGAAGGTCATCTTGTTTCTTTCACCCCAGTCCAGGAACATCTGCAAACCTTCACTGCCTTTGCTCTCCACTTCCTTTCTACTGTCCCCAGCGACCAGATACAACTTATCATCAGCGTAGTCGACAGCGATACATCCTTCAGGCAAGGGTAACCTGGAGGAGTCATCAAAGAAGATGTTCCACAAGTCAGGTCCAAGGATGGAGCCCTGTGGGCATCCCATGTCTGCTTCTCTCTGGATACAAAAGTCACCGAAACTGATCGTAATGGTACGATCAGAAAGGTAGTCATCGATTGCTTTGAACAATAAGTTGGAACACTGCCTGTTTTTCACCTTTGTACGTATCATTGCCCACCACGCGTGATCGAAGGCACCAGTGATGTCGAGGAAGATTGCAACTACATACCTCTTTGGACAAGCCTTCACCCATTCAAGCGCATACGACAGGCATGACAACACTAAGATTCAAGTACTTTCTACTGGCTGCTGACAGAAATACAGAAACGCAGGGAATCGAACATTCTTGCAGGGGGGTATAACTCCGGCCAAAAACTAGCGATGGGAATGATCGAAACATTTATATAATCGAAATGTTTCCATCGAAACATCAAAAGAATCGAATGATTAATCGATTAATCGCTCTGAGTTCAGGAGCAATAGCAGCGGTAAAGGGCAGTAATTTTTCTCGTGGCGGGTGGGTGGGGGGGTACATCGGGATGGCAACGTAGATTTTTCATTGGTGGCAATGATTTCTTTACAAGCAACATTATTAATTTCTATAATTTACAATAATATTTTACTATCTATAATCTATGGTCAGACCCGACCTTGAAACTGTTTCTAAAAGATCCGTATTCTTATAGATAATGCAATTTTATAGATTTTTGCACAATTCTGATTCTGCGTCATTACATGGATAACCTCAAAATGACATTTAGATTGTAGGAAATTTATAAATTAAAACAGTCACCAAACTGTTTTTTGCAATAGGTGTTTATTGAATAATGATATCTTTGTAGAGAAGTTTAAGAAACTTTAAAAATTACTTTAAAAATTACTTTAAAAATTACTTTAAAAATTTACTTTAAAAATTCTAGCGCTGATAATACTTTTTAGAACAAACCATCAATATTTTATACATTATACAGTCACACAAAATATTTTGAGGTACCAGGAAGTTAGTACTCGAAGAATGTAGTAAAGTAGAGACATCGGTTGTTCATTTAGAATAAATCAAATGTACACCAACCAAATCGATAAATAACCTCAAAAGAACCCATTTACCTATTTATGAAAAATAATCACCATGTCTATCTCACATACCTACTGGAAACGTAAATCATAATCTAATTCGTCGTTTACAATTCACGTTTGAATACTGTTGTCTCGGTTTAACACATCGATTAATTCTGACCAATCACAGCGCTTCTTTGACATCGATTCCATTTCCGAATGAATTTTGACGTTTGTGTACTACGATTATATCGGTTTAACATTTCGATTAATTCTGACCAATCACAACGCTTATCTCACATCGATTAATTCTGACCAATCACAGCGCTTCTTTGACATCGATGCAAGAATCGAGTGTTCAAGAATCGATTTATATATTATGACAATGTATCGAAATGCATCGATGGTAAAAAAGATCGATACAACATCGATATTTGATCGATATTTCCCATCGCTACAAAAAACTTCAACCGACAACAAAGATAGATAATATCTATGACTGTGTGACGCCGTTCCTCAGTACACCAATGGGAAGACTTGCATTTTTTGTGTTGACGGTTGCGGACGCTCTGCGCAATTATATTTCAAAATGGTCGCTTTACGATTTGTTTGCATGTTGTGATCGAATGTAAAATTGCTTCTAAAATAGGCGCGGTGTGAAATCAGACTTGAATACATCGATTACCCGATTTTAAGAACTCGTGCATACGTTTGTGGCTAAGAGTGTGGCGAAATGGTACATTTCGTTGATTCAATTGACGACGTGAAACCCATTCATCTAACCTAAAGATACAAATATTCATATATTAAACTCTCTTTTTGCTATGGTTCTTCTTGTCAAAGGTACATTCATTTGCAGTTTAAACTTTTTTCTGCATATGCATTTGTTTTCTTTTGTTGTATCTTAGTTTTCATGTATATTTTAAAATATTTTTAGCTCGAAACACCAAAGCTTGACGGCTGGACCATAAATATATCAAACCACCCAGGCTGGTGGAGACTGAGGATTACTAGTGCCCGCGCCAACAGAGCCCTGGTTTGTTAGCATTTCAATTTATTATTATAAATTATTATCTAGGTAAAGATATTTATTTTGCGAAGATAAACTTGCTTTATGGTGAACTTTATGTAGTACCAGATGCAGTACGATGAATCTGCTAACGTTTTACGTTTAATTAATATTTTTTATGAAAGTCAATTGACTTATTTTGATGCACATTTAAAAGCATTTTAATTTATGATGATTCTTTGTTGTAGGTATGTAGGACGGTAGCATTGTTGTGTCATATGAGGAGATGGGGGCTGACGTGTTCCACCATTTTGTGGCAGCGCTGTCCTTGAGAGAACACAAGAAGGAAATCAATTTCATGGACTGGACCAGGATGCGACAGGAAAAACACATTCTCAGTACGCTTGACTTTCTTATTCCGTTTTTTCTATTTTTATCGGTAAAGAGAGTACGAAAACAGTATACTATATAGTTATGAATGATGAATCCTTAGAGCGGGTGGATGAGTTTGTATATCGTGAGAAGTATGTTTACGAGAGACGGAAAGGCTGATAGAGATATTGAATAAATGCACTAAATGCCATTGGCGCTAACAAAAAACAGTCTAAAGAAGCGAATCTAGCAGTCCACAACAGAGTGCTGGTACCCACTTTGATGTATGGCAGTGAGGCATGGAACTGATAGAGGAAAGAAGACTGAATGCTATAGCAATGAGATCCCTGAGGCGTATGTATTGTAAAACCATGCATCGTCCTGTATATTTTCTGCTCTATATAGTGGTCGATGAACCGGTGGAAGATGGAAATGGTTTGTCTACTTTGTAGCTGGAAGTAAGATTGAAGAAATATATTATGAGTTTGTGCAGAACGCCTTTGAGGTGATTTTTTTTTTACAAAAATGGCGTTAAACAAATCATCCATATATTATGACTCTTATGATTGTGTGAGAAATGCGGAGATCCGCAAAGAATGCAAGGCTGATGTAAGCGTAATGAGTAAGATTAAGAAAAAGACCCTCTGATGGTTTGGGTATGTTAAGCGATGAACAAAGCTTTGAGTGAAAGTAGAATATATGAATTCGGGGACGCCGGAGGAAGGCCTGACACGATCAAGTGAATCAAATACTTGCGCCGGGCCACGGCAAATGTCAGAATAGTACAATAAGATGTATGAGTCGATGTGTGAATGTGAATGAGGCAAAGAGTGTGTGCCAAGACCGAGTTGTTTGGCCGTCCGTCCTATCTGCCTACCCCTGCGGGGAAACGGCGTAATGGTTATTTGGTTATTCTTTTATTTCCTGTTTATAATAAAATACTAAAACATGTAATTGAGTTTTCATTTCTCTATACCAGAGAAGTGCCAAATTCGATATTGTCGTAGGAACGCTAATCTTATTTGAAATTGTTCTTCCCGTTTTGAAGGGATTGAAATTTCAAGTAATTTTGGGTTATTTTACGACCGTTGATTTCTTAAAGTCTTAAAGCAATGGTTTTCCATCTTCTGACAAAAGCTCTGTCTAGAGAAAATGAGCTGTAGAGAAAAGTAAGTTCATTTTCGCAAGCAGCAATCCGTCAGATGCAGCTCTTGTTGCTCTGGAAAAGTTTTTGACATTTCATTTTATTTTTAAAATAATATTTTAGGCTAATGAATTAGGTAGGTACCGAGAGAATAAAACAGAGAAGAATTATATTGTCTATGGTTAAGCCTTTTTTAAAATTCCTTTTCTCTTGTCGATGGTATGTGTGACGTCATATCACATCGGTGATCAAATATATATGTAAATAGCTTAGACACTTCGTCAGTACAAAAAGCATCAAGTTATCAATCTAATGATTGGTTTATTTATGCATTCTTGATTGCTCGCTGGTCCAGGCTGATTGTGTTGCGTAGTTTAACTGTCCACTCGCTTCACCCTTCAGGTACATTTATTGTCGTGTATTGCTGTAAGACAATGTCAAATTTAAATATATAAAAATTCTAATTCTTCTTCTTTATTTATCACGTTATGTTGATAAATGCAAAATTTTGTTCATTTATAGAACCAAAAAACCTATTCAGTTTGATTATAAACTAAATAATGTTTGTCTCTCTACTGTCACATCTATCAAGGACCTTGGGGTTACTCTGGATTGTAAACTTTCTTTCCGAGATCACATTAGGTAATAACATCGTAAACAAATCACTTAAACTACTCGGCTTCATTCATAGAATTACCTCTGACTTTAAACATATAAATACACTTAAAACTCTTTACTGTTCGCTGGTCCGCCCTCACCTTGAATATGCTAGTGTCATTTGATCTCCTTTTTATGGAAGGCGTCTACTAATATCTACAGGAATTCCGAAAACTGAAAAAATCGAACTAATATCTATGAGAACCAAAGTGTTGACAAATATCTACAGCACAAACTGTTGACTAATATCTATGAGAACCAAAGTGTTGACGAATATCTACAGCACTGGCAGAGGTTGGATTTGCAATTATGTGTAGCATATTGGAATAATGTAATATTGCGTATGCAGTTTAAAAAACTTAATTTATGTAAGTGTGTAAGTATGTAAAAATCCCTTATATCGGACACATTTAGCTGATTAGTCCAACCTACGCTCTGTAGATATTAGCTCAACCTACGCTCTGTAGATTTTAGTCAACACTGTGAAGTTCGTAGATATTAGTTCAACATATGATCTGTAGATATTCGTCCGACATACAGGCTGTAGGTATTAGTATCTGGAGCCCTTTTTATGCTGTCCACATTTATTACATCGAATCTGTACAACATCGCTTCCTACGGGGAATTGTTTGGAGGTTAGGACTTGAAAGAGGAGAATACTCGTATGATGAAATTGAACAAACTTTAAACATTTCCTCTTTAGAAAAACGTAGAAAGGACTCTGATCTAATATGCATTTTCAAAATTATCAACAGTATTACTGACACACCTGCTTTGTTACAACTCATCCAGTTCAACATTCCTTCTCGTAGACTCCGAAATAATGAATTGCTGTTCCTCAATCAACATTCTACTAATTATGGATATCATTCTCCTTTATCCAGAATGTCGAGACTTGTCAACGCAAATCAAAGCATTGAATTTTTTGGTGTAAGCCTAAATGACTTTCGGCAGTCGTTACGCAATGTGGTTTTTTAAAGTATTTTTAAATCCATCTTCAAGCTACTTGTAGTTATCTCCTCTATGTACTTTTATTTTATATGTATTTTGTCAATGCTCTTCATCTATATGTAATCTCCTTTCATTGTGATCTCTCTTTTATTTTTCTGTGTTATTGTTAATTGGACTATTGGTCCGTAAATAAATAAATAAATAAATAAACACCCGTGACATCCTTAAATAGTATGGCGGATTAATTAAGTAAGGATCAATCGGCCGTTGTTATACTTTATTCAATACCAAACATTCTGGCTAAAATAGGATTCAGTTATGCTTTAACTGTACGAATGAGTAAATTTTTGCACAAATGTAAATGTGTTTATTATGCTAAAACATGTTTTTGTAATTTTCTTTACCGATTTTGCAATGTATCGGTTATTATACTCCCCTTTTGTTCTCCCAACGTGTCCTTTCCCATGCGTCTCCGTTTCTATCCCGCACCCCCTTTCCCGTCTTCCACACACCAGCGCCCCCTGCCCCGTGAACCGCCGCTACTCCCTGCGTTCTTCTCCCGTGTTCCTCTTCCACCTTCCCTGGCTTTCCCCCTACTCGATTCCCCTCCCACCACCCGATTTCTCCTCCCCTTCCCTCCTTCTAACTGAACGACACACACGTATTTCAAAAAACTCGCGCGCCACCTATTGTCAAATTTGTATGCAAATTTCATAACGCCAGACCTCACCATTATGATCTATCTTCTGTATAAAAAAAGAAACGCCGAAATGTATGTACGCGCATAACTTCCGCAAATTGGATAATTCTTTTTTTTGTGTTCATTATTGTTAGGACAAGGTTGAATAAAACTACTGGTGAGCTCGAATTTTGAAAAAAAAAATGCAATAGGTGGCATGCGAGCCGTTTGAAAACTGAATGTATTGAATGCGGGAGGGGGGGTTCACGGGACGGAGGAAAGGGGGGAATGGAGTGGGGAGGGGAAAGGGAGGCGGAAGGGAACGGGACGAATGGGAACCGACACGCAAGGAGAAACAATTCCTTTATTAAATAGCTTAGCAACGCATACCGGGTACCAGTTTATTATATACAAACCTTCGGGCGTGCGCAAAACAACTCACCAAAGTGTCATCGCAGTTGGATGAATGGTATAGGAAATAATTTAATAACGGTTGAATGGTTGAGGAACGCAAAAGGGGCAAACAAAGAATTATAAATTTTACAGAACAAAGACGATTATATTATACATTTAAATGCACCTTAAATCTACCATGTACCTTTGTTTCGATAGCTCATGAAATTTATGGCGATTTTGGGCGGCGTGAATTTTGTGTGAAGCTCTGGAAGGAAATATGGAACGGAAAAGGAACTGGGACAGGATGCCACCAGAATAATAAAAAGTCCTACCTTAAGAACTGGTCTCCTCTCTGTTCCCTCTTGATATTGCATAAAACTCACGACGCTTCGCAAGAATATATTCTTATTTTAGTTTGCCCGGTATCAACCATGAAACTTGCCTTTAACATAATATGACAATGTTTAGCATTTCGTTGTGTGGTAGAAGTTGTACTAAGAGACGGGACGAATTCTTCTCCCGGTGACAAGGTTGGACAATAGGTAGGTAATATTTTAAATATTCAACAATTCAAAAAATGTATTATTACTCAATAATATAATGTGTGTTAATTATTGGTTTAATGTAAAACTGTAAATGTGCATTTAAAATAAAATAAAAAATTATTTGAAAATAATATGACGATTTAATTTGATCCTAAAGTTTGGAGTTTTGGGAACCACCAAAATTCATACTGGGCTAGTAATTACAAATTAATATTTTTTTATATAGATACGTTGGATTATATAAAAAAACAAATATAATTTGAATTTAATGCTAAGTGTTACTACATCCCATCCAACATTATTTTGACTGAAACTGACCACAGCAACTGAATTAATTCTGTTGCTAACTTGTCGTGGTTAATTTATTTATTTTACCATACTTAAAAAACCGAAAGATGTCAATGCACACAACTTTGTACGTAAAAATAAAAAAAAAATGCTTTCGAGAGTCCTAAATTAATGGTAATTTTTTTTTTGTTTTTTTCAAATTGCGAAGGTGAAAGTAAATAAAAAATTAAAAAATGTTTTGGTTTGGCTCCACACAGAAGGCACTAAGGCAAATAATTCGCACCAGGGCTTATGTCATCTTTGAGGATGCTGTCTGAAGAGTCTTTTTGGGAAAGGAAGGAGAGGAGTTCAGGAAGAAAAAGATGTGAGGGTTGATTAGAAATCTGGGGGTCAGTGAGTCCAGAAGTGACATATGAATCTATCCGTCCTTCTGCGGTGCAAGGCGATGTTCCGAGAGTCTTTTGGAGATGTCAAAAAGTCTTCCTGAACCAGTATCTTCCAATCTTGCCTGCCAAACAGTTGGTGGGCAGACGCATCTGCCGCCAAGATGCCACCCCTGCTAAGTCCTTTTATTAGTATTTCGGGTGACCTATGGCAGAGGTTTTGGTTATCCAATTAGCGCCTACCCACCTCCAAAATTGATTTCTAGGTATTATAAAAACATTGTGGTTTTTTTAAAGATTTAATAATTATAATAATAATAAATAAATCCCTATTTTTTTCAGAATCGTACAATTAATATGGTTAACTAATATTTTTACACAAAATGAAAAAAATAGCAAAATGGACAACTATCCACTAAAGAGGTTTAAATCTAAATGATTCCAATGAACTTACTTGCATAACTACAACAACATAAAAACTTTCACAGAGATTTACGCGTTCACTTGTTATGATTTTTTTTAAATTTCCTACGAAGAGGGCTCCACAGAAATGTGCCAAAAGTAACATTTGTTTCGAAGAAAGAAAAAACTGCTGTGATATAATAAAACATAATTTATTTTATATTAACGGTATAAATATTCCAAAAACAATGATTATGAAATGACATCAGAGATTCAAGAACCAATGTACAAAATTTTATAATAGAAATAAGCTAGAATAGTTAAAATTATTACTGATGATTAGTTTTTATAGCAAAGCCCTTTTGTACCAATCTTCTATGCAGTTAAATAGTTCCGCCACATCTGCGTATCTATTACTAACTTTATGCAACCTAGGTACAAACGAGTGTTTCGAAAACTCAGTCATAGTTGGTCCTGGTATTGTTGAATTTAAACGGGATTTTAGAACGAGTTGTTCTCGTGGATATTTGAAATTCTGAAGTTAATTAAATCAGGACTTCTATAACATCATTTACAATTTAGAATATAAATATTAAGACTGATATAATTCTTCAATCTGATAGTAATAATAAATTTAATATTTTTATCAAGTGAAAACAGTTTAAGCTTTCAGATAGAATACAGAGATTAAAAATAATGTGTTTTAGTAATTTATGTTGAATTTTTTTCAATTGAATCGGAATGTATCTTAATATGGGGGGACCAGATCGAGAAATTATTTTCGACATGACTACAAACTAAAGATGTATACTAAATTTTCAAAGTTTAAACATTCCTAAAACTTCAAAAACTACAATATAAACTTTGTAATATATCATATACACAGAATCTTCAAATGTGTCATGTGTAATGAAGATTTATTTTCTTAGGGCGTCCAGTGTTGGGTTAATTTTAAAAAAATGCCGTTTTAATGAGAAAATCGCCACAAGGGAGCAAAAGACACTAATGTTTAATGGTTTTTTTATGTATCATCAGAGCGCTGCTCGATTAGCCATACCAAGTGAATCTGACGGATTACCTGCCCTGGAATTGCAGAGGTGTGCTGCAGAAATAGCTCCAATGTTGACGATGCACTTCAAAGTGGCCCATAAGTGTGGCTCTGTAGCGAAAAAAAGTTACAACAAGGCCAACTACCGCCCCATAGCGATGACATAAGTTCCGTCGAAGTCGATGGAACGTGTGATTAATGACAAACTGCTCACAAGCCTCAAAAGATACAATAATGTCAATGACCATCAATACAGAATCCAGCGGAATCGTTCGTGCGGTGATCTTCTCACGTATGGGCCGAATGTTTGGGAGCGACGCATGGAACGTCATTGTGAGACCAAAATGGACACACCGTACTTTGTGGTCTGACATAGAGGACATGTCAATAAACCTTAAACGCTTAAACGATGACTTTTGTGAACATCGTAGTCATCTTGAGTATGCCTCTCCTATATGGGATCCTCTCTATAATATATTCACAAAACGCATAGAATCTATCCAAAGAAAATTTGTACATCACTTGAACTTCAAGAGACATGTGCGTTATTATGACACGGACAGCTCTATAAAACACTATGGACTCAAAACTCTAAAAAAGTAGAAGAGATATTACGGATATGACTTACTTACACAAAATCTTGAATGGTCATATTGACTGTCCGGCTTTTTTGTCATCAATTAATATTTGAGTTCTGAGTAAGAAAACTAAAGACAAATCATTGTTTCATGTCAAAATTGCTTCAACTAGTCTGAGGCAAAAATCTTTCTTATTGAGAACTTGTAATCATTATAACAAAAAATGTATCGACGTTGATATCTTGCCATTTACTTTAAGCTCTTTCAAACATATAGTTAATGGAGCCTTATAATAACCAATTCATTACCAAATACTCGTAGATTGATTAACTTTAACAAAACTAAATAATTGATACCTTATTATTGTATTTGTTTTGTTTTTTATTTTTTTTTGAAATTTAAAAGATTGTAATACGTATATGTGTATATCCGAACATGTGCGTATACCTATTATTTTTCCACTACATGTCTGGTGTTTTTCAATTTTTTTTTAAATTGTTTGAAAGATATATATATGTATATATATATATATACATATTTTTTAACATAAACTCCACACAGGAGGCCCTGAGAAAAATAATTTCCTTCAGGACCTATTTCATCTGAGATGCTGTGTGGGGGGTCTTTTTGAGGAGAGGAAGGAACGAACATTGGCCTTGAAGAGACCCATGTTGAAGGAAGGACGAAACACAGAGGCCAGCAAATCGTTCCACAGCCGAGCTGTTGAACACAATAATGAGTCGAAGAAGCGACCCGTTCTCATGTGACAAATGTCAACTGTGAACAAATGTTGGGCACGCGTTTGGCGTGTTTCCTGACTATGCACCGGTGCCGAAGGAATCAATGACCCTAGTTCCTCAGAGCATCTTCCATTGTAATACCGGTAGAACAAGAATAGCATTCCCACCCGACGCCTGTGCACTAAAGATTGCAAACCGTTAAGATGGGAGAACCTATCAAACGGACCGCCCGTTTCTGCAAAGAATCGAGGGTATTTTTCAGGTATTTTGGAGCTCCAGACGAGAAGTGGCTGCCAAAATCAACCGTGGGGCGCACAGGTGATTTGTACAGAGTTAACAGTTGTGTACTATTAAAGTATATGCGGGCCCTCTAAAGTACGCCCAGTTTTTGACAGGTTAATTTTACTCTGCCTTCGATGGAGCCCCTATATCTGAGCTGGTCAATGGTGGGCCTGTTCGGAAGATTGCTTCCGTTGAAGGAGACTAGGTTTTCATTTCCTGGTTAGTTTAATAATTTTACCATACTAAAAAAAACAGAGAGATGTCAATGCATACAACTTTGTACGTAAAAATAAAAAAAATAAAATGCTTTCGAGACTCCCAAATTAATGGAAAATATACATATTTAAAAAAAATATATATATATAAATATATATATATATATATATATATAAATTACATAGGTTTTTTTTTAAATTACGTAAATAATTTTTTTTAATGTTTTGTTATGGCTCCACACTAAGGAAAATAATTCTCACCAGGGCTTAGTGTCATCTTTGAAGATGCGATCTGGAGGGTCTTTTTAGGAAAGGAAGGAGAGGAGTTCAGGAAGAAAAATATATTAGAGGTGAGAAGGAATATAGGGGTCAGTGTGTCCAGAAGTGACGGACATAAGTAATCTATGCCTCCTTCTGCGGTGCAAGGCGATGTTCCGAGAGAGTCCTGTTGGAGAGGTGAAAAGTCATCTTGAACCAGTCTCTTCCGATCTTCCGATCTGGCCTGCCACGCAGTTGGCGGGCAGTCGCATCTGCCGTCAAGATTCCACCTCTGCTAAGTCACCAAAAGCAGCGAACCATTTGGGGTGACCTATGTTATCCAATTACCGCCTACCCACCTCCAAAATTGATTCTTAGGTATTATATTAAAACATCGTGATTTTTGTTTAAAATTTATTAATAATAATTATTAAAATAAGTTTTCCATATTTTTTCAGAATCATACAATTAACATGGTAACCTAATATTTTTAAACAACGACGAAAAAAATACCAAAATGGAGATCTACACCCTAAAGAGGTTTAAATCTAAACGATTCCAATGAACTTTCTTGTATTACAGGAACAACAGTTAGAGCCTTACGCGTTCACTGATTATGATTGTGTTAAATTTCTTAGTAAGAGGGCTCCATAGAAATGTGCCAAAAATAACATAAGTTTCGAAGAAGGAAAAACTGCTGTGATATAATAAAGCATAATTTATTTATATCAACGGTGTAAATATACCATAAACAATGAATACGAAATGTCATCAGAAATTCAAGTACCCATATACAAAATTTTATAATACAAATAAGCTAGAATAGTTTCGAACTCCTGCAACTCCGTAGAGAGGTACAGGAGGTGGGTACCATCGATACGCATCGGCTTGACACAGCGAAACATACCTATAGGTGTTAAAGACATGGTTAATGTTGCAATTTTGCAAACCTTAGATCACTTACTTTTAAATTTTAGTTGGTTGTATTTTATATTATGTACGTATTTATTTTTAATCGTAACATATTGATATATATCTCACTGTACTTAATTTTTGTTGCTTATATTTTAATTTAATTTACTTATATACTTTTTATTCCCATCGTAACTCTAGCTAAACTATCGACAAAACCATAATAGCGGAGGTACTTGTGAAAACGGATCCATGCGTAATATTCAAAGGACTTGACAAAGACTATACCGAAAAAGAATTCTTAGAAGACATAATTGAACAAAACAACGACATCAAAATGATATGTGAAAAATACCAAGATAAAAATATATTACAAGTTAAAGCCATCATTACGAACAAAAAAACTAACAGCAAAAACTTAATTCTCCAAACAAATCCAGAATTGAGACTACATCTTATAAATAGAAAAAAAATTCATCTAGGATTCATGAGAATCTATGTAACCGATTGTAACGTTCTTACCCAATGTTTCCATTGTCAAAGATTCGGACACACAGCACAAAAATGCTACAATAAAATGAATAAACCAACATGCAAGCACTGTTCAGAAGATCATCCCATCTCCGAGTGTAAATCCCTGGAACTGCCGCCCAAATGCGCTAACTGTCACTCAGCTAACAAGAAGAAAGAAATAAACTCCTTCAACAGTAAAATGAATGAAATAGACCACCGAACAAACAGCGAAACATGTAAGTTCCGTTCTTACATGCTTAAATTAGCCAAAGAAAGAATAAACTACGACATTGAATAAAAAAAAAAAAAATTATATATAATTTTGCAAAATACATTAATTAAATGGATGATTTCTTATAGCGAATTAGAATTAAATATTAAAATTCAAGAATATGAATGTATTTGTACTGATTCATGTAACAAAATTATTTCTAAAAACATCAATGATATAATTATTATGCACATAAACATCCGAAGCATTCAGAAAAATTTAGATGAACTAATTCTAAAAATAAATAATTTAATTAAAAAGCCGGACTTCATAGTGTTAACTGAAACATTTACAAACGCTGAGTCACCGTCTTATCACTTACCGGAGTACAATTATATTTCTACCAAAGTAGATATCAACAAAAATTCGGGAATAATAATATTTGCAAATAATAAATTTAGTATTGTTAACATTATAGAACACCCAATACATTTGGTAAACTGCATCGAAGTACATTTCAAACTCGGCAAATCAATATATCATTTAATAGCTATCTATAGAACGCATGGCTCAAGTATTATTACGTTTATTAATGACCTCAAATACATATTATTAAAATTAAAAAATAAACTCTGCTTCGTGGTGGGTGATTTTAATGTGAACATTAATGAAAAAATAGAAAATAGTAACAAAACTGAATACATCAATTGTATGACTGAACAAAATTTCATATCTTGCATAAATAAAAATACTAGAGAAATAAAAGAACATACTCCATCTTGTTTAGATCACATTTGGGCAAACGTAAACATTAAAGATCTTCACAAACTAAAATCAATTGTTTGGAAAACTAACATAACTGATCATCATTCATGCTTACTTCTGTATAATAATAATATTAAACATAAAAAACATAATTTAGTACCCAAAAAATCAACAATAGACATGACTATTCTCTCTGAAAAACTAAAAATGGAAAATTGGAACAATGTTTTAAAGAGTGATGATACCGAAATATGTTCGAATAACTTTGAAAAAATCCTGTCACAACACATTAAAAATTCGACAACTGAAATAATAATACACATAAAATCAAAATTAAGATGTTTAAAACCTTGGATTACCAAAGGACTTATAATATCTATCAGAAACAAAGAAAAACTTTATAAAACAACTTTAAAAAATCCCCATGATGAAAAAGCATATATTTTTTATAAAAAATATAAAAATAAATTAACATCTTATATTAAACAAAGTAAGGAAGAGTTCTTTAAAAATAAAATATTATCTTCAGAAAATAACCATAAACAAATGTGGAAAACTGTGAATCTGGCCATAGACAATACAAAAAAGACACAAAATATTAAGTACATCGAACATGATAAAAAAATTATAGATGCCAATTTACAGCCTAAACAATGTGCAAACATATTTAATTCCTTCTTTGCAAATGTTGGAAAAAATCTTGCGAAAAATATTCATAAGCCTTCTAACCCGGAAAAACAAAAAAATAAAAAATTACAGAAACGTAATATACTTTCAACATTTGAAATAACAACAGAATGTGAAATCTTAAAAATAATAGAAAATATGAAAGGAGGTTCGTCTCCCGGTTTTGATTCTATTACAGCACAAATGTTAAAATCTATGAAATCTTACTTAATAAAACCCATCACTCATTTAATAAACTTGAGTTTAACGAAAGGAATATTTCCAATGAATTACAAAAACACAATAATCTCACCTATTTACAAATCTGGTGATCCGCAACAAGTAACGAATTATCGCCCAATTTGTCTAATTTCTAACATAGGAAAGATATTTGAAAAAATAGTAAAAAAACAATTGGTAAATTTCCTAGATAGTAATAAAATACTACACAAAAACCAGTTTGGTTTTATTAAATCGCTCAGCACACAAGATGCCATTGCTAACGTAACTTCATACATTTACGAATCATTAGATAAAGGTAAAAAATGTGCGGGTATATTTATTGACCTCAGAAAGGCATTCGATAGCATATCCCATGAGATGCTATTAAAAAAATCAAATGATATTGGCATTAAAGGCAACGCGATGAAATGGATCACAAACTACTTAAAAAACCGCCCTCAAGTGGTAAAAATCAATCATGTTAATAGTGATCAAGAGATTTCAAGCTTTGGAATCCCGCAAGGTACAGTGCTTGGACCAATTTTTTTTACCATATATGTAAATGATATTTTTTTTCAACATTTAAATGGTCAAATTACATCATACGCCGACGATACAGTATTAATAATAAGTGAAAAGACTTGGGAAAATGTAGAATCAAAGGCCACAGAAGACATCAACACACTTAAGAATTTTTTCGACACTAATTTACTATCACTAAATAGTGAAAAGACATTTGTAATTCCATTTGCAATCCATCCAAACGATGCTCCCAAAAATTTTAACATTGTCATACACGATAATACTAAAATTCATAGCCAAAATTATTGCAAATCAAACTGTACAATATTAAAAACAACAAATAAAATTAAATATCTCGGAGTAATTATCGACAAAAATCTGAAATGGAAGGAACAAATATGTCAAGTAGTAAACAAAATCAGAAAATTAATATATATATTTTTAAGAATTAGAAATTTTCTGTCGATAAAAAATCTATATTTAATCTACTATGCCTTAGTTCAATCCACTCTACAATACGCTATTATTAGTTGGGGATCCGCGTATAAATGTAACCTTCTTCCAATAGAAATTGTACAAAGGACAATTATTAAAATTATATTAAAAAAATCCTTAGACTACCCAACAGAACGCCTGTTTGAAGAATTTCAAGTACCCACATTTAAAGATTTATATATTAAAAATTCATTGATTCAAATTATAAAGGAAAAAGATAAATATCCATTTTTAAATGAAAACAGAACTCGACTTAAACATGTTTTTCTATGCCCAAAACTAAATACGTCTTTTGCACAGCATCATTATACTTACCAGGGAAGAACTTTTTTCAATCGTCTACCAGAAGAAATCAGAAGCATTTTTTTTTTTTTTTTTTTTTTACAGTGAATACCGCACAAGAATCTCAACTGCTCCCGTCTGGAGCCAGTGAGACTATGGCATCCCCAATCGGGGTATGTTGTGAGGCTGAAGGTAGCGGGGAGGGGAAGGAGGTGGGGAAGAGGAAGGTTGGGAAGTACCTGGCTATTCAGATCTGGTCACTAAACACGGCTAAAGCCATTTTCAAGCAACGTTTCAATTCTGAATGGTGGTCTTACACCAGGGCGATAATGATAAAACCCGAATACTGCTCTCTGTCAAGAGACATTTTAAAAATATTCTTAAGAAAAAAACTACTGTCAATTAATCTTACAAATATCCTTAGTTTTCCATTACATTCTTTCTTTTTTTAAAAAAATTCACACCATTATCAAATAAATACTGCAGCTCACATATATTTATGTACAATTAATTATTTAAGTACTAACTTATAACTAATAGCATTTATGTACACTCCCCTTCCATACACAAGCAAATGCTTTAAATGGAAGGGTAGTAAAAAAAAAAAAAAATACCTGTAAAAAAAATATATATATATTTGTTGTAAAATTGTAATTATAATAAATGTTGCAATAAATAATTAAAAAAAAAAAAATATATATATATATATATAATTTTTTTTTACATTAACTCCACACAGGAGGCCCCTGAGGAAAATAATTTCCCTCAGGGCCTATGTCATCTGAGATGCGGTTGTCACATCACTATTGTTGTATGTTGCACATCACTAGTGATGAACACTTCTTATAATTATTGTCGTCTGTGGTCTATTGGGAACTAATGTCAATCAATGTCAATTGTCAATAAAAAGTCTTTAATAAAATAATAACAGTGTTTTACATAATAAATATATAATTAAACAGTGGTGTGGAGGGTCTTTTTAAGGAGAGGAAGGAATGAACATTGGCCTTGAAGAAACCCATGTTGAAGGAAGGAGGAAACACAGGGGCCGAAAAATCGTGCCACAGCCAAGCTATTGCACACAAGAACGAGTCGAAGAAGCGACCCATTCTGATGTGACAAATTTCAACCGTGTACAAATGTTGAGCACGCGTTTCACGTGTTTCCGGACTATGCACCGGTGCCGAAGGGATCAATGATGCTAGTTGCTCAGAGTATCTTCCATCGTAATACCGATAGAACAACGATAGCATTCATACCTGACACCTTTGCTCTAAAGATTGCAATCCGTCTGTTAAGATGGGAGAATCTATCAAACGGACCGCCTGTTTTTAATTAGGAGTCTAGGGTATTTTTTAGGTATTTTGGAGTTCCAGACTGGAGGTGGCTGCCAAATTCAACCATAAGACGTACTTGTGATTTGTACAGGGTTAGCAGTTGTGTACTTTTAAAGGTTCTGCGGGCCCTGTATAGTACGCCCAGTTTTGGGAGGCTAATTTTACCCTAGCCTCGGATGGAGCCCCCATATCTGAGATGGTCACCTAGAGTTACACCAAGCATATCAATGGATGCCCATGTCTTATCTCGGAAGATTGCTTCCGTTGAAGGAGACTTGGTTTTCATTTCAAGGTAAGGAAGGAGAGGATTTTCTGGGAAGGAATAAGATACGAGGGGTGGGTTGGAATCTTAGGTCAGTGTGTCCAAAAGTAACGGATGTACGAATCTAACCCTTCAACAACGGAGCGAGGCGATGGGTCGAGAGAATCTGGCTGGACAGGTCAAGATAAGGTCTCCCTCAACCAGTCTCTCATATCCGACCCGCAACGAGCTAGGTAAGCAAAAGTATTCGCCACCAAGATATAGAAAAACCTCACCCAATGAATCCGACACCCCTGCGAAGTCACAAAACGTAGTGAACGTCTTCGGACCACCTATGGTAAATGTGTAAGATTTTCCAAAATAATGATTACCGGGGTTGGCGGTCCCACAACTGCCTCACAAAATGAGTAGTATGTGTAAAAAAAGGAGCAAATTCCATAGTTTAGAGAAAGCCACTTATGTGAATGAGTCCGCAAGTGGCTCTTTACATTTTCCTTAGAAAATTGATATTTGCAATCTAAAAATTAAAAAAGTTTATACCGCTGTGAATAATCATGTGACGATTTAAATCACCTTTTTCAGAAAATGAACAGTTGCAGTTGGGACATTAAAATGGTTTTGTTTCACAGTGAGTCAATAAATGACTTTTTAAATTACACTTTTGAGAACAAAAATACTTACTTCGGAAAAAGAAAAAGGTTTTTTTCGACTATGAGTCAACATATGACGATTTAAATTACCTTTTTGAGAACATGAATAGTTGCAGTCGGCACAAGCAAAAGGTTATGTTCCACTGTGAGTGAACATATGACTTTTTAAATCACCCTTTCGAGAAGATGAATAGTTGCAGTCGGCACAAGTATAAGGTTTTGTCCCACTGTGAATGCACATATGAATTTGTAAATAACCCTTTCGAGAACATGCATAGTTGCAGTCAGGACATGAAAAAGGTTTTGTTCCACTGTGACTGATCATATGACGTTTTAAATCACTCTTTCGAGAACATGAATAGTTGCAGTCGGGACATGAAAAAGGTTTTGTTCCACTGTGAGTGAACATATGACTTTTTAAATCACTCTTTCGAGAACATGAATAGTTGCATTCGGGACATGGAAAAGGTTTTGTTCCACTGTGACTGAACATATGATTTTTTATTTGACCCTTTCCAGAACATGAATAGTTGCAGTTGGCACAAGAATAAGGTTTTGTTCCACTGTGAGTGAACATATGTCTTTTTAAATCACCCTTTCGAGAACATGAATAGTTGCAGTCGGGACATGAAAAAGATTTTGTTCCACTGTGAATGAACATATGACTTTTTAGATCACCCTTTCGAGAACATGAATAGTTGCAGTCGGGACATGAAAAAGGTTTTGTTCCACTGTGAGTGAACATATGACTTTTTAAATCACTCTTTCGTGAACATGAATAGTTGCATTCGGGACATGAAAAAGGTTTTGTTCCACTGTGACTGAACATATGATTTTTTAAATGTTCTTTTTGAGAACATGAATAGTTGCAGTCGGGACATGAAAAAGGTGTTTTTCCACTATGAGTCAACATATGACGATTTAAATTACCCTTTTTAGAACATAAATGGTTGCAGTCGGCACAAGAAAAAGGTTTTTTTCCAGAATGGGTGCGCAAGTTGGTCAATAATTCTGAAAAAGATTAAAGACATAGCTTCAAAAATTTAATTAAAATAGCTTCAGCAAAAAGAAATAATTAGGAGAAAACTATTTTTTAACTCAAACAAATTTAAAAACAATTTTACCTGCAACCTGCGTCAGTCCTTCGGAGCGCTCTAAGCATTCTTTTTTAACATCCATGAGATCTATGTCAATATCCCTACAGGGAATCACCCCTCTGACTTCTACTGGAGGTCCTGGTTTTGCCTTCATAGCAACAGTCTCCAAACATAAACTGCCTGGAGTAAAAAAAACATAATTCAATTATTGATACTCCGGACTCCTAGAGGAACAACTATGTGAATGCTTTTTAGGGAGAAAACATCATTTACTCTAGAACATTTTCAAAACAATTTATATATTTATTGTCAATACAAATATGTTTGCTTGCTTCAGTTATGTAAATGTAATGTAAAATAATACTTCATGTAACTTATATCATTTCCCATATAGGACAAAGTCTAAACGTGAAAGGGATCTTTTTGTGAGCATCATTATTTAAAAAAATAATTTAATACATTTTTAAGTAAATATCAAAATAACAAGTGAACGAGAGGACGGCGTGAGCAAACGAACATATGTTCAATAAATCAAAGAAAGTATTTCAAAACGGACAAGAATTCTGAACATCTGAAATCAACATTCAAAATTTTCTAACTTTTGCAATTAAACTTACTGATTGTCTCCGCAGACTGCAAACATTCCTTCTTCACATCCGGGAGGTAGATATCTATATCCGTATAGGGCATTTCACCTGCGCCTTCTTCCTGGGAGCCTGGTTCCACCTTGATGGAAACACTCTCTGGGTTGGGAAGATCCATGGACTTCTACGATAGCGTTACGGTTTAATAATGATGTTATTAGCTTACAAAAAATATACCTGCAAAAGAAAATAAATTAATCAATCCAATTTAGTGTGTTCATAAAGGAATTGTTTTCAATCAGATACATTTGAAAGATAATATTTATAAGCTTGGAGGTGATCTGGACTACTCTACAATCAATAGAAAATCATAGACGGTTATTTGACCTCATATATCAAAGTAGAGAGCAGATACATTACAGTTTTATCAGTTATGCGAGTAAGTTGTAAATATATCGCATTAATACAATAAGAATTCTGGCAGGGAGTCATCTTTGTAAAACTATCCGTTCAGTGGAGCGATTCTGTTTCTTTTGTAGATATTTACTTACGGAAAACTTTCCAAGCTGAATCAGCTGTAAAATTTGTTATTACGTGCATAAGTTTGTTTCTTAGTTTCGGTAAACTAATGCTACTTCCACACCGAAGCCAACCTTCCAACTCCAAACTTACTTCGGAGTTGGAAAGTTGGCTGATCAAGTGGTGGCTGCAGCCAACCCTTCAGCTTCGAACTTCAAAATAGCGGACGTCAAACAGCTGATTCGGTGCCGTATCTTATAAGTTGCCTGCAATTATGCAGGCGGTGCTTTGGCTTCCATAATATTGATTTCGATTCGTAAAACTAAAAAATAAATTATTTTAAACATCTTTTAAACAACTCTCCCATAATTATATTGCGCAGACTGATGTGTTGGGCCAACTCGTACGAACCAGCCATCGCCGCTCGCCCCGGATGCGATCCAGGGCCAACTCGAACTCCAACCTTCTAACTCGAACTTCCAACGCACGAACTATCCCTCCACACAATTGTCCAAACGTTTGAGGTTGGAAGTTGGCCGCAGTGTGGCCATGCCATCAGTAATTCATGTGTATTTAGATTGAAACAAATCTTCGCAAATGTCAAATCCACGGTATACAACTTAAAACGTACATTAAATGAATAAAAAATCATGAATACTTGCAATAATTCGTGTTATAAACACTCTAAACGACAGCTGACATCTGACAACGGCCAAAGTCATCCATAGAAAAAGCTATTGACAGCCATAGAAAATCACACAAATATGACAGTCGATCCGTAGGGAATTGCTTGTTTATTGCGCAAAATTGGCAATGTACGAATTCCAAACAAGGGATTAAGGTCTTACTTATATGTATAACTTCAAAATACTTACAAGTGAAGCGCGGCGGGCAATACCAATGTGTTGAAGAAACGTCACAAGAAAAGCTATGACGTTATATATATAGACTTGCCATAGTCTCACAAACTCAAGATATAATGTGGCAATTAATCAAAACTCTTTTGTTTTCAGCGATTTTCAATAATTTCTTAGTTCAAAAGTTATTCGTGTATGATAAAGATAGACGCTTAAAAGAATATGTGCATATGAACGAAACAAAAGATAGAACGCGGGCGGCATTTTCGTATTCAAAGGTTCCGTCAAATACTGTCTCAAGGCCGACTAAAGTAGTAGGCCTGGGCACCAGTCGAATTTTGAGGTGTCAAATAGCTATAATAAACAACGATAGTTTGCAAATGGCGTTGATTGTTATTGTATTTGTTATTTCTGCTGATTTGTATGTTGTTTTACCGCAGGCAAGTAAATAAAGAATCATTAGATTATTATTATAAAAAGAAAATTTGACTTAGCGACGGCATGGCATCGACTTTGTAATTTGGCTGTTGCGCATCCAGACCTGTACTTTAGTAGGCCTTGAGTTCTCTAATGACGCATAAAATCTTTGGGCGCAAAGCAATTGTATTATTTCTATAATCGATAATAATAAGTAATTTGCATGTATTTACAAATGAAATGTTATTCCTTCGCTTTTACGACTGTTTACCGTGTAATGGAAACATTTTCTCATCACACAGGAGGGAATTTTGGCGCTTTTTAATGCAATTTACTTACTAGTAGGACACGACCTTACTCGACGCGTAGCATTTTAGAACTAAAGTGCAGTGTTACCGAAACCAAAACTTCAAAATCGGGAGAATTTTCGCCTAAAAATCGGGAGAAATTTGAAGAAATCGGGAGATGACTAGAATTATTTTAGTAAAATTTCTCCCATGTCAATAATTCGAATCCCTTTTATTATTGCGAAGCAGAACCTTAACAACAAACGAAAAACCCATAAGCAGCGCCGTCAATCCGATTACTGTAAATGTTGCCTGTGGAATAACGCAATTTTCCCTAACGTTCAACGGGGACTTATTTCACGTCTGGCAACTCAGCACGAATTTTTGAGAAACTTCGACCTTGGACTGTCACCCGTCATTTAACGAGACACCAAATTCATTTAATACCTACTTACTTTTAAAAGTGAACGACATTCATATAAGTAACAATCTTTTAATCAATAAGTAATAATTTTAACAATTATTATAAGCAATAATTATCAGCCTGAAACACTCATCCACATTGAAAAATCTTCCGAGAAAAGATACATGACGCCAACGGGACTTGAACCCGTGTCCTCTCGATTTCCGGTCGATCATTTGGCGGGTACGAGATAAGCCGCCATAGCTCAGTGGTCAAGAGCAATCGACCGGCAATCGAGAGGACACGGGTTCAAGTCCCGTTGGCGTCATGTATCTTTTATTATTGCTTATAATAATTGTTACCCTTTGTGCTATGCATAAAAAATCTTGTCTTAAAACGTTAGTTTTACAATTAAAAATAATAATTAATATTTGACAAGTTTAAGTATTTCCCCAATAAATGAAGACATAATTTGTCTCGACGCCACCTAGCGAGGGACTTAACACTTACAATGTTTCTCTCGCAAAAATAAAGTTGGTTGTTTTCAGATGGAAAAAATATAATAAGCAGTAATTGTTGAATGAAACACTAGCATATATTGAATCATTTGGCGGGTACGAGATAAGCCGCCATAGCTCAGTGGTCAAGAGCAATCGACCGGCAATCGAGAGGACACGGGTTCAAGTCCCGTTGGCGTCATGTATCTTTTCTCGGAAGATTTTTCAATGTGGATGAGTGTTTCAGGCTGATAATTATTGCTTATAATAATTGTTACCCTTTGTGCTATGCATAAAAAATCTTGTCTTAAAACGTTAGTTTTACAATTAAAAATAATAATTAATAATTTTAATTTTATTAAGGAACCAATAAACCACCTCATGGGCTTTTTCAAAACACCTCTCACCTGGCGACAGATACTTGATAACGATACACTGTTTAGTAATCCTTTATCGAAATACCTACTAATATCTCAGTCTAATCATCAAAAACAAAAAGAAAGTGTATGGACCATATTAAAATTGTTATTGAAATTATTATTGTTATGAAATACTTAGGAGTTATATTAGATTAAAATTTAACCATTAAACATTTTCATGTTCCGACTGCAACTATTCTTTTTCTTAAAAGGAACATTTAAAAGTCCACAAGCCGTGTCATAGTGGAGAAAAACCCTTTTCGTGTTCTGACTGCAACTATTCATGTTCTTGAAAGTCACAATTTAACATTCACAATTCAATGTGAAGAAAAACCTTTTTTATGTTCCGATTGCAACTATTCATGTTCTCAAAAGGAACATTTAAAAGTTCACAAGCCGTCGCACAGTGGAGAAAACCTTTTACATGTTCCGACTGCAACTATTCATGTTCTATAAAGTGACAATTTAAAATCCACAAGCCGTCTCACAGTGGAGAAAACCTTTTACATGTTCCGACTGCAACTATTCATGTCCTCGAAAGTGACAATTTTTATATCATCAACAAGCCGTCTCGCAGTGGAGAAAAACCTTTTGTATGTTCCGATTGCAATTATTTATGTGCTAAAAAGGAGACTTTAAAAACTCACAAGTGAACTCATAGTGGAGAAAAACCATTTTCATGTTCCGACTGCAACTATTCACGTTCTCAAAAGGAATATTTAAAAATCCACAAGCCATCTCACAGTGGAGAAAACCTTTTACATGTTCCGTCTGCAACTATTCATGTTCTCGAAAGTGACAATTTAAAATCCACATGCTGACTCACTGTGGAGAAAAACCTTTCTTATGATCCGACTGCAACTATTCATCGTCTCAAAAGGAACATTTAGAAGTCCACAAGCCGTCTCACAGTGAAAATAACCTTTTCATATTCCGACTGCAACTATTCATGTTCTCAAACGGAACATTTAAAAGTCCGCAAGCCGTCTCACAGGGGAAAAAACCTTTTTTAATGAATGTTTGAAGTTTAATCCTTGCCAAAATGTTAACCTAAAAAATTGCTTTAAATATGTTGTTAATTTTTTTTTTACATGAAGTCCACACAGGAGGCCCTGAAGAAAATAATTTCCCTGAGGGCCTATGTCATCTTTGGGGATGCTGTGTGTAGGGTTTTTTTAGGGAAAGGAACGAGAGGAGAGTTCTGGGAAGGAAAAGGATGTAAGGGGTGTGTAGGAATCTGGGGTTTAGTGTGTCCTGGTCATCAGACCTAGACAAACCTCATCCCATGAACTCGGACACCCCCGCTAAATCACCAAACGAAGCGAACCATTTGGGGTGACCTATGGCAGAGCTGTTGGTTATCCAATAAAGGTTCCGGGGCGGCGGTACCCATTCCCGCCTCCCAAATTGTTATATCCAAATATAAGTAAGCATACAGCACTTATTCTGTGTGTGTTCGGTAGTACCTATTTAAGCGAGCAGATGTTTTCCGTTTTGAAAATAAATAAGAACAGACATCGCTCAAGGTTTACGGATGAACATCTCCAATCGATTCTTATAATAACTACTTACCACGAATATGACACCCGACTTCAAAAATAAGAGAAGTCAGGTGTCTGGCTCAAGATAATTTACCATTTTACCCACCTTCTTAACTTGAATGAAAATTTATAATAACTAGGTACTTACATAAATATCTAACTAAATAAAGATTTAAACAATTGAGCATGGGTTTTAATTTTGAGACTGGCCCACTTACACACGCAAAATCTAATAAATCGCCCTTAATAAAATCCACTTTGACACCCCTCCGTTACGTAATAAATTATAATTTCCAGCTCATAATTCATAAATGATCGATGATCGGTTTGTATGGGTCTATAACAGAGATAAGCTAAGATTGCAGAATTTTGTAATTATTCTGGTCAATACCCGAATCTGGGGAATATATTTTTTTTAACAACAGACAATTATTTGCCTTTTGAGCGCACCATAAACAAAGAATTGACGAGAAACGACAAATCGCTTCGCTGGGAACTTTGAAAAATCGGGAGATTTTGATGCCATTCCGGTAGATCGGGAGATGAAGTGAAAAATCGGGAGATCTCCCGCGAAATCGGGAGCTTCGGTAACACGCCCCCGGGTGCCACCCATGCTAGCTACGCCACTGCCTTTACTGTCATTAGCAGTTTTTTCACCATAAATCATATGATCGGGGATGGTAGGAGATTTTCTTTGAGAATTGACATAGGACCATATTTTTCTAACATTATGCTGTATGCCGGATTCTATCGTAGAAATGTAGGTTTTGTAAGCCGCTGAAGCGACCGTTTTTTGTCTTTTGCGAAGCAAAGAAAATGACAGATAATCAAGAGGGTTCCGGTGACGCTTCCATGCTCTAAAGAATTTTAATTTTTCATTTTTTATTTTTATTAAGGCTGCCGTGTACCATAGTGGAAATTTTCCAGATTTCACAACTTTATTGGGAATAAACGCATCGACAATTTGTTCAATTATAACGTAAAATGAATGTAACGCTGTATTTACATCCGGTGCATTTATAACGGTAGACCAGTCGGTCTCATTCAGTTTCTCATTAATCTCGGTGTAATCTGCTTTATGGAATAATTTTATTGTTCGAGGAGTTGAGGGGGTTGCATAAGTGGATGGAAATTCTAGCTCTATAACCAATGATTTATGATGAGCATCCTCTTTAACCAAATGGTGATCGGCAAGCGACACCTTAGCTGGAATGTTACAGAAAACGAGGTCCAAAATTCGTCCATAGTTGTTAGGTAAATTGTTAAATTGGGTTAAATTTGCAAAATATAAGCAGTTAAACATTTAATTTTTATATTATTTTGACACTTTCATAAACCTTCCTGTACATACTTGAACTTGTAGAAAGAAACTTGAAGTGTGATTCAAGTTTATTTCTAACAGTAATTGTTGATTTTTATGCCCGTCCGCCAAGAAAGAAGCGATTATTTGAATATGAAACTGCAGATGAGACACCAACAAATCCTGAAGAACTGTTTAAAATTAACGTCTTTCACCCTAAGATAGATACAATTGAAAATGCATTGGTCACTCGGTTTGGACAATTATCTAAATTCAATGATACATGTTCTTTTCTGTATAACATCAAAATAATTCCTGATAAGTCTTCATTAGAAAAAGCCTGTGCAGATTTGCAAATCATTTTAACCGATGGGGAAAAATGTGATGTCTCTAGTCGCGAATTGGTTGAAGAACTTTTGAGCCTAAACCCATTACTAAAATATCTTGAACCACAAGTTATAAAAAAAAAATATTGACAGGATATATTCCCAAATGTGTGAACAGCGCTTCGGATTTTGCTGACCATCCCTGTAACTGTCGCCAAAGGAGAACGAAGCTTTAGTGAATTAAAACGTACTTACGTTCGGTTATGTGTCAAGAAAGACTATCAGATCCTGCAATTTTATCAATTGAGAATGATATTGCCCAAGGGTTAAATTATTCTGATTTAATAAAAAAATTCGCAAAGGCAAAAGCAGTGTTGAAGTTGTGTTCTAGTATTTTTATTGATTTCGCAGATTTAATTAAATAAATGTAATCAAACATATATTTTTTAAACGACTTCAAAAAGGAGGGGGTTCTGAATTCGACTATATTTTTTTTTATGTTTGTTACCTCAGAACTTTCGACTGGGTGAACCGATATTGTTGATTCTTTTTTTAAACGACTTCAAAAAGGAGGAGGTTCTCAATTCGACTGTATTTTTTTTTTTTTTTTTTTTTTTTATGTTTGTTACGCCAGAACTTTTGACTGGGTGAACCGATATTGATGATTCTTTTTTTATTTGAAAGCTGATGCTTCCCGTGTGGTCCCATTTTAATTTGGTCTAGTTCCGACAATAGCATCCATGAGAAAACCATATAAGTCTTAAATTTGCATAAGTATGTGCGCGACAAATGGAAGAATAACTCAATATCACGCCAACCGATTTCGATGATTCTTTTTTTATTGGAAAGGATGTACTTCAAGGGTAATTTGATGAGAGTTTGGTTAGGTTCTGATTATGGGATCTATGACAAATTAACGGAACTCTTCAATTCTTAGGAGCAAATTAACGATACTCGGCCGAATCTTTTATAGGCTATCTGGATCTTTGAGTCACCTACCGTAACGTCGTTATGGTCAAGTAATGTCTGTCTCATACGAGCAGCATGTTTAGTAGGTCTACCCATATTCAGACAAATTAGTTAAAGTATTTCAGATTCACTAAAAATCAAAAAATAAACAAAAATTTTAACAAAACAAAAACGACTTAAAAAAATGCACAAAAAAGAAAAATAATAATTTCTTATTCATCTACAACTTAATAATAAACTAACTTTTTCTACTCGTCGATATGTAGGTACGATTGTTATTTTTGGAGTCGGTGTCAGCCAAGGTACCCGGCCCGGCGTGTTCACTTGACAGCTCCCGCCGTGGCCCCGCTCTCGCCTCTCGCCTCGTCAATTCGCGCGTGCGACACAAGCACATCTCACCTATAACTATGTATGTAGTTACAAACCTACCTTGACACCGACTTCAAAAATAACAATCGTACCTATATTGATGAGTAGAAAAAGTAAGTTGATTATTAAGTTGTAGAAGAATACGAAATTATTTGTTTACTTTTTAGTGCATTTTTTGAAGTCGTTTTATGTTTTATTAAAATTTTTATTTTTTCTGATATTATGTCTCATCTGTCCTACTAGGTACCTACTTCAATTAAAGTTGCATAACTGCATAGAAAGAGCTCTATGTTTTGTTAGGACGGGTGGGGGGGGGCGCCACCAAGAGATTTCGCACCACTTAATAATTTAGCTAGGGCCGCCCCTGGTTCGGCCGACCGACCACCTGATCCTCAAACCAGAGTCATTTTTTAATCCCTTTCTGCGTATTTCCTTAAAATTAACGACAAAATGTTACGATTGTAGACAATCAGATGACGGGGGACGTTTTTTGTTTAGTTTTATGGGTTTTGGGTTATTTGCAGGGTCATGCCACATTAGTTAAGAAGTAATAAATGTTTGTTTACTTTCATTTTTATTTATATCAATTAATCTCTTCGTGGAAGACTTGATTAAGACAATGACAATGCAGTACTTTTTTTACAATAGCTCCACACAGGAGGCCCTGAGGAAAATAATTCCCCTCATGGCCTATGTCATCCTTGGGGATGATCTGTGGGGGGTCTTTTTAGGAAAGGAAGGTTAGGAAGTTCTGAGAAGGAAAAGGATATAAGGGGTGGGTAGGAATCTGGGTGTCATTTTGTCCAGGAGGACGTATGAATCCATCTCTTCCACTGCGGTATAAGGCGATGTTCCGAGAGAGTACAGCTGGAGAAGTCAAAGAGACTCCCTTAACCATTCTCTCCTGATCCGGCCTGCCGTGCAGTAGGTAGGCAGATGCATCCACCGCCAAAATCAGGACAAATCTCTACCTACGAACCCGGGCACCCCTACTAAGTCACGAAACGTAGCTTACTACTAGGGGTGACCTTTGGCAGATGTGTTGGTTATCCAAAAAATGGTTCCCGGGACGGCGGCACCCATACCCGCCTCCCAAATTGAAAAGCAAGGCATTGAACTGGCAAAGGAAGGATAATTGTTGACATGCTGTATAAATGAGATTCCTGATATATATGTGTTGTAAAACCATATAGTTACATTAAAGGTAGAGCCATGTTAATTTGTGGAGATCTGGAAGAGATACAAGATACAAGGCCGATAAAAATTTCCACCTTTTTATAGCACCGTCTAGTGATAAAGTCACGTCAAGTGTACTTGTGGATGGGATTAAAATGTACGCTTATTTAGTTATGGCATTCAAAAAGGAAGATTATGACGCGAAGTGAATAGCCAAGGAAGTCATGGCATGGTCAAGTGAATCAAATACTTTCGGTCGGATCATGCCAAGAGACAGAATAATAGAAATATACAGATAAATCATTTTTAATGGTTTTGGTGGTATATCCTCTCTGCTGCAGAAGGTAGTTTCGGTATTGAAGACAATACTTCATCCAAAATACGATTGTAAACATTACTGCACCACCATAAAACTCTTTTGTGAGGGTCGGGTGCAATATTTAGAATCTTACCTACTATTTTATTACCAAAACTACCCCTATAAAATAATTATTTTAAAAAGGGACTTTCTTTCCATTGAAACAGTAGCAAAGTGACGTCTTTACAAATGATTATTACATGGAAGGAAGTAGCAATAAATATAAATGGTTGGGTTTCAATGAATTGAAGGTACAATTTGCAATGAATGTAAGGATTTTTAGAATTTTTTTTTTTTTGAATTATTTATTATTTTTACTATTTTAGAACGCTCACTGTCTTTGTTTAACTTGCTATTTCGATCATCTTCTAAAATGCATATTTTTCATAATAACGGCATGCCGCCACCTCTAAAACCATTTATTGGACAACTAACACTTCTGCCATAAGTGAACTTAAGTAGTTTGTTACGTTTGGTGACTTAGGAGGGGTGCCCAGGTTCATGGGGTAGGTTTGGTTCCGGATCTTGGCGGCGGGTACGTCTGCCTACCAACTGGCTCTGCGTGACTGGCCGGGTCGGGAGAGACTGGTTGAGGGAGACCTTTTGACCTCTCCAGCAGGAAGACCTTTCCCCAAAGATGACATAGGCCTTATAGCGCATTATTTTCCTCAGGGCCTCATGTGTGGAGCTAATGTAAAAAAATCTGTATATCTGCACTACAGTATCCACAGCTTAAGTTCTTATAGTTTCGTATAGTACTAGATGACGTGTGGTCGCCATTTTACGATTTATTGTAGATTTACTATAGACGAATGCATTACATAATACATATGTAGGTAAATATAATAACAAAGTCTTTGTTTTGCTTTTTTGTAGAAATCTTTTACATCTACATTTTAACCTATATTTTGTTATGATAAACACATCGGATTAATGTTAAAAAAACATTTTACCTAAATGGTTTTGGTCGTTATGTTCCTGTGAAATAAATGTTTTTAATTTGCTATGTAAACTATTTCCACCCATAAAAGTCAATTTTATCCTAAAAGTTATCACTAAAAATCGATATAAAAAATAAATTTCGCAAAAATGTTAAAACATACGAGTATTTAAAAAATACTAGTGGGAGTTCACACTGGTAGAAGCGAAACCTTCAGAAAATTAAAGTAGACAAGAGTCGGAAGGCTACGAAGCACCGCATAAAGAGGAGACCGATTATTCTAACCCATTCTCTAAAAATGCTATAGATGCATGTGTTTGTCTCTTTTTCGTGTCGCTTTTTCGTTTATCCAGTTTCAAATCACTACGGTGCTAAAGAAGTTTTTCACTTCAAAATAATAATAAAATTGTTCTTTTCGTGGTTTGCTTATTGTTTCTTTTTAGTGTCGCTTTTGCGTTTCATCCAGTTTCAAATCACAACGGTGCTAAAGAAGTTTTCACTTCAAAGTAATTACAACATTATTTTTTCTTGGTTTGATTATTGTTCTTTTTAGTGTCGCTTTTTCGTTTCATCCAGTTTCAAATCACAACGGTGCTAAAGAAGTTTTCACTTCAAAGTAATTATAACATTATTTTTTCTTGGTTTGCTTATTGTTCTTTTTAGTGTCGCTTTTTCGTTTCATCCAGTATCAAATCACAACGGTGCTAAAGAAATTTTCACTTCAAAGTAATTATATCATTATTTTTTTGTGGTTTGCTTGCTGTTTTTTTTAGTGTCGCTTTTTCGTTTCATCCAGTTTCAAATCACTACGGTGCTAAAGAAGTTTTTCACTTCAAAATAATAATAAAATTATTCTTTTCGTGGTTTGCTTATTGTTTCTTTTTAGTGTCGCCTTTGCGTTTCATCCAGTTTCAAATCACAACGGTGCTAAAGAAGTTTTCACTTCAAACTAATTATATCATTATTTTTTTCGTGGTTTGCTTATTGTTTTTTTAGTCTCGCTTTTTCGTTTCATCCAGTTTCAAATCACAATGGTGTCAAAGAAGTTTTTCACTTGAAAATAATTATAATTTTTTTTTCGTGGTTTGCTTGCGCGTAAAACTGTAACAAAAATTTAAAATTCGAGTGTTCTTTAAGTATTGTATTTTTATTGTAATCTATATCTCTATGCAACTAGTGTTAAAACCATTTTATCTGGCATTAACTTAGATCAGCAAACATAATAAGCTATTTACGATAAAGTATTTATGAAATGATAGTATTTAAAAAATGATAGTAGGTCGGTGTCTGCCCTTACTAGTACCTAGCGCATTCCACATGTGGCTTTCTGAAACAATGGGTACTATTCTGAAGGCTAACGTGACCCTAGGCGGTCGCTGTCATAGCCGGCCCGCCTTGTTGGGCGTTTCAAATAATATTTGATTATTTATTATGAATGATTTTTTTTAAATATTTCAGTTTTAGGGCACACAATCAATATTTTTTTCTTACAATAAATTAATATAAGCCAAATTAAAAATATTCACCATAATATTTTTACAAAAAACCTGAAATAATTTCCAAATCCCATAGAGTAACGCTGTGTTACAAGACGGTTTGTCGAGGGTATTTTTAGCATGGTATGGGAAAGGTTAACATGTGATTTTTGGTGACTCTTTGTAGAACATGAATAGTGCAGTAGAAACATGTAAAAGGTTTTTTTTTTATCACATTGAGTTAGCAAATGATTTCTAAAAAGTTCCTTTGCACTACATGAATAATTGCAATCGGGACATGAAAAAGGTTTTTGTCCAGTGTGGTTCAACACGTGAACTTTTGGATACCGTTGTGTAGACTCTACAGTCTCTCCTCCCAGTCAGTGTTAAAAATATAGGATCGTTGTCTTTTACTCGGTCCACTCATTATTGGGCTAAAAAAAAAAATAGTAATTGAACTACAATATAATATAAATCATAATAGATTATCGCTTATTAATATAATATTTACGCACCTGGAAATTACAGCCACAAACTGACGAATACTTGGCTAATATAGAATAAACGCTATATTCAATTCTAATTCTCCACAAAAAAACTTTCTCTCCAGAATCTAACTAGAATGGCAGATAACAACAAACAATAATGGCGGTTAGTTAGTTAAAATAAATAGTAATTGAACTACAATATAATATCAATCATAATAGATTATCGCTTATTAAAATGTAGTATTTACTCACCTCGAAATTACAGCCACAAACTGACGAATATTTTGCTAATATAAAATAAACGCTTTATTCAATTCTAATTCTTCACAAAAAACTTTCACTCCAAAATCTAGCTAGAATGGCAGATAACAACAAACAATAATGGCGTCGATGTAGTGTCCACAGATATACGGCGTTTGATACAAAGTTTGACCTATCTATAATTCAGCTTATCTATAAGAATTTGGTCCGGTTTTGGCAGTTTCAAGGTCAAGTCACAAGATATACGCCCCCGGTAGTGTCTACTTTCTCCACGAAAACCCTATCTATAATTCAGCTTTATCTATAAGAATTTGGTCCGGTGTTGACAGTTTCAAGGTCAAGTGACAAGATATACGCCCCCGGTAGTGTCTACTTTCTCCACGAAAACCCGAAGTAAGCCGATGATCGCCGAAGCAATCGGGACGGTACGAGCACTACGAGCACGTGACTATTGTTAGTTTGGCTATCGGCCGCGGCGCCCGCGGGCTCATTGCTTTCACTGAGTCGCGTGCCGTGTGTTTTGTTTGGCGCCTCGGAGTTCAAAAACTCTGTCTCTGTCGAACAGTGGCGGGCGCATGCGAATCGCTCCGCGGGCGCCATGGCGCCCGCGGGCACAGGGTTGGGAAACCATGGTGTAGAGCATGAATAGTCACAATCGGGACAAGAAAAAGGTTTTTCGTCACTGTGAGTTAGCAAGTGCCATTTTCGTTATTTTTTTCCGAGAAGTAGATTAGTTGCAGTCAGGACATGAAATGGATTTTTCTCCACTTTGGGTAAACATGGGTAATTTTTAGATTTCTCTTCGTAGTACATGAATAGCTGCAGTCGGAACATGAAAACGGTTTTTCTACACTGTGAGTCAGCAAGTGACTTCTTAGATATCTCTTTAGAGGACACGAATAGTTGCAGTCAGGACATGAAAATGGTTTTTATCTTCTGTGAATTGTACTGTTGATTTTTAAATCTTCCCTTAAAGAACTTGTATAACAGCATTCGGGACGTGGAAAAGGTTTAACTCCACTATGACTTAGCTTGTGAATTATAGTGGAGTAAAGTGTTGCTCCACAGGGAAAACTTAGGGAAATTACTTTCCTCAGGGCCTCCTCACTAAAGCTTATGTAAAAGAAAGTATGTGTTGTAAAACCATGTAGGTTTATTCTAGGTAAGACAGTGTTTAATTGTGGAGATCTGGAAGGAATACAAGGCCGATAAAAATAATAATATTCTCAATTTTTTTCATAAATGACAATATGAAAAAATAAAATGTATATAATACAGATACAGATACATCGCGAGTTAGAAATCTCTTGTTTTATTTATTACCGCAAACGCGATAAAATCAAGAAAAAGGGTATTTAAGCGACATTTCAATACGTTGCGCAAATGAATTGTGACTTTCAGGTAAAAATTGTTACTTGGGTATTACGTAACGCTTAGGGGGGGGGGGGGGGGGTTGAACAGGACAATGTTACGGCGCGTTACATGGGGGGGAGGGGGGGTCAAAAATCTTCAAAAATTGCGTTAAGTAATACTTGAATTACCCAACAGAACTGCATTTCGGCGAATCATTTTCATTTATAAAGATATATTGATAAAGCTTTTAATACAAATCTTCATTGATTCGGCGTAATTTCAGAATGCATTCTTACGGAATATGGGATTGGTTTCTGACTGGTTTCCGAATGGTCTGGTAGAATGAGATTCCAACTAAAATTTAAATATGATAAATAAATGCCGCGATTCGTGTGCTATACTATTAGTAAGTAGCATTTTGGAAAGCGGCTCAATAATATGGGAACCAGTGGATTTAACTTAGTCTCAAATGGTAGAGAAAGTACAAAATAAATTTATGATATATTTTTATCTGAGAGACTTTGGATATTATCCCTGGTTATATTTATCAACCATTTTGTCTGTCATGCTTTGTATTTATAGCCTGGCCGATAGAAAAAACTGCTTTGCTAAAAACAGCATATAATCTTGTAAACGTTAATATCATTAAACGTATTCCTGATATAATACGTTTTATGTTCCCGAAAACTTCACAAGAGCCCGCAGACAAAGAACTTCTGTTATTCCGAGACGCAAAACTAACTTACCATTCGTAATGCCGCTCGGAAAAATGATTCTGTTAAAAAATTATCCGTTCCTTGACATCGATATTTTTTACCTAAATATTCAACAATTCAAACCATGTATTCAACAATATAATGTATGTTAATTATTGATTTTATGTAAAACTGTAAATGTGCATTAAAAATAAAATAAAAAATTGTTTTAAAAAAATGTGATGATTTTATTTGATCCCAAGGGTTGAAGTTTTGGGAAGCACCAAAATTCATATTGGGCTAGTAATTACAAATGTATATTTCTTTATATAGATACGTTGGATTATAAAAAAAAAAATATATAATTTTAGTTTAATTGTAAGTGTTACCACATCCCATCCAAAATTATTTTGATTGAAACTGACCACAGCAACTGAATTAATTCTGTTGCTAACTTGTCGTGGTTAATTTAATTTTTATACCATACTAAAAAAATCCAAAAGATGTCAATGCACACAACTTTGTACGTAAAAATTAAAAAATGCTTTCGAGAGTCATAAATTAATGGTAAATATGCATATTATTTTTTTTTTCAAATTACGAAGGTGAAAGTAAATAGAAAATTAAAAAATGTTTTGGTTTGGCTCCACACAGAAGGCGCTGAGGAAAATGATTCGCACCAGGGCTTATGTCATCTTTGAGGATGCTGTCTGGAGAGTCGTTTTAGGAAAGGAAGGAGAGGAGTTCAGGAAGAAAAGATGTAAGGGGTGATTAGGAATCTGGGGGTCAGTGTGTCCAGAAGTGACGAACATATGAATCTATCCGTCCTACTGCGGTGCAAGGCGATGTTCCGAGAGTCCTTTTGGAGATGTCGAAAAGTCTTCCTGAACCAGTATCTTCCAATCTTGCCTGCCAAGCAGTTGGTGGGCAGACGCATCTGCCGCCAAGATGGCACCCCTGCTAAGTCACCAAAAGTAGCGAAGCATTTGGGGTGACCTATGGCAGAGGTTTTGGTTATCCAATTAGCACATATCCACCTTTCATCCATCATTTCTTCGTATTATAAAAACATCGTGGGTTTTTTTAAGATTTAATAATAATAATTATAATAAATTTTACATTTTTTTCCAGAATCATACAATTAACATGGTAACATATTTTTACACGACAACGAAAAAAATAGTAAAATGGACAACTACACCCAAAAGAGGTTTAAATCTAAATGATTCCAATGAACTTATTTGTATTATAACAACAAAAACAATTAGAGCCTTACGCGTTCACTTGTTATGAATTTTAGTTTTAAATTTTCAACGAAGAGGGCTCCATAGAAATGAGCCAATAGAAACATTAGTTTCAAAGAACGAAAAACTGCAGTGACATAATAAAACCTAATTTATTTAATATCAACGGTGTAAATGTACCATAAAGACATCAGAGATTCAAGTATATATAAAATTTTACAATGCAAATAAGCTAGAATAGTCAAAATTATTACTGATGATTATTTTTGATAGCAAAGCCCTTTTTTACCTATCTTCCATGCAGTTAAATAGTTCCGCCATATCTGCGTATCTATTACTTACTTCATGCAACCAAGGTACAAGCGAGTGTTTCGAATACTCAGTCATAGTTGGTCCTGGTATTGTTGAATTTAAACAGGATTTTAGAACGAGTTGTTCTAGTGAATATTTGAAATTCTGAAGTTAATGAAATCAGGACTTCTATAACATCATTGACAATTTAGAATATAAACATTAAGACTGATATAATTCTTCAATCTGAGAGTTATAATAAATTTAATTCTTTCATCAAGTGATTACACTTTAAGCTTTCAGAGGGAATACAGAGATTAAAATTAATGTCTTTTAGTAATTCATGTTGAATTTTTTTCAATTGAATCTGAATGCATTTTAATATGGGGGGGATCAGATCGATAAAATTATTTTTGACTTGACTACAAACTAAAGACATATACTAAATATCAATGTTTAAACATTCTTAAAACCTCAAAAACTGTAATACAAACTTTGTTAAATATCCTCCACACAGCATCTTCAAATATGACATGTGTAATGAGGATTTATTTTCTTAGGGCGTCCAGTGTTGGGTTAATTTAAAAAAAGAGCCGTTTTCATGAGAAAATCGCCAGAAGGGAGCAAAAGACACTACTGTTTAATGTATCATCAGAGCGCTGCTCGATTAGCCATACCAAGTGAATCTGACGGATTACCTGCCCTGGAATTGCAGAAGTGTGCTGTAGAAATAGCTCCAATGTTGAAGATGCACTTCAAAGTGGCCCTTAAGTGTGGCTCTGTAGGGAAAAAAAGTTACAACAAGGCCAACTACCGCCCCATAGCGATGACATCAGTTCCGTCGAAGTTGATGGAACGTGTGATTAATGACAAACTGCTCACATGCCTCGAAAGATACAATAATGCGAACGACCATCGTGCGGAATCGTTCGTGCGGTGATTTTCTCACGTATGTGACGAATGTTTGGGAGCGACGCATGGAACGTCACTGTGAGACCAAAATGGACACACCGTACTTGACTGAGGTCTTAATAAACCTTAAACGACGACTTTTGTGAACATCGTAGTCATCTTGAGTATGCCTCTCCTATATGGAATCCTCTATCTATAAAATATATACAAAACGCACAGAAGCTGTCCAAAGAAAATTTGTACATCACTTGAACTTCAAGAGACATGTGCGTTATTATGACACGGACAGCTCTATAAAACACTATGGACCCAAAACTCTAAAAAGGTAGGAGAGATATTACGGATATTACTTACTTACACAAAATCTTGAATGGTCATATTGACTGTCCGGCTCTTTTGTTTTCAATTAATATTTGAGTTCCGAGTAAGAAAACTAGGGACAAATCATTGTTTCATGTCGAAATTGCTTCAACTAGTCTCAGGCAAAAAACTTTCTTATTGAGAACTTGTAATCGTTATAACAAAAAATGTATCGACGCTGATATCTTGACATTAACTTTAAGCTCTTTCAAACATATAGTTAATGGAGCCTTATAATAACCAATTTATTACCAAATACTCGTAGATTAATTCACTTTAACAAACCTAAAAAATTGATGGATTATTATTGTTTTTATTTTTAATTTGAAATTTAAAAGAATGTAATACGTGTATGTGTACATCCGTATGTGCTTATATATATTATTTTCCACTATTTATACGTCTGGTGTTTTTCATTTGTTTTTTTTTTATAAATATATGTATATATATATTTTTAAATAGCCATAAAACTGGCACACTATACTTAACATTTTTTTTTGTGAGTACTATCACTATACTTTTATCTTTCTTTTACTTAACTAACTAAATAAACTAACTAACTAACCATCACGCCATTTCCCCGCAGGGGAAGGCAGAGAGGAAAGACCACAAAACAACTCGATCTTGGCACACACTCCTTGCTTTGTTCACATTCATACATCATCTCATACATCCTCTACTATTATTTCGACTATTCACATGGCCCGACTCAAGTATCTGATTCACTTAGTAGCAAGTACATGGCACGACCAAGTACTTTAACTTGTTTTTTTTTTTATTAATGTATATATTATTTCTCGATCCTACATCTGGTGTTTTTCAGATTTCATCATTATTATTATAAATTTATTTTTTCTACTTTTATTGTTTTTTATCTTATCTTTGATTTCATCATTATTATTATAAATTTATTTTTTCCACTTTTATTGTTTTTTATCTTATCTTATCTGTATCTTTTATGTATCACACAGTATTAGACAATATATTATAGAATATGTTTAGATTGTTTATGTAGTTCCTATCACTGTAATATAAGCAAAAAAAATAATAATAATTGACTTTTAATTAATTATTTGGCATGATGTGAACATTGGTTATTGGGTTGTAACCTAATTATTATAATTTATTGTTTTCTTTAATGCATGTAATGTAAATTAACCTGTAAATGTTCCTAATAAAATAAAATACAAATAAAAATAAAACATGAATAGTTGCAGTCGAGACATGAATAGGTTTTGTTTTACTGTGACTGAACATATGTTTTTTGAATGACCCTTTTGAGAAAATGAATAGTTGCAGTCGGGACATTAAAGAGGTTTGTGTCATTGTGAATGAACATATGTCTTTTTGAAAGACCCTTTTGAGAAAATAAATAGTTGCAGGGGGGCCATTAAAAAGGTTTTTTTCCACTGTGACTGAACATATGGCTTTTTAATTGACCCTTTTGAGAACATGAATAGTTGCAGTCGGCACAAAAAAAGGGTTTTGTTCCACTGTGACGGAACATATGTCTTTTAAAATCAACCTTTCGAGAACATGAATAGTTGCAGTCGGGACATGAAAAAGGTTTTTTTCCAATGTGAGTGAACATATGTCTTGGTAAATCACCCTTCCGAGAACAGGAATAGTTGCAGTCGGGACATGAGAAAGGTTTTTTTCCACTGTGGGTAAACATATGGCTTTTTAAATGACTCTTTTGAGAAAATGAATAGTTGCAGTCGGAGCATGAAAAAGCTTTTGTTCCACCGTGAGTCAACATATGACGTCCTAAATTACCCTTTCGAGAACATGAATAGTTGCAGTCGGGACATGAAAAAGGTTTTGTTCCACTGTGACATAGCATATGGCGTTTTAATAGACCCTTTCGAGAACATAAATAGTTGCAGTCGGGACATGAAAAAGGTTTTTCTCCATTGTGGGTAAACATATGACGTGTAAGAATTTCTATTTGATAACATGAAAAGTTACATATGGCACATGAATGTATGCACAAGTGCAGTTCAAACGTTGACTTACGAGAGAAAGAGTAGTTACAATGGGGACAAGAGTATCGCTTTCCCCCAAGATGCGTCTTAAGGTTTTTCAGTGAGCCTGAAAAAGATTACAGACAAAGCTTAGTAAATGTAAGAACGCAAAAATGTGTAAATTTAAAAATTAGAGAGTACGAATTTTTTTTCCTTTAAAACTTTTAACTATGGACGTGTGGTCTCACAGGCCGCTTGCAGTTAATGAATCGCGTGCAAATTTCCTCCCGCGTACCCTACGCATCTGTCTGCCTCAATGAATCCAATTTAATATAATGCCAGAGCTCTAAGCTAAAGCCTGTAGCCTATTCTGATGTATGAGCTATATTATTGAAAAGTTTCATTAAAATCCATTCAGTAGTTTTCGCGTGAAAGAGTAACAAACCGACATCCATACAAACTTTCGCCTTTATAATAGTAGATGGATTCTTTACATTTTATTGTAAAATTAGTGAAACTTACTGAAAAAGTAATTTTCCTTGGAAAATGTTACTACAAAGTGAACTCGAGTAAAAATGGCTGAAAGTGCCTTTGATTGTTAAATGGTTAGATTTTAGCTTAAAATAAATATATTTTAAGTTAAATATATTATTTATTTACATTTGGTAAGGTCCGTAAATAAATAAAACCAATTTTATGTACAATACTTATAACTAGATAGTTTCCGGCCTTTAAAGATCGGTCTGTGAGACTGCACTTCCATATTAGTGTAACAAAAATGTAACTTCCATATAATCCATAGCTAAAGGTTGACAAACTTAAAATCAGTTTTACCTTTTGTCTGGGTCAATCCTTCAGAGCGCTCTAAGCATTCCTTTTTAACATCCGGGAGTTCTATGTCAATTTCCGTACAAGGAATTCCCCCTTTAACTTCTTCTCGGGATCCTGGTTCTAACTTGATAGTAGCAAGCTCAACATCAATGCTACCTAGAGAAACAAAACACAATAAGCACTTTGAACGGCGTATTAAAAAATATAGAAATAGTACCATAAGGAAATATATAGTTTTTTTGAACAAAAAACAGAATAAAGATACCATTGAAATACACTCTAGAAACAAAGACAAAATATTGACAATACACAGAATACGCTTCGGTAAAGTTATAAAAAAAAAATGTAGATTCTCTTTGTAGAGATAGGTATGTAAGGACTTCGCACTACTGAACATACTACAACTGTACATCAAAATAACATATTTAAAATTGGAGGTTTGAGAAATAAGAAGGAACCTAGATGTCCGTTTCAGGGAACGTAGACTAAATAAATACAAAGTAAGGAACGTACACCATAAACAAAAAAAAAAAGAGAGACTTGTATGTGGTAGCTAGGGAGAGCTTGTCTGACGAACTAACTATGCGATACTAAAGGAAGTAAATCTCAAGTATGTCAATTAGCTCTAGTTCGGTGCAAATAAATGTTAAATGCCTCGATTACATTGAGTGAGTGTAATTACTAGCCGGCGTATTCACTATCTGCTTGTGAACTCGCTCAGTGTATTTTTTTTTTCTTTTTTTCTTTATTGTTTTTTCTAAAAAGTACATATTCAGTGTTATGTTTACAGTGGTTTAAAATTACATAAGTACAAAAGGATATCAACAGAAAAAAAATATAAATATGAACAGTAGATAAATGAAAAATAGAAAATAGTTATAAATTTTGGTTTTTCAGTATACTGCCTCACTAGGCTAGCCTGTGTTGAGGCAGTAATTTTTAAATCAATTTATAATACTTATAAACATACCTACACTTTTATTAAAAAAACTTATCACATAATAGATTGGTTACATTAATAATAGTTTTAAATAAAAGCAACCAATACAATTGCTTGTATATTTCCACTGTATAATACCAAATCATTAATAATTTCGAATTTGGATGAGTGCACCGGTAAAGGCCCTATCATTATTTTAGATCCAAATTTTTATGTTATTTTTGAAATTTTTTTGGGAATCACATTTTTTTATTCTATCTGGAAGAATGTTGTAAAGTCTTGTTGCAAGGTATCTGAAAGTTCGTTGACCAAAAGTAGTATGCGTTTTGGGGATTTGTAGTAAGTCTTTGTCATTGTTTCGAGTACAGCGAGTATTTAATCTTTTTTCATAGTATTTATGTATATTTGTGTATAGATGAGTAAGGATTGTTTTTGCATATATCTGCCGAACGTCAAACACATTCATAATATTGAAGATTAAGTTCGAGTCTGTAATTAGAGGTAGTCTAAGAATTAATTTTATAATAGTTTTCTGTGCCTTTATGATTGGGTCTAGTGCTGATGCAGTACCGCCTCCCCATGCTATGATACCATACTCAATAATAGATTGACAGACTGCAAAATAAACCATTTTCAAGTGTTTTAAGTCGAGAAAGTTTCGTATCGTTCTGAAAAAGTGCATGGTTTTTCTTATTTTGTTTGCAATTATTTGAGTGTGAATATTCCATTTGAGATATGGATCAATTGTGAGGCCGAGATACTTCATCTGTGTAGTGCGCTCAATGTAGGGACACTGACAAGATTCATCGGAATTTAAACGTGTGTGTATTCTAATAGAGGCGTCATCATGAGGTTGACCTGTTATACTTATGCTTGATGTGACATATTTAGTTTTCTCAGTGTTCAATGTGAGCGTATTATTTGTATCTAACCACTTTTTTTATAATGTTTAAATCCGTTTCAGCTTTTTTGTAAACAGCTTGCCAAGTGTCAGCTTCAAATAGTAAAACAGTGTCATCGGCAAAACTAACTATTTTTCCCTGAATGTTAATGTTATATAAGTCGTTGATATATAAAAGGAACAAAGATGGTCCTAATTTATTTTTTTATTTTTTTTTTTGCAGAAACAAACAGTACATTATTACATAATGGGAAATATTTACAAAGTTATAGAATTAATACAATAATTGATACCAATGACATGTCGCTGTTATATACTTAAATTTTTATGTGATAAATAATACATTTTACCTAAATTTAGTTAGTAACTTATTGAAGGAGAGGGGTGTGGGAGAGTGTTTGTATGTGTGTAAATGAGGGTGTGAGAGGGTGAGTTGGTATGCACCTTTATTCGAGGACCTTTACAGGCCTTTATACCCAGAATCCGAGGACTCACACGAATCCGAGGACGTCCTCGGATTCGAAATGCGAAAAACTGAATATGTACCTATAATCTATGCGTTCTGATTGGTCAACTGTCGAAATTTTGGGCCAATCGGAGAGAGTCATCATTTTCGTGGTGAAAAATATCGTGTTTAATTTCGCTAGTGTTTCATTAGTACGGGTGTGTGACCACCAGGGCGGCGCCGCTAATGCTGGAAATCACATACAGACCCTAAACCGAGGACTCTCTAAAAGTCCTCGGTTTCGTGTAAAAGGTGCCGATCACCGGAATGTGAACACCAGGCCCCCTAGCATGGTCGATCGATATAGGTTTTATCGAGAATGTCGGTAACTTGTCATCTCTCCTGAGCACGACTGCAGGCCGCTAACGAACAAACAATAGTTCACGTCAAATAAAATAGGAACCCTTAACCGTTGTGAACTGTTATTAGTTCGTTAGCGGCCTGCAGTCGTGCTCGAGAGCGATAACAAGTTACCGACATTTTCGATAAAACCTATATCGATCGACCATGCTAGGACCCCAGGAGGCGCTGCAAGCTCAAGTGTCAAGAAATCTCACCTACGCCCTAAACCGAGGACCCGTCGTTCGAAATTCCTACGTGCATGTGAATATAATAAGTATTGCAGTATTAAGATTGTGCCGACAAGGAATTCAGTTTTTGACAGTTGAAACAAAATTCAATATTGCGTTTAATTCGCATTGTGAACTATTTTCTGTAATACTGTTTAATTCGCTGTACGGTATTGTAATTGAAATTTAATAATTTAAAGTTATTAAATATTACAATAAAAAAATTAGGACACCTGCTCAAGTATTTGATTAATCCGCGTCACATATTCTTCTTTCACTCCATTCTTCGTTAATCCGCTCTATGACCCTATTACCTACACCCAGGGCTGGGCAATATACATGCTTTGCTGTAATTGAAATACAAATTACAAAATACGTTTTCGCATGTATTTAAAATACGAAATACAAAATACTTTCGAGTCGTGTATTTGAAATACAAAATACAGTATTTTAACCATTTTTTTTTATTTCAAATACAAAATACAAGTTACAAAATACATTTGGTTTTGGTAGAACCTTTGGTTGCAATAAATTGACATAAGTGCCCTTATCTAAAGCCTACAATACACGACAACTTTTTTAAGCTCGATTCCCGTATAGAGACCTAAGACAAAAATTTTCGCTTTACGCGATCGCTATTTTCATATCTGCGATTTTAGTTGGCATCACAGCAACAATATGGTTCATGTGCTGTTTGCTGTGATGCCAATTGAAATCATAGTTATGAAAATAGAGATGAAAATAGCGATCGCGAAAAGCGAAAAATTTTGTCTATGGTCTAGTCTCTATGCGGGAATCGGGCTGAAAAAAGGTGTCGTGTATTATAGGTATAAGAGTGCGTTTTCATAGAAGCAAAGCTGAGCAGAGTGAAACAGAGACTTGCAAAAATTGACCAATCATATTGCTCAGAAGATGCATCTCACCTCCGCTCCACTTGTAAAGGTATAGGACCCAGGTGTTAGATAATAATAATAATATGATATTTGTGCGCAGTTTTGTATTATTTCACTTCAAGTGCGCTCTACTGTGATTAACTTAAAAATATTTTTTATTTTTAACTTTGTGAATAAAATTAAAAATATTCATCCTAGACTTGCAGAAAAGGTCAATAGATTATTTTTTCTTTATATGAGTTCCGCACAGGAGGTCATGAGGAAAATAATTTCCCTCAGGGACTATGTCATCTTTGGGGATGCTGTGTGGGGGTTTTTTTAAGGAAAGGAAGAAGAGGAGAGTTCTTGGAAGGAAAAGGGTTTAAGGGGTGGGTAGGAATCTGGGGTTTGGTGTGTCCTGATCATCCGCCTCTAAGACCTAGACAAACCTCACCCCATGAACCCGGGAACCCCTGCTAAATCACCAAACGTAGCGAACTACTTGGGGTGACCTATGGCAGAGGTGTTGGTTATCCAATAAAGGTTCCTGGGTCGGTGGTACCCTAATTACGCCTCCCAAATTGTATGTATTAAATGTCGATGTCGCGTACTAAAAATCTAGTTAGCATTTAGTTCGGGTTGAATCTTGCAATCATTTTTTTTACATGAGCTCCACACAAGAGGTCCTGAGGAAAATAATTTCAATCAGGGCCTATGTCATCTTTGGGGATTTTGTGTGGAGGGTTTTTTAAGGAAAGGAAGGAGAGGAGAGTTCTGGGAAGAAAAGGGTTAAATGGGTGGGTAGGAATCTGGGGTTCAGTGTGTCCTGGTCATCCGCCTCCAAGACCTAGACAAACCTCACCCCATGAACCCCTCACCCCATCACCAAACGTAGCGAACCACTTGGGGTGACCTATGGCAGAGGTGTTGGTTATCCAAAAAAGGTTCCCAAATTGAGTATCATATATAAAGATAGCAATCAATAATGCGCAATATGTGCGTTTAGAAAATGAAGATAATGTTGGTAATTCTTAGTCGAAGTACCTATGATACAATTAAAAGTGACCGAATTGGAAATGGGTTCCATAGCTCAGTTGATAGAGCACTTGCTATGTAAGCAAAGGGCCCTGGGTTTGAGCCCCAATGGAACGAATATCTTTTTCTGATTTTTCTGTTTCCAGATTTTCGATTGAGTTTCGCTAATATTGTCTTAATTTAAATAAATATTAAAAATAATCTTTTTCATCCATTATCAATAAACTCACGTATTCATGAATAAATACCGCGAACAATGAAAACGAAAAATAAATATTAACATATCTTGCTCTGGATTCTAGCGTTTTTAGTCTATGTATTATCTATGTCAATTTATTTTTTTCATTATCATTATTAAGATCGCTAAATGTATTTTAAAATGTATTTTGAAGCCATAAGTATTTGCAATATAAATTACAAAATACCTCAGCATCAGGTAATTGAAATACCAATTACAAAAAACATTTTTAGGAAGTAATTGAAATACAAATACAAAATACGTATTTGTATTTCAAATACTGTCCAGCCCTGCCTACACCTCACAAAAACGCCTCTTTCTGAATTAAGGACAAGGGAAGAATATCGCCACCTGGATGGGTGATGTTGTCAAGCGGGTTAAGGAGGAGCTGCAGGAAGGGTTTTATTAATGCGGATCTTGAAGAGTCGGAAAAAAATACTGAAAAAATTACTAAACGCAGAGTAACATCATCATCAAATAAAACATACAAAATCGTTAAAAAAAATTATGGTTTTTAAGGTAGTCTGACACAAAAATTAAGACAACAAAGTCGTTTATAATTAAAATTATTGAACCGTTCGTTTTACGGATGAACGCAGCTCTTACAGCGACGGTGCGTTGGTTTTTCGAACTTTAAACCTATTAGGCAATCTTAAAAGGACTATTAATTATTATTATAAATTTGTATTACAATATAGAAACTCGACAGCGGTGAGGGGCACCGCAGCAGGTTTCATGAGTGATTTGGTGTCGAACGGCTCGCCCGACGGATGGGTACACTCGGAAATCTCAAATTATATATTTTTTTTATCGTTGTCGCTTATTTTTTTTTAAATATGGCAATCTAAGTTTTTAAAACTATAAGACTATTTTCATGACTGCGCGGCTCCCGCCAAGAGGCGCACCGGCAGACCAGCTTTTTAAAGGTTTTCTAAATGCCCATAATCACTTAAAAGTAGTTTCATCCGTGTAGTCTGTAGTCGATGACGTAGGGTTTACCTATCTCACCTCCTAGTCTATAAGTAAGAATACTATTTCGCTGGAGACCTGTCGTCGGAACAGTTCGGAAGTTTTCAATACTTTCCGTATTACGAACGCCGATTACTAGCCGATCTGCTGTTGCACCGGGCGCGCGGGTGGAGGGGTGCACTGCCTGTCGGGTGTCAGCCGTAATGATCTCTTACCAAATTCATATATTTAGATAGGCAATTCAATTTTATTTTGAACCTTTTTTTAAGTTTTGTGCAAATTTATATTTTAAATAAAATATTTAGGAATACGATGAGGCGTATAATTTTGTTGCCTGTTCACCGCACGAGTGAACGTTGGGACGAGCCGCGCCTGCTTCCAAGATACGTGTAAGAAATTCGTTCCACACTATTTCGAGGACCCAAGACCTCCAAAAACTACAGACCACTAAAACGAGGACCTTCCGAGATCCGTGTATTTTACGTAAGTGTAATCCTGAATACGTGGACAGGCCTCGGATATGGGAAGTCCTCAGTTACCGGGTGTGTATTCCGGTTTTTTGAGGACCGTTTTCTAGGTGCTTACCGGGTGTACGATGAAACCGAATAGACAGCAACGATCACGATTAACTTGAGTATACGTATAAGTGTAGAATACATGTCTACTTTATATAATATAACAGGACCTCGAATTCGGGTAGCCAGTTGAAGTCCTCGAAATCGGGATTGGACTAACAAGGGTGTGTGGATGTGTGTGTTATGTGTGCGAGTTCAGTGTGCTAAAAATGTTTTTCTAAAATAGAGGGAGGGAATCAAAAAATATATCTATATTTGTGGTTTTTTTAATAGAGTTGAAACTTTGAAGGATGCGGGAAATGGGGGAGTTGGCTGCAGCGTTCGTATTATTACTGGTTGTGTAAAAAAGGTTGGCGTGGCGAGTTCTTTTAGATGGGATGTTAAAATTTATTTGGGATAGAAGTTCTGGGCAGTCTATTTCGTTATGTATAATTTTATGGAGAAATGTCATGTCAGCTACCGTTCGCCTGGATTTCAGGGATTGGAGAGTGCAGATGTAATTATTGTTGTATTTATAACCGAGATACTTAATAAATTTATTTTGTATGCGCTCTATGTTGTTGACGTATTGGGTGTATTTGGGATTCCAGACAGGCGATGCAAATTCCAGTGGACTTCTGACTAGTGAGGAGTAAAGCATTACTAGAGTATGTGGATTTCTAAATAATTTACTCAGACGTAGTATAAAACCCAACATTTTGTAAGATCTATCGGTGATTGAATCAATATGCGTTTTAAATATAAGTTTACTATCTAAATAGACTCCAAGGTCCTTACATTCATTTTTTGAGATCACGGGTTCATCGCAGAGTGAATATGAGAAGTTAATTTGATGCTTGTTTCTAGTAAAGGACATAGTGTGGCATCTAGAAACATTGAGGTCTAAATAATTACCTGTGCAATAGTTGCAGAGCCTATCTAAGTCACTTTGTAGCTCTTTACAGTCCGATAGAGAGCGAACCGTTTTGTAAATTTTCATGTCATCTGCAAACAATAAAAATTTAGAGTATTGGAAACATGAGCCTATGTCGTTTAAGTATATATTAAAGAAGAGCGGACCAAGGTGGGAACCCTGAGGGACTCCCGAGGTTACGTTGATTATTTTAGATAAAACTCCATTTATTGAGATAACTTGACTACGATTGCTAATGTATGATTTAATCCATCTAAACAAGTCACTGTGTATTCCAAGACGAGTGAGTTTATTTAACAGAATTGAGTGGATAACGCGGTCGAAGGCCTTTGAGAAGTCGGTGTACATAGCATCGACCTGCACCCTTTCGTCCATATTGCTCTGCAAATAGTTGACAAATAGGGCAAGGTTAGATGTTGTAGACCGATTTTTCATGAATCCGTGTTGGTTCTGTGAAATTGTTGTGGTGATAGTCGGGTAAAGTTGGTCGTAAACGATTTTTTCAAGAATTTTACTTAAGATGGGAAGTTGAGAGATAGGTCTGTAGTTTGTTACGTCATGTTTGTCACCCTTTTTAAAAATGGGGGTTATTACGGCAGACTTCCACTTATGAGGAAACGTACCTTCACTTAGTGATTTTTTGAAAATTGCACTGACCGGAGGAGTGATATATTTACTACAGTTACGTATGAAGATACCAGGCAAACTATCTAAACCAGGTCCTTTGTTAATGTTAATGGATGATAGATATTTGTAGGTAATGTCGTCGTTGATTGTAATTGAGGACATAGATATGTTATTCAGCGCATCAGGTTCATGAATATCAGATGCTAAATTTTGGGTGTGATCAGTGAAGACGGTAGAGAAATAGTCAGCAAATAGATCGGTAATCTCCTTACTATTGTGTGCGATTCTCGAGCCATATGTTAGGTGTTCGGGTATGGAAGGAGATTTTCTTTGCGTTTTGACAAAGCTCCATATTTTTTTTACATTATTTTGTATAGCATGTTCTAAGTGTGAAATATAATTGTGGTATGTGAGAGTAGCGATTTTCTTTTGTCGTTTTCGGAGCAGTGAAAAAGTTTGGTAATCTAGTGGGTTCTTGTGGCGTTTCCAGGCTCGAAAAAATTTGAGCTTTTCTTTTGTAATATTGATAAGAGCCGATGAGTACCACGTTGGGAATGTGTTTGTTTTCAGAATTTTCTTTGGAACAAAGTTATCAATTACGGCCTCAATGATTAAGTAAAAACTGTTAACCGCCGTGTTGACGTCTTGTGCGTTTAAGACAGAAGACCAGTCAGTTTTTGAGAGAGCGTCGTTGACTAGGTCATAGTTGACTTTATTGAATAATTTGATCGTTTGGGGCTGGGAAGTAGAAGTAGGGGCGTAAATATTAAGTTCGACTATTAGGGATATGTGATGTGTGTCCTCCTGAACCAGAGGGGAGTCGGCAGGAGAGACGCAGACTGTGGTGTTACAGAGCACTAAGTCAAGTGTTCTATCATGCCTATTTGGAATGTGGTTATATTGTTTTAAATCCGAATAAGATAGGCAGTTAAGGAGGGTGGTGGAGCAAAGGTCAGTACCGCGGGGATGATGTGTGGTGTTCCAGCTGATATTAGGCATGTTGTAGTCTCCAATTAAAAGGAAGATATCATTTGGATAGTTTGTGGTTAGATCGGATATTCTGGACGTATGACTGTTGAGAAGAGATAGTCGCTGAGTGTTTGAGAGCTTTGGACCGATTCCGGGTAAGTACGAACAACAGATGTGAATATTAAATATACGACGTTTTGGGTCTCTTAGTACTATTGAAATCCAAATGTCCTCAGCTTCCGAGCTCCATGACTCGTGTGAATGTGCAGTAAATTTTTTTTTAATACCAATTGCGACACCACCTCCTTTGGTTTTACCCGTGAGGGACGTGTCTCTGTCTTTTCTGTAAACATTGTACCTGGAGTCGAAGAGCTCGTTATCAGATATACTGTCTACTAACCAAGTTTCAGTAATTAAAATTATATCGAATTCATTTATCAGAACATTGTGATAAAACTCGTTCGTTTTAGTACAAAGGCCACGTGCATTTTGGTAGAAAATTATTATTTTTTCAGACATTGGAGAATGAAGTAAATTACCGATTTATTATTGTCTGCCACAAGTCCACTGGAATATGCATTCGGCGAGTGTATCGCTGGATAATGATAATATACTGAATGAGCAAGTATGTAGGTATGGTTGTTGAACATTTTAGCTGTTGATACCGATATAATGAATGTGTTGTTATGATGTGATGTGTGCGCTGGAGTAAAGGGTAGGTAATTATGATTTAAAGAAACATAAGTGAATTGGATGGGAAGGGTAGAAGTTTTTATAGTTATATCAGGTTTGATAATTGCACAGGGCAAGATATCAGGATTGCAGGAGAGGTTTCGTTCTTTCTTAGGTATATCTTGGAGTTTCGCACCCATAAAAAACTAAAGTTGTTAGCGATTTTAAACTCTTTCGCGGACCATAATAAATATTTATTTTTTCGTGTGAGATGGTCGTTAATAAATATTTTTCCTCCGACTAAACCTATACTACTGCAATTGAGTCCCTTCTTCTTTTTGATGGCAGCAATCAATTCGTCCTTCAAATTCTTGCTAGCAAATTTGGCCACAATGTTTCGGGGGCGGGGGTCACGGGGGGTAACAGGTCCAGGACCATCGGGTAGAGGATGTTGGCGTATTTTCACCCTGCTGGCGTAAAGAATATCTTCTCTGTTTATTGTATATCCCACGTTAGTTGCAACTTTCAAGATGATGTCAGCAGGATCCTCGTTGGTTTTTTCTGGGATTCCGAAGATTTCAATATTATTTTCGAGCAGCTGTTGGTCGTGGTTACTATTCCTTATGTCGAGGTGATTTACAATTTTCTTGAGATCAGCAATCTCGCCTTCAAGCCTAACTGACTTTGTTTTTTCTTCTTTTAGATGAAGGTCCATAGTTTTTAGTTTTCCTTCGTAATCGTCGATTTTTTTTGAGATAAAATCTATTGTCTTTATGAGGTCTCGGATATGCTACCTTGAGGTATCCCATAGTGAGTTGAGCACTGATTGCTAAGTGTGTTCATTATTTTTACTTGTTGCTTGCGGTCATCAAGGAAGCTCTTAAAAAAGTTAAGTTCATTGCCTGTAATACCGATTATTTGAAGTTTGTTTATTAATTTACTGTGTGATATTGTATCAAAGGCTTTAGAAAGGTCTAAAAATATTGAAATACATTTTTTGCTTTTATCAAGGCTTTTTACAATGAAGTCAGTTACGGCGGCAATAGCGTCAGAAGTACTCTTGTTTTCTTGAAACCCGTATTGATTTTCTGAGAGTACTTTATGGCTCGCCAGAAATTTTACCAACTGTGCATTGATAATTTTTTCAAATACTTTTGATAGTGTGGTCAGTATAGTTATTGGTCTGTAATTGTTTATGTCTGTCTTGTTACCTGTTTTATGTATGGGAATTACAATACCTTGTTTCAAGTTTGAGGGGAAGTGTCCTTGACTGATACTAAGGTTAATTAGGTATTCTAGGGGCAATGTAATTTCCGTAGCCAGCGTTTTCAAAATCTTGGTTGATATTCCATCAACCCCGGCAGAAGACGTGTTTTTTAGGGAATTAATTATGTTTAGAATCTCTTCCCTTGACACAGTTTGAAAATTGAATATTCTTTTGGGAAATTGAAGTTCTGCTTCAGCAGGTATAGCATTCCCACAATTTGGTAGACGAGAAGCAAGATTTGAACCAATATTTGTAAAAAATTATTGATATAATCCGCAACGAGCTTGGGGTTTTTTGAGGTGTCAATAATTTTTCCGTCAATAAAAAGTTTACTTATGTCCTGTTTGTCTTTAGTGTTTTGTGTATTTGTGGCTTCTCTTAGAGTTTGCCATATTTTTTTGGGATCATTGTTACTTTCTTGGATCTTGCCTCTGTAGTAGATTTCTTTCGCCTTTCTAATGACTTCGCCGCATGTATTTCTATATCTTTTGTAGATGTTTAGTGATATTATGTCGTAAGGATTTTCTTTCACTTTTTTGTGTAATGCGTTTCTTCTACGAATGCAGTTGATGATTGAATAATTTATCCATAATTTTAAAGGTTTAATTTTGTTTGGAGTGTTTTTTGTCAGAATTGTAGTATTATTAATTAATTAATTTTTCTAATAGTCAACAAAATATCTCCATGCATCTTCTGAGTTTTTTATTTGGAAGAGCTCTTGCCAAGATTTAGTTTTAATTATATTTTTTAAATTCTCAAAATTAATATTATTGTATATAAATATCCGATTTCTTTTATTTTTTGTGGTGTCGGATGGCAATGTAAATATAGTTGTGTAATGATCTGTAATTGTTGATTTGTAAACAATGCTTTTGTTTTGTTTATTAGTTTTGACCATAACGTGATCAATGCATGATGTTATTATAAGCGGAATTCCTGAAAATAAAAACGAAAATGTATATGACATACTATCCAAAATCGGTACTGTGGCTGGATGCAAAATCACCCGTGAAGATGTGGATTTCGCCAGCAGAATCTCCCCAAGAATAAATCGCAATGTAATAAAGGAAAAAACGAGGAACATTGTGGTCAAATTCACCAGCAGGTACATTAAAGACGATTTGTTAGCAGCAATAAGAAAGAGAAAGGGTATGTTCGTCTCAGAATTACAGCTTCCAGGATCCACTAGAATCTACATTAATGACCATTTAACCCCTAAAAATCAATATCTTTTGAAACAATGCCGAGAGATAAAAATGGAAAAAAAAATACTCTACTGCTGGGTACGAAACGGAAAAATATTCATTCGTGTAAGTGACACCACCCCAATGATACTAATCGCTGATCAAGATGACGTCGATAGACTATCAAAATTAAAAACAACACATGATGTTTCGCCGACTGTCCCTTTAGGAAATTAAAATTATATAATACTGTCAAACATAAACCTAACATTATAAATCTCTCTCAAGTATGTAAATACCTTAATATCACACACATTATCTCCTTAATTGTAACACACGAATTACCATCACTTGTTAACTACAAAATAGTATCAAAAACTTATGAAATGTATCATCGTAATATTATTTTTCTCACACTCGCATGTTTACAATCAATTTGTATTTCGACCATAGATGTACCTCTTAATCTGTCAAAACTAATGCCTATCGAAACCATAAACAATGCAACTTACCATAAACAAACAGAACCTGACGTTCAAAAATGTCCCCAATTACAGCATAATTATATTATATTTCTAAAATATTTTTCAACAAATTTTATTCACAAAATATTAAAAAATGCTTAACATATATTTCCAAAATGTGCGAGGTCTTCGCACAAAAACACATAATTTCTTAAATCAGGTTCTTTTAAACAATTTTGACATTTACCTTTTATGCGAAACTTGGCTAAATGATTCAATCCATGATAGCGAATTGTTTGACAGCAGGTACGATGTGTTTAGAAAGGATCGTGACTACTTAGTATCTGGACAGCAGCAGGGAGGGGGGGTATTAATCGCAACCTCCAAATCTCTTAATGCTCAGAAACTACCGTGGTCTACGTGTACTGAGGACATTTGGATATCGGTGCCAATATTATGTAACAATAATAAACTCCAAAAATTATATATATGCTGCTCGTACCATCCACAAAACACCAACTACATTCATAATCTAATTCATCACTTAAACAATACATCGGACCTGCACACAAATCACCCGGAAGGATTGTTTTTATTAGCTGGAGACTATAACATACCCAAACTAAATTGGAAGGTAACAGAAGGGCAAAACTATTTAGAATCAAATTTTCCAGAAGATACTGCTAGTTGTGCGTTGGTTGACTTCCTTTCATTCACGCAATTACAGCAATTTAATTCTGTGATCAATACAAATAAACGAACTCTTGACTTAATCATGACAAATATTTCAGAATGTAGCATAACTCACAGTACCCAGCCTCTGACGCCTGAAGATACACACCACAGAGCATTAGACATAGAGTTATCCCCTGTTATTAAACCGTCTCCCCTCGTTTCGTCAAGGACAGTCAAAATGTTTCACCGAGGTGATTACGAACAAATCATAAACGAATTATCCATAATAAATTCGGTAAACGAATTTCAAAATAAGGATACTGAAGGGGCCGTATTAAACTTTTATAATATCATAAATGACCTCATACGTAAACATATTCCCGAAAAAAAAAATTATGTTAATTTGGAAAGGTTTCCCCCCTGGTATACTTCCCCACTTATTAAAATTGTAAAAGAGAAACTAAAATATCACAAAAAATGGAAAAAATACAAAAATCTAGCTGACTATCAATCCTTTTCAGTGCTGAGAAATCGTCAAAAGAAGATCTCACTTGAATGTTATGATAACTACATTAGGACGGCAGAAGAATCAATAAAAAAGTGTAGTAAACGCTTCTGGTCGTTCATAAAATCAAAGCAATTGTCTTCTGATCTACCAAATCAAATGTATCTTGGCGATATCTCCTGCACTGATGGACAATCCATTTGTGACAATTTTAGTGATTATTTTAGATCGGTTTTTGTAGAGAATCCCAACCCCAGCCTCGATCCTATAAACTCTGATAACAATGTCGACAACTCTTATCTTCATATTCACACAATTAACTTTAATCAATCGCATGTACTTAATTATCTAAAAAAACTCGATCCGAACAAAAGCGCGGGATCTGATTTAATTCCATCCATTTTTTATGTAAAATGCCGGGACCAATTGGCTTATCCTATCTCCATGCTGTTCAAAATGTCATTTGAGGAAGGCAACTTCCCCAACGTCTGGAAACAAGCACTCATTACATCAATCCATAAAAGCGGGGACAAAAATAACATCACTAACTACAGGCCCATCTCCAAACTCCCAATTATCAGTAAGATTATGGAAAACATGGTTCTTGACCAACTTTTTCCAGCAGTACAAACTACCATATCAAAAAATCAGCACGGCTTTTTTAGAAAACGGTCAGTCGAGACAAACCTGCTGGAATACACAGATTTCATATTTAATTCTATGGGTAGTAAAACTCAGATTGATTCTATATACACGGATTTTTCAAAAGCCTTTGATAAAATTAACATCAAACTGCTTCTGAAGAAGCTATTAAAAATCGGGATCAGTGGGGACCTTCTAAGATGGATCAAATCGTACGTCACTAACAGGAGTCAAGCAGTTAGAGCTAAGGGTTTCTCTTCACGTTTCTATAATATACCCTCAGGAATTCCACAAGGATCACACCTCGGACCTCTCCTTTTTATTTTGTATATAAATGATATAGACTCTTGTTTCAAAAACTCTAAAATCCAAATTTTTGCTGATGACATTAAAATTTACAAAAAAGTAATTAATATTAATGACAGCCTAGAATTGCAAGAGGATATCAATAGGCTTGGACTATATTGCGCGAACAACCAACTGTACCTTAATCTAGAAAAATGTAATACAATATCTTTCACCAAAAGCACTAACCCCCTAACATTCCCATATAAAATAAACGGAGTTGAATTAAAAAGGTGTAGTGAAGTAAGGGACTTAGGAATAATAATGGACTCCGGAATGTCTTTCCCATCACACATAAATTCCATTTGTGACAGGGCCTACAAACTCCTAGGATTCATTATAAGAGTGACTAAACCATTCAGATCACCACATGTAATCAAGATATTATATTTTTCTCTTGTTCGCTCCATACTAGAATTTGGATCAGTGATTTGGAATCCCCAATACAAAGTCAATATTGAAAGGTTAGAAAGAATCCAAAAAAAAAATTTGAAATACTTAGACTTTAAATCGTTCCGAATATCGGAACATGTAAAAGATTCCTTAGCATTCCATAAAATTACATCACTAGAAGAGAGAAGAAATATATCCGACCAGAAATTTTTATACAAAATCATCAACAACGCTGTTGACAGCAACTATCTTCTGGAAAACATCCATTTCCACTGTCCAGTGCGTAATACAAGAACAAACAAACTATTCCACATCCCACAATCAAAAACTAACTACTCACAACATACATTTCTGAAAAGGACGTGCACAAAATATAACAATATCCTTTCAGACGCTGATATTTTCCATTTGTCCTCAGTTCAATTCACAAAATATGTAACGGAGAAGATCAAAACAGATTGTTGATCGTGAATCCTGCTGTGTGCCTTATTTTATTGTTTTTCTCTTATTATGTTGGTTTCATCTGACTTTCGTATGAATTATTATGTTGGTTTCATCTGATTTTATTATGTTGGTTTCATCTGATTTTCTGTAATCTAGTTAGGTATTATATATGTATAACTTCTTATATTAATGAGTTTTTTGTTTTTTCTTTAAATTCTATATTCTCAAATGTGGAAACTTCACTGGTTCATGCAAATTTGTCAAATGTAATTATTTAATAAAATATGTACAACTGTTTGTTTCCCAAATAAAGTAAAATAAAATAAAATAAAATGTTGATTCATTAGCTATTCTTGTTGGTGTATTGATGGTACCAATTAATCCATGGAACTCTAACATGTTCAGATAGTCGTGGCATTGATGGTGTGGATTATTTGGAAGTATGTTGATATTTAAATCTCCCATAATTATTATGCATGATTGATTGCACGAAAGTTTGACAGTTTATTCTAAATATATAGGTATAGTAAATATCGAAATATATATCTGTCTGAACAATATTCCAAATAGGACATGACTTCCGAAACTCTAAAACAACACTCAACGTGTTCTTATATTTACAACGCAACTTACTGGCTGTTGAAGTACTCGCCGCATACTGCAAACATTCCTTCTTCACATCCGGGAGGTAGATATCTATATCCGTATAGGGCATTTCACCTGCGCCTTCTTCCTGGGAGCCTGGTTCCACCTTGATGGAAACACTCTCTGGGTTGGGAAGATCCATGGCCTTCTGTGATAGTGTTCGAGTTTTATAAAAATATAATTATTGATCCAAGCTTACAAAAATTAGACCTGCAACAGAAAAATAATGAATTAATCCAATTACGAGTGATTACAAAGGAGTTCTTCACTTGTTTTAACCAACACATAACAAATGTTTAAAAGATTTTTTTGGTTCTTTGTACTGCTGTTACCTGTGGAATGAAAAATAAGTTTGGTACAAAATATAAAATATGAACCCTTTGTTTTATTTTTTTTCCAAATCACGAAATCTATTAGGTATTTTTTTTCAAAACTTTCGGCCATTTTAGCGGGCTAAAAGTGAACAATAATTTCATTTATTTTTACGTTTTCTAATAGCTACATATCGCACAAAACTTTTGAGATCCCGGGAGTTTAAATATAAGACTATTTTTTTTCTCTATAGAGAGCGACACAAGCTACTCTACAATCAATTAATCAAAGACGGTATATGACCTCATACATCAAATATCAAAGTAGAGAGCAGATACAAAACAGTTTAATCAGTTATGCTAGTAAGTTAGGAATATATATCAATAAAACAATAAGAATTCTGACAGGGAACCATCTTTGTAAAACTATCCGTTCCCGTATCCTGTTCAGAGGACCTCTTCTGTATCTTTTGTGGATATGAAAAAGATTCTGTAAAGAATCAGCTGTGAAATTTCTTATAACGTGCACAAAATGGGTTTTTATAAATTAAGTAATTCATGCGTATTGTATGCGTAAACAAAACGGTAAATTTATACAAAGCCGGGACCAGCTCATTTTGGAAAAAAAAATATATACCCCAGTAGATAGGTAATAATTAGCTGTAATTAATTCCATGAGCGGAAATTGAAAATATTGAATATTATCGTCAATTTCTTAAATTTAAAAATACGAAAATTTCATTTTTCAATGACCTCCATGTTGTTATCTTTATTTAAAAAAACAGCCTACGTTTTTAAATGGTTTGTCTGGCTACGCAGGGTTTGTCTAGCGGGCTTGTGTGACAGATCGGCCGCGCCATGTCAGTTTGCAAAGACGCGAAGTGAATTTGATTTTACGCAATTGAAATTTAAAATGCATCATTTTCCGCCTCCCTCAATGCAAAAAATTTCCGAAATACGTAATTCTAACAATTATTCAACTTCTGCAAAGTGTTTTTTCGTGAAAAAGTGCATATTTACCGCTGTAATTTACAACATGGAGGTCATTGAAAAATGACATGTTCGTATTTTTAAATTTAAGAAATTAACGATAATATACATTTTTTTCAATTTCCGCTCACGGAATTAATTACATCTAATTATTACCTATCTACTGGGGTAAATTTTTTTTTTTTTTTAGTGTAAAATGAGCTGGTCCCGGTTTTGTAAAAAATTAATGAAAAATCAATTGACAGCCATAGAAAATCACAAAAAAAATTGACAGCCGATCCGTCCATATCTAAAAAAATAGATGGAATCGCTCCAATGGTCAGTTTACCAAAACCAATTATAGGATTCAGATCTTATTAGTCAATATTAATTTAAAATACTTACGTACAAGTGAAGCGCGGCGGTCAATACCAATGTGTTGAAGAAACGTCGCTAGAAACGTGCAATAATTTGTTTAACTTCGCAATAAAAATGTAATGGTCACTAAAGATACCCAAAACTGTTAAATTGGAACGCAAGTATTGTGCACTTCATACAATATTACTTTTGAAAGGTTAAATGTTAATGTGCAAGGACGAAAGACGTTATAGGAACGTCACGAGATACGATGACATTTTCCATAGATAACGCACTATCGAAGAAAACATCGTAAAAGAGAGTTCCTACTTTTGATAATTAAAATAACTTCAAATTTACATACTGTGCTGATGACACAACTTTATACCGGTTAACCTTTCCCATACCGTGCTAAAAATACCCTCGACGTGCCGTCTTGTAACGCAGCGTTACTGTATGTGGTTTTGGATTTTATTATGCGTTTTTCAATAAATATAGTTGTGAATAATTTTTCATATGCTTAAATTAATTGAATATATAAACAAAACATTGGATTTGTGCATAAAACCTTAAATATAAAAAAATTAATCATTCATTGAATAACAAAATATTATTAGCAATTCCATTTCTTGCTAGCGTCAAGCGCCCGGCAAGCCACACGTGTTAGTGGAATGCGGTTGTGTGACGGTAATAGCGGAGGGTGAACTCGAGCTCAGGACCATTTTATATACAGATGGTCAAAAGTACATTCTCTTTTGAAAAACAAATAAATACAATCTTTTTATGCAAAAGCTTTTTATTATCATTTTGTTGTACTATTGCTATCAGATAATAATTGCAACTAAGTAGGTAGATATATTTATTTTTTAACACTTTTTGGATAGAAAATATAGAAATAAAAAGTTACAAGAAATTCATTTCCAATACTTCAACAATATTCGAATTAAAATATTTAAGCAATCCTACGGATATGTAACATTACTTAATTTTTGATTATAATCAGAACTCACACCATGGAAAAAATCGTAATGTTATAGTATTACTATAACATTATTTTGATTGGAGATATTATCTCCAACAGAATATAATTCAGTAAAAATGCTTTGACGCAAATTTTACTATGTTATTGTTATCATGAAAAATAGTTTATTGAGGTTTTTGGCATCATACCTATTTTATTTACTAAAATAAAGTAATGCATCGCAATTATGTCTGTTTTTTCAAATGTTTGGTGTATTTTTAACAATGCACAAGATGTGTGCATATTACCCCAAAAGTCAAATAATCACAACATCATTGTTCGTAAGTGTAATGAAAAACGCAATCAATTGTGATATCTTTAAAAAAATATAAACGGAAAATTCCGCTAATCTACGTCGTATTAAATTCCTCCGTCGAGTATTCAAAATATTATTATAATTATCAAAAGTAGGAACTACCTTAAACAATTATTTTCTTCGAAAGTTCGTTGTCTATGAAAATATCATCTACCTTCTGTCGCCTTCTGACATTTACATCGCGTCGCGCGTCCTTGGACAGTGCTCAATGTCATTCGCGCCCAACTTTTCTAAAGTAATATTTTATTGTACACAATACTTGCGTTCCGAGTTTACAGTTTTGGGTATCTTCAGTGACCATTACATTTTTATTCCGAAGTTAATCAAATTATTGCACTTTCCTTGTGACGTTTCATCAACACGTTGGTATTGACCGCTACGATTCGCCTTGTACGTAAGAATTTTTACGTTATATTGACTTAGAAAGACCTGAGCCCCTTAATTGGTGCATGTTTATTATAAGAATGTATGTAGTTGTACAACAGTCGCGATATAACATATTGAGCTACCCAACACCAACCAGGTAAACGTACCACAGACGAGAGTACATAAGTTTGTACATTGTCGATTTACGGCCGCTGTTACAAATGCCTACCAAGATATTAGCAAGTTTATTAAATCTTTACCCTGAGCGGAAAATGTTAACTTATTACATTTAGGTAACTTCATTATTACATCATGTTTTTGTCTTGCGTTTACTTATTGTTAAAAATAGATACCACCAATTTTGTTTTTCCTTTACACTCTGAAATACAGAAACCTATGTAAGCGCAATGAACAAGCTCTAAGGAGCTAATCTATAACTTTTCTTAATATGGAAATGATTCCATACGGAATCGGCTATCGAATTTGAATTGAAATTTGAAAATCGAATCCAATTTAATTTCTATGACTGTCAATTGCTTTTTCTATGGGTGACAATGGCCGATGTCTAATGTCAGCTGTCGCATATTTTAGTTTCCTGTGTTTAAAAAAATGAATAACTGCAAGTTTAGTATACCTTATTATTTATTCCTTTGTTCGTTTTATTTTATTTTTACTTTATTTTATTTTATTTTATTTTATTTGGGAGACCAACAGTTTACATTAAATAGAGCATTATAGTTATTAAGTGACAATAATTAAACCATTTATAGGTTTCCACATAAGTACCTATTGTGTACAAGTGTACAAAAAATTACATTTCAAGATACAAGTTATTTAGGGGGAATAGGGAGGGGGTAGGATAGGGGGGGGGGATTGGTTAGGTTGAGGTATAGTGTTAAAAGTATGCGTAACAAAAAATTGCGTAAGAAAAAAAGGAAGTAAATAGAGTGGTGGTTGTATTAGAGGGTGTCTGTAGTTATTGTTATTGTAAAGTATCGAGAGAGCGTGTGTGTGATTTTAAGGAGTGTGGTGCAGAGTTAAATATGTCAAATGTTGTGTAGTGTGTGTTGAAAGTATTTGACGCACGATAGATGAACGAGTTCTGCTTCGAATTGGTGTTGCACCGAGGGAGGCTTAGAATAATGTCTGACCTGGTTCGTCTGTTAGGAACTCGTATCTGTATTCTTTTTAGGAGTTCTGGGCAATCAACGACGGATCTGGCTATTTTTTGAAGAAAGAGTACATCGGCCGAGCTTCTTCGAACTTCTAATGATAGTATATTGAAGTACGTGGCCGAATCTTGGTAACTTAGGTGTGGGCGGTAGCTGCGGGAATCTAAGTATCGTAGAAAACGGTTTTGAACACGTTCTAGAATTTCCACATATGATATGTATTGCTGGTTCCAAACTTGTGACGCCTATTCTAGCAAGCTGCGGACATAGGCAAAATAGAGTATTTTCATTGTTCTAAGGTTATTGAATTTTTTACATGTCCTAAGAATGAATCCTAACATTTTAGAGGCTTTTGATGTGACTGAGTTTATATGAATATCAAAAATAAGCTTGGAGTCCAATGTCACTCCCAGATCTTTGACTTCTGTTTTGTTGATTAATATTGAGCCGTTAAGATTATATTCATTGATAATGATATTTTTATTTCGTGTGAAATTTACGACAAAACACTTTTTAACATTAATTTTAAGGGTATGCTGTGAACAGTAAACATTTAGACGGTGTAGGTCCTCCTGCATTTTTTGACAGTCTGCAATACATCTGATCGGATAAAAAACCTTCATATCATCAGCGTAAAGTAATGTTTTGGAGTATTTGAAACATTGGCCTATATCATTGATGTAAATATTAAATAGTAACGGTCCCAATAGAGATCCTTGAGGCACTCCTGATGGGACGGTTACCCAGTCCGATTTAAAGCCACCCACAACTACGACTTGACTACGGTTTGATAGATAAGATGAGAGCCATCTGAGAAGATCACCGTGGACGCCGATTTGCATAAGCTTGCGTAATAATATGTCGTGATTCACTAGGTCAAAAGCTTTGCTATAGTCAGTATATATTGCGTCTACTTGTACACGTTGATCCATATAGTCTTGCAAGAACTCCGTGAACGCTATTAGATTGGTTGTTGTTGATTTTCCACTCATAAACCCATGTTGGTTAACATTGAGTGAGGATTTCAAAGCGGGAAACATCTGATCATATATAATTTTTTCAAACACTTTGCTGAATACACACAATTTTGAAATAGGACGATAGTTTTCAATGTCAGATTTTTGCCCGGTTTTGAAAATGGGTGTTATGAAGGCAGTTTTCCAAGTATTAGGTACCACACCCTCTTTTAAGGAGCGATTGAATATAATCGATAACGGCTTGGAGAGACTGCTTGCGCATTTAAGGATGAAAAAGGGAGGAATTTGATCAGGGCCTGCGCTTTTATTTACATTTAAATTTTCCAGATATGTCTGCACCAGACGTTCGTCAACTTCAATACTATGAATAGTGGAAGAATTATGAATGTTGTAGTTGTCCGGCCTATATTGAGAAGTTTGGACATCGTTGGTGTAAACAGAACTGAAATATTTGGAGAATAAATTAACAATCTCAGATCCGTTCTCAGCCTTTTCATCCCTTAGGAATACAGTGTTTGGCACACCCTGTGATTTGGAGTTTAATTTAACGTAATTCCAAAGATTTTTTGGATCGGAGGATATGTTGTGTTCAACATTAATAAGGTATTTATTATGACATTCTCGTTGAAGTTTTTTATGGCGTGATCTTAAGAGAGAGAAAATGGAGTAGTCAGATTGATTTTTGTAAATTTTGAACTTTTTGAAATACTTGTATTTTTCCTTCGTTAACTTTATAAGAGCTGAGTTATACCATGGTGGATATTTTGAGTTCTTACTTGGTTTTTGCGGAATGTGAGCATCTATCAGTTGGTTTATTTGTGAGTAAAAATTTAGTAAAGCTGAATTTATATCACCAACAGAGAGAAGCTCATGCCAGTTTACTTTATTAAGAAGAAAATTTATTAGTTCATAATTACCACGTTTGAAGACGTGGACCTTTCGTATATCCTCCTTCAATGCAACGGGTTCTGAGAATGCTACATCTATCGTTATGGAGGCATGGTGAATATCTACGACGATTAGTGAGTCATTACAGGCTGATACCTTAACACAATCGTTACAGAGTACGAGGTCAAGAAAATGGCCGTTGGAGTTTGAAATCCCATTATATTGACAGAGACCCGAAAAATGCAGGCAATCAACAAATGCAGAGCTGAGAGGAGATAAACGATTGGTAGGTGTGTACGACGTGTTATTTGGACTTTTGTTCCACAGAATGTCAGTGAGGTTAAAATCGCCTAAAATAAGAAATTTTTCACAAGGAAATTGTAAGGTTAATCTTGAAATTTCGCTGAGAAAACTTACCATGTTTTCATTATACGTTGGACCCTTGGGAAGGTAAACACAACATATGTTTAAAGTATTGCACAACGAACCCTTAATTTTTAAGGATAACCACAAATCTTCTGCTTTTGAGTGCCACTCTGGACGCCCGCGGGCTACCAGTTCACGTCGAACAGCGAGCAAGACACCTCCGCCCAAGCGTTGACCAGTTGCACAGTAATTTCGGTCTTGGCGGAACACGTCATAACGGGATGCCATCAGTTAGCCACGATTCAGTTTAGCTGATAATATCGTATTCGTTCGATCTGACAGCATTTAAAAGTGTGTCAGTTTTTGTGCGTAGTCCTCTTACATTTTGGTAATATATATTTAATGTCATTTTGTGGGTGATGTGAATCTGTATTTAAGTGTAAGATAGATAATTACTTGTATGACGGATTTCATATAGAAGATCAGATTGATTTTAAAATAATTTGTAATACATATACTTTCTTTTTTCAAAGTGGTTAGTAAGGTAGTAGTGCGTACATATATAATGAGAGGGGAGAGTAGAAGGTGAGGAAAGGTTGAGGGAGAGATGCATAGTAGGTGCAGAGGACAAATGGGAGAAAAATAATATGAATCAGAATATTCAAAAGAAAAGTAATTTAAAGAAAAAAATTTAAAAGAAAAATATTTCAAAGAAGTATATTTAAAGTCAAAACATTTAAGCGAAAAATATTTAGAAGTTAAAAATCCAAAAAGAAAACATTTAGAGAAAAAACATTTTAAACAGAAAATTTTAGAAAGAAAAACTTTAAGAGAACCATAATATCCAAAAGAAAAATATTTCAAATAAAAATATTTAAAAGGAAAAAATTTAAATAAAAAATATAAAAAAGTTAAACATTCAAAAGGAAAATATTGTAAAGAAAAATGTTCAAAGGAGAAGCATTTAAAACAGTAATCTTTAAGATATAGAATTTTAAGAGAGAAATATTTGAATGAAAAATATTTAAATGAAATATATACGAAACTAAAGAATATAAGAGAGAAGAGTTTTCGCTGTTTTGAGTTGTGTATCGAGGATTTGACATTTGCAAAGTTTTGTTCCATTCTAAATAATTTTAAATAAGTTCCAACTCAATTCTTAATAAAATAATTCAGTTTACCGAAACTACGAAACTATTTTGTAATAACAAATTTTACAGCTGATTCTGTATGGAATCTTTTCCGTACCCACAAAAGAAACAGAATTGCTACTCTGAACAGTTATCTTAGTAAAAGAAAGCTTTTTGTTAAAATAAATTCCGTAGAATCTCTTATCTTCGAAGCCACAAGTGGGGTTCCCCAAGGATCTCACCTCGAACCAATTATTTTTTTATTATTTAAAAATGACATTGCTGGTGTATTTAAATATGTATAAATTTTACTCTTCGCTGATGATTAAACACATATAGAATGATACGTAGTATAGAGGATTGCCATATTTTACAATCTAAATTAGATAAATTTTTTCATTGGTGTGTGATCAACTCGCTTTTTTTATAATCAAAAGTGACAAGTTATTCGTTTTCATAAAATCTAAAGTCATGTAACTTATGAATACTCTTTTAATTATATAATATTGACACTGGTCGCTCAGATCGGGGACTGAGGGTTTACTCTGCATGTTAATGCAATAACAAAAATAGCTTTAAAAATGATTTGTTTTATGTGCAGAACAGCAAGTGATTTTAAGTCACTAGAATGTTTGAAAAAATTGTGCACTTCTTTAATAAGAAGCCGGGTAGTGGAAAATTCGCCTATTTGGTCCCCATTGAATAAAACTCATTCCGACAGTATAGAAAGGGTACTGCAAAAATTTCTAAGATTTATAACTTAAAGCTGAGTATTCCAATTCAAAATATTAACTTTTTCCTTTTGATGAAACAACTCAACTTAATTACGCTGTCAGATAGGCGGATCATCTCTGACCTTGTACTATTAAATAAAATCATTAATACTTTTGAATGTAGCTTTAACTTTGTGGTTATCATATGTTAGTATACGCTTGCCCTGAAGAAGGGACGATCGTTCTGAAACCGGTCCGATTTACTCAAATATATAAGTGGTTCAAACAAAGTTAAATTGTTTCATTTATCTAAAATCATTAATAATTTCATTGACAACCCTGAAATTCTAGCCAAAATAAAATTTTACGTACCGACCAGAAATACGAGGCAATATGCTACCTTCTTCTGTGACAATTTAAAAACAAACTATGATGCTCATACACCTATAAATACAGGGTGGGGCAGAGTGGAGTTACTGTTTTCAAAAAATCACTGAAGGTCCCCCAGACCGAGCAGAGGGGCGGGGCCGGTACCGTTAGGTCGGGGAAATGATGCCGTTTATGGTAGTGATCATAGCGTGGTCAGGTAAGTACCGGAGCTTTGTTGTGGAGACGTTATTAAAAAACGGGGAAAGCGTTGTGGCTACGCATGGGGCTTTCCAGGTCCGGTTCGACAGTTAAATCGTAATGACGGTGTTCCTGATCCTAAAACCATTCGGAAATGGATCAGTAATATAAGGTGGACAGGAACTGCAGATCTTTAAATACCAGTTGGGCGACTTAAAAGTTTGCAAATACCTGAAAACATTGCGGCAGTAAGGACGTGAATTGAAGATTCTCCAAACTGAGCAGCACGGAAACATGCCGCTGCGCTTGGAATATCGTCCAGAATTAGAAGTCAAATCTTACACTCAGACCTTCACCTCTACCCCTACAAGATGATGCATACATGGGAATTCGAACGTCAAAGCTGAGATAAACATACGTCGACCTCGAACCCTTGAAGCTCTGAACGAGGTGATTGAGGACGTCATCGCTGGAATTCCGCATTATATGCTGGAAAAAGTGGCGAAAACTTCTTTGAAAAGCTCAATTTGTGTATTGCTCGCCAAGGCCACCACGCCAGACGATACCATTTTCAAAACATCATGAAAAAAACGGCATCATTTCCCCGACCTAATGGCACCCACCCCGCCCCTTTGCTCGGTCTGGGGGGCCTTCAGTGATTTTTTGAAAGCAGTAACTCCACTCTGCCCCACCCTGTATATAACATCATTTTGGCAATAAATTAGGGAATATTGTAGACGTGTTTAAAGATTCCGTATTAGTTATAAAACGAAGTCTTATAACTATGATGAAATGTATGATTTTAATTTTAATTAATTTTATTTCTTAACTATTAATTTAATCATTATATATTGTGTACCTACTGATCGATTTAATAGTATTATTAATTGAATCATTTAGCGCTTCAGATTTTATGGCCGGTTTTAATCTTTCCTATAGGAAAAACTTAACCCTTTCACAAACTTTTCCACAAATGATCATCTAATTCTAGTCAATCCACGTTATGCAATTGCATTATTTAAGTATAATAACAACAAAATAATACAAGATCAACATGTCCAAGAGACCAAATGGGAAAATAATTCACCGACTCCAGATATTTTCATATCAGAGGGTTCGGCTCTGTGGAACTCCTAATTGGATCTATAAATCCTACCGATCCCTCAATATAAATATTAAAAAAAATCTTTTGTACTCCTACATGTATTTTAAATGGCTTATTTTTGCATTTTCATATGTAAATTCTTTGAGAATACAAATATGCCTAAATATTTAATGAGAGAGCTAGGTATAATGCCAGCACAAAAAATAACAAATAGTAACATATTGTGTATTACGTACCTGCCTAACTATTATTACCTGTCTTTGTTAAAGCCCACTAGGGCGTAAATAAATAAAAAAATAATCTAATGAATAACAGATCGCTTTGTATAAACCACTATATTATAAACAATATCTACATGTTTCGATAACAATTTTATCTTCATCAGGATATGTCAATATAGAGAAAAATAAATGACAAACAAGTATAGACAAATTAGAATAAACTAAAACATAGACAAAATATTAAAAAGTAGAGGTGATTAATTACTTACAAATCATAAAGATAGTTATACAAAATTTAATATAAAAATTATTTAAGGAAAAATAAAAATGCATTTAGAAAATAAAAAACTTTTAAGAACAAATAATTAAAATAATTGGTCTAAACCAAAAAAATCAATAATTAAAATTAATTGTAAGTATTAATAAGAAAAAAAAAATTAAAAGATGGCTATTTCTAAAAAATGTTGGTTATTTATAATAGTTAATTTACTATTAATATTTTTTCTAATTTCAAAAATTTCTAAATTATTCAATTGTATGTCCGTAGTGTAAGTATGTAAAATTTTAATACCTGTATTAATATCAAAAGAATGACTTGTTTCCAAAATATGGTTGGCAAATTCAGAATAATTATTATAAAAATCGTCTATTTTGTTTTCAATTGATCGTGGGTTAGTCCAGATCACCTTCAAGCCTTTATATTTATATTACCTTTCAAACGAATCTGATTGCTAAAACACTCCTTTATAACCACTCGTAAATTGGATTAATCAATAAATGTTCTTTTGCAGGTCCAATTTTTGTAAGCTTTGACTAAATATAATAATTATTAAACTCGAACACCATCACAGAAGGCCATGGATCTTCCCAACCCAGAGAGTGTTTCCATCAAGGTGGAACCAGGGTCCCAGGAAGAAGGCGCAGGTGAAATGCCCTATACGGATATAGATATCTACCTCCCGGATGTGAAGAAGGAATGTTTGCAGTATGTGGCGAGTACTTCAACAGCCAGTAAGTTGCGTTGAAAATGAGGAACACGTTGAGTGTTGTTTCAGATTTTCGGAAGTCATGTCCGATTTGGAATATCGTTTAGAGAGATTTTTATTTCGATATTTACTATATATATTACGTATATCTCCTCAAGGTTCTAACCTCGGACCTATGTTGTTTCTAATACTTAAAGTTGACATCCAAAACTGTGTTAGGAACGGCAAATGTCTACTATTTGCTGATGACCTTAAAATTATGATGGAAATTAGCTGCCAACAAGATTGCTTTAAATGCAAACTGATCTGGATGCACTATCTGAATGGTCGTTGGGAAACAAATTAGATTTTAACACAAATAAATGTGTCACAATGTCCTTCATTCGTTGTAAAAACATTATAGTTTACGATTATAAAATAAAAGGCGAAACGTTATCACGTATAAAATCCGTGAAGGATCTCGGTGTCGTCTTTGATCCCGAACTGACATTCTCTTGCCATATATCGCAGCTCACTCAGTCTTGCTATAAACTTCTTGGGTTCATCATCAGTACTTGTAAGCAGTTTGATAACCAAGAAGCTATGCTAGCGTTATTCGATGGCATACTGAGAAGCAAGCTGTAGTACGCGAGCGATGTTTGTGCACCGTACCACCAGAAGTACATTGATATATTAGAGCAAATCCAGAAGAAATTCCTCAGGTATGTTTATATGCGGAAGCATGGAACCTATCCAAGGTTCATGCACCATATTGACTTACTTGAGGAAACTGTGAGTCTAGAAACTAGACGGAAAGGAAGTCTTGCTATTCTGTCTTTCAAAATTTGGAACAATTTCATCGATAGCCCATTTCTCTTGGGATGCTATGATTTATATGTACCAGACCACTACAGCCGAAGTCGACATCATGTCTTATTTAAAGTACCGAACGGCAGAACAGACGTCTTGGCAAAGCAAAGCATGACGAGAGTGGTTCTGTTAAATGAAATTGCAAACCATTTGGATGTAAGTGACTGTTTTTTATATGCCTTAAAAATATTATTGAAGAGTCACTTGCCTAAATGCTGATAGGGTAACTAAATTGTACTGTAATTGGAATTATTTTGTTGTACAATAAGAATAAAATAAAAATAAAATAAAAATATAATGATCTGTCAAACTGTCAAGCAATCGATTAAACTTATATTGTTCACAAAAAGTTTCCAATTTCTAAAGTACCTACATATCTCAATTATGAGAAATGATGTAAGTTTCGTGTACTATTGGTTTTATAAAAATATATAAAATTGACGCAAATAACAATATTCTTTTTACAATTACAACCAAACTTTGTTGTGAAAGTGTACATTAGTAAAATGGTGGTTCTTTCCCATGGATACATTAAAAGAGAAAATATGTTACTAAAAAGCCTCGATTATATTCAGCGAGTTTACAAGCTAATAGCCGGCATATTCACTATATCTGCTAGTAAACTCCTTAGTATAAAATCTTCTAGTTTTCTAGTTATACACTGAGCAAGTTCACAAGCAGATAGTAAATACGCCGGCTAGTAGCTTGTTAACTCGCTCAATGTAATTGAGGCTTAAGACAACGCGCATATTTGCACCGAACTAGAGCGATTGGACATAATTGAGATTTACTGCGTTTAGTTTCGCATAGTTAGTTCGTCAGACAAGCTGTCCCCAGCTACCACATACAATTCTCTCTTTTGTATTTTTTTATGGTGTACGTTCCTTACTTTGTATTTATTTAGTCTACGTTCCCTGAAACGGACATCTAGGATCCTTCTTATTTCTCAATCCTGCAATTTTAAATATGTTATTTTGATATACATTTGTAGTATGTTCAGTAGTGCGAAGTCCTTACATAACTACCTCTACAAAGAAAATCTACATTTTTTTGTGATAACTTTACCGAAGCGTTTTCTGTGTATTGTCAATTTTTTTTTGTTTCTACAATGTATTTCAATAGTATCTTTTTTCTGTTTTTTGAAAAAAAAAACATATTTTTCCCTATTTTTATAATTTTTAATACGCTGTTCTAAGTGCGTATTGTGTTTTGTTTCTCTAGGTAGCATTGATGTCGAGCTTGTTACTATCAAGTTAGAACCAGGATCCCGAGAAGAAGTTAAAGAGGGAATTCCTTATACGGAAATTGACATAGAACTCCCGGATGTTAAAAAGGAATGCTTAGAGCGCTCTGAAGGATTGACCCAGACAAAAGGTAAAACTGATTTGAAGTTTGTTAACCTTTAGCTATGAAAGTTACATTTTTCTTACACTAATATGGAAGTGCAGTCTCACAGACCGATCTGTAAAGGCCGGAATCTATCTAGTTAAATAAGTATTGTACTTCAAATTGGTTTTATTTATTTTAAACTAAAATCTTATAATTTATCAATCAAAGGCACTTTTCAGCCACTTTTACTCGAGTTCACTTTGTAGGAACATTTTCCAAGGAAAATGACTTTTTCAGTAAGTTTCACTTATTTTACAATAAAATATATAGAATAAAACTTATCATTAACTTCGTAAAATAAAACATACAATTTTTTCATGAAAATCACCACCAGCTCAATTAATTACACAAACGAGGACGCGCGGTCCCACAGGCCGCAATCAAAATATAAAGCGAAATTACTCCCGCAAAATACAGCCGGTGACGTAACCTTCACTCTTGATAGTCGTTTTGCCACTAAACCCGAAGCTTCTGAGGCGGACAGACGCAAAGGGTATGCGGGAGGAGAGTGGCACGCGATGCATAAACTGCAAGCGGCCTGTGAGACCGCACGTCCATAGGTAAAGGTTTTAAAGGTAAAAAGTTTGGTGCCCTCTAATTTTTGCCTTTTTAAGTTATTGTACTTACATTTACTAAGCTTTGTCTGTATTCTTTTTCAGGCTTACTGAAAAAACTTAAGACGCATCTTGGGGGAAAGCGATACTCTTGTCCCCATTGTAACTACTATTGCTCTCGTAAGTCAACGTTTGAACTGCACTTACGCACACATTCTGGAGAAAATCTCTATTCATGTGCCATATGTAACTTTTCATGTTATCAAATAGAAACTTTAGAAAGGCACATGAATGCTCACAATAGAGAAATACCTTTTGCATGTCCGTACTGCAACTATTCGAGTTATCATAAAGGAAATTTAAATAGTCATATGATTACCCACAGTGGAAAGAAGCCATTTTCATGTCCCGACTGCAACTATTCATGTTCTCGAAAGGGTCAATTAAAAATTCATTTGTTCAGTCACAGTGGAACAAAACCTTTTTCATGTCCCGACTGCAACTATTCATGTTCTCAAAAGGGAGATTTAAAAATGCATATGGTAACTCACAGTGGAACAAAGCCTTTTTCATGTCTCGACTGCAACTATTCATGTTCTCGAAAGGGTTATTTAAAAATACATATGTCCACTCACAGTATAACAAAACCTTTTTCATGTCCAGACTGCAACTATTCATGTTCTCGAAAGGGTTATTTAGATTGGCATATGTTGACTCACGGTGGAATAAAACCTTTCTCTTGTGCTGACTGCAACTATTCATGTTTTCGAAAGGGTCATTTAAAAATACATATGTCCACTCACAGTATAATGAAACCTTTTTTATGTCCCGACTGCAACTATCCATTTTTAAGAAAGTCATCGTTAAAGCTTCATATGTTGACTCACGGTAAAAAAAAACAATTTTCTTGTGCCGACTGAAACTATTCATATTCTCAAAAGAGTAATTTAAAAATCATATGTTCAGTCACAGTGGAACGAAATCTTTTTCATGTCCAGACTGCAACTATTCTTGTTCACGAAAGTCATCGTTAAAGCTACATTTTTTTTTTTACATGAGCTCCACACAGGAAGACCTGAGGAAAATAATTTCCCTCAGGGCCTAAGTCATCTTTGGGGATGCTGTATAGGGGGGTTTTTTCAAGGGAAGGAAGGAAAGGAGAGTTCTGGAAAGGAAAATGGTTTAAGGGATGGGTAGGAATCTGGGGTTCAGTGTGTCCTGGTCACCCGCCTTCAAGATCTAGATAAACCCCACCTCATGAACCCGGGCACCCCTGCTAAATCAAAAATCGTAGTGAACCACTTGGGGTGACCTATGGCAGAGGTGTTGGTTATCCAATAAAGGTTCCCGGGGCGGCGGTACCCATTCCCGCCTCCCATTGGGATTTGTTGACTCACGGTGAAAAAAAATCTTTGTGATGTCCCGACTGTACCCATTCATTTACTAGGAAGGAAAATTTAAAGAGCCATTTCCGGACTCATTCACAAAAATTACTTTCTCTAAACTAGGGAATGTGGTCCTTATTTTACGTTTACTTCTCATTTTGGGAGGCGGTTACCGGACCACCAACACCGGCAACCATACGCATTTGTCATATGTGGTCCGAAGAGGTTCACTACGTTTTGTGACTTAGCATGGGTGCCGGGTCCATTGGGTGAGGTTTTTATTGATGTCTTCGCGGCGATTACGTTTGCTTACGTAGTTAGTTGCGGGTCGGATTAAAAGGGACCGATTGACTATACGTTATCTTGATCTGTCCAGCCGGAATTTCTCAATGTTCAATATTGAAAATTTCACATCCTTAGCTTGTAGTCAAGCTGAAAACAATTTCTCGATCTGGTCCCCCCCAGATAAGTTTTAAGATTTTCACGGCCAAAAGCATTTTCGTTATTTGTTTTTGGGGTGTTATGCCGTGTTGCGCTACCTCCTTCTTTAGCCGACGTTTCGGACATCGTTGCAGTGTCCATCATCAGGGCAGATCCGGTAGATGTGTAATTTTTAGTCGTGAAGTGTGTGCTTATTTACTTCGAAGCGATACCGTATCGCAAGCACCACTAACTTTCACCAGTACAAAGTGGTCCCCCACATTTTAAAATCATTCAGAATCAATCGAAAAAAATCAAATTACTAAGAAACATTAATTTTAATCTCTGTTTTCCCCCTGAACGCTTAAACTATAATTACTTGATGAAAGAATAAAATTTATTGTAACTCTCAGATTGAAGAATTATATCCGACTCAATTTTTACATTCTAAATTGTTAATGGTGGTATACGAGTCCTGATTTAATTAACTTCAGAATTTCAAATATTCACAAGAGCTTGTCGTTCTAAAATCCTGTTTAAATGCAACAATACCAGGACCAACCATATCTGAGTATTCGAAACACTCGCTTGTACCTAGTTTGCATGAAGTTATTAATAGATACGCAGAGGTGGCGGATCTATTTAACTTTACAGAGGACTATGCTGTCAAATCTTTTCAATCAGTAATAATTTTAAATATTTTACCTTATTGGCATTATAAAATTTTGTCATATTCCAGCGCCAGTCAATAAGTAATGCCTACTATTTTTTTCTCCTTTAATCGTCAAGTAATAAAAAAATGCAATTACGGGGGTCGAAAACCACACTATTGACGATTAATTTGTTATTTTGCAATATTATCTGCGTCCATTTCCACAGCTTTGGTCCATCTTTTAATAAGGTTGTATCACAGTGTTGTTAAAAGCACGACCATATCCAGAACCCCATCGCCATATCTTTCCCCGCCGATCACACAGTTTGAATTATTTTGTCTTTGGTGAGTTTGTGTGACGCTATTCCATTGACTGCCTCTTGGATTCTGGTTAAAAAAATGAACCCATTTTCCGTCTCCGGTCACAATTTTTTCCTGAAACTAAGAGCTGCTCGTGTTGTGAGGCCATTGTTTTCCTTGTTTCTTTATTCTAGCCGGTTAAGTTTCTTGGTATCCACCTTGCAAAACTTTTGTTGAAAAATCAGTTATCGAATAATTTTCATCACACTGCCTTTACTGAGAGAGAGAATGCGACATCTGTGTCACCTCATCATCATCATGCGTTATCTGGGGTCACCGCGAATGAGTGCAATCGCTGCAATCAACGGCCTGCGCCGCTCCGCTTTTCCTCAGCCAGCGGTGTTTGTCCTTCAGCTTGGTTACAGTAACGAACCCATCATCTAGCAGTGCTGACGTCTACTGTTGTATCATGGTACACATTTTTCAGTCTTTCATGAATGTGAATTTTTGAGTTTCACCTTCTACAGTCAATAATCAATCACAGAACGCTATCTATTGCGAATATCGATGTCGGCCATTTTTACAGCGACTACAGTGCTGCCACCTGTTGACGCAAAAAGTGACAACTGCAGCAAATTGTAGAAGAAGGTTTGAGGAATAGCATCAAGTTCAAATTTTTTACTTAGTTAACTTTATTTAAGTGGAAAAAAACAGGAGGCATTACTTATTGACTGACTCTCGTACTTGAATCTCTGACGTCATTTTGTAATCATTCGTTTATGGTACATTTACATTTTTGTCACAGCAGTTTTTCCTTCTTCTAATTGAAACTAATGTTACTTTTGGCTCATTTCAACTTAATTTTAACTTTTAAAGGTGTAGTTCTCCATTTTGCTATTTTTTTGTTGTTGTATAAAAATATTAGGTTACCATGTTAATTGTGTGATTCTGGAAAAATATGTAAAATTTACTAAAATAATAATTATTAAATCTTTAGAAACAACCGCAATGTTTTTATAATACCTTGATATCAATTTTGGAGGTGGGTAGGTGGTTATTGGATAACCAAAACCTCTGCCATAGGTCACCCCAAATGGTTCACTGCTTTTGGTGACTTAGCGGAGGTGGAATCTTGACGGCAGATGCGACTGCCCGCCAACTGTGTGGCGGGCCAGATCGGAAGAGACTGGTTCAGGATGACTTTTTCACCTCTCCAACAGGACTCTCTCGGAACATCGCCTTGCACCACCACCCCTTTCCCCGTCCCCCATATTTGTGTTGAGTTATGAATATTTAATACCAGTCTGAAAATTATCTTGATAGGCTGAAACCGGTTACGTTTAAATAAAATTAAGTGGAAGAAAGTCGTAAATTCGTTTTATTATTATATATTATAATGAAATTCCACCATGAATTGTCAGTCTCAAAAATATAGATATTAAGAGGGATAAGGCCAGTGGCGCACACAGAAAAAATAATCGGGGGGGTTTGTTCAAAACATAAAATGCATGCTGTATCCATATCTATTCAAGCGTTTATATACTAATGTACAGTGTGTATCAGAGGTTCCTAGCCTTTTCTGGCTCACTGCTCACTATCCGTATAGTATTTTCTTCAACGCCCCTCCCCCTTCATTAAGAAATGCGTGACAATACGCAATACGCATAGAAAAAGCGCCGCAGGCGAAATTCTTTTGAATGTGAAAGATACTTAACAGTTGCAAGGTAAAGCTCATCAACGCCCCAGTCAGTGGTGCGGTATCGCCCCACTTGGGAATCAATTGTGTAAATAAATAAAACACTCAATTAAATTAAATTTTAAATGACAAGAAATTTTATTTTTATAAAGTAGGCACGATTATATTTCTTCTCGCGGTGCAAAATTATTTGACTCTGAATAAGCCATGACAGTTTACATCATCAATTAATATAATTATGTAACATAAAATAAGAAGCTCCGATAACAATCCAAAAATAATCTGGCAAACAAATAACTGTAAAATAGAAAACAATAAACAAAATAAACCAGCCAAAGAAATTGAAGACGAAAATAAATTTAAAAAAAATGCTAATGAAAATCCAAAAATGGGCTAATGTATTCAATTCCTTCTTCGCAAAAGTTGGGCTAAACCTCGCCAAAAAAATTAGTGTGACAAAAGGATCGATACATTGATATACAAAATCTAAACTAATTTTATGATTTATTATGGTAATATTTTATAATTTTCATACTGTTTAAATTAAACAAATAAATAAAAAAGTTAATTCAGTTGAATGTCTAATTTCATTGGTTTTTCTGCCAGTTTATCTAAAATAGAATCGACTGTTTAAGTCATGTTTCTGTACACATGCAGAAGAGTCAACCCATTTAACCTATTTTCCGATGTAGAACTCCTTAAATAATTTTTTAATCTACGCAATGTGGAAAATGTTCTTTCATTTTCTGCTGTAGATACGGGTAATACTGCTAATATATGCATCATTGTTTTTATATTCGGAAACATATTATTATCTCCACAATGCTTCAGAGCACTTAAAGCATCTCTTGGCCATTTGTCTTTTTCCAGCCTAGTGATTGCTCTGTACCAAAACTTACTCTAATATAATAGATACTATTTGTTGACAAGCATAATAATTAGATAAGTGGCCTTGTGAACCCATAACCGTCCTAAAGTTCAGAGTTTAAGGACTATATTCCTGAATTCATAATTTTCCCTTATACGACCCATGCTAAAAAAACGTATCCCGAAAACTGCCTTAGTGATCAGTAAAAAAAAACAAGTTTTATTAGAAATGTTTACTTTTATATACCATGGATGTATAAATGAACCAAAAAACAATGCACCTGGCAGCACTAGCTGTGCAAGGTTTTGGAGAGAGGTGCCGCAGGCGGGAGGGTAGAGCGGGCGGGGACATCCGTTCAAATTGTAAATTTTTGCATTTCGCACAACGTACCATGCGGTGAGCGCTAGTGATACTGGTAGCCAGCCAGCTGTAGCACCGCAAGCACCGGAGTTCTTTTCTAAGAAATTTTGCGTACAGGTTTATCTATACGTTTCTTATGTTGCTTTTGATTGGTAAAATAATATATCCTTTAGGTTGAAAATCGGGGGGGGGGGGGGTTTAAACCCCAAAACCCCCGTCGCGTGTACTCCAATGGATAGGCTATTTTGCTGTTTTTGCACATCACGGGGTAAAGGACGTATATGGCACGGGTAGCTGATTTGAGTTTGTTCTGTATGTGGTGGCGCCGTGGCGCTAAGTGGTTTTAGAATCTAAGTTAGGCCAAAGTACTTCATAGTTTTGAAACACGGTACATAGGTTCGGCGGATATTTAGGGTTTCCTCTACTGACTTTGGTGGCCACGATTTTGGTGGGGTTGACTGAGATTCTACATTTTATAATAAATGCTTCTAAAGTAAAAGATGTGATTGAACTCGTAGGGTGCAATTCAGAGCACTTACTGAGCTTAAAATGAGAAGGGTGTCATCGGCTAATTGAACTATTATGGTGTTTCCATAGAGTTTCATTTCAGTGGTGTGGTGGTCATTTGGTTTAATTGTAAGGGTGCGTAGGAAGCAGGGTACGTATTGTACAAAAGAAGAATCGTAACCGAGTTCGCACACTGTGTAGATTAGGGCTTCGTGCCAACCCATTTGGACGCATTTTACTATTTCAAGTGAGACCATTGTGGAGTGGATGTGGGTGAAAGCCGTGCGTTTTGTGTGTGACTATACGGAGAAGCTTGTGTCGGGTTGAGTTATTTTTAGTATAGTCTAGCGACCATGATTTTTGCAACGATTTTATTATTATTATAAGCAATAATTGTCAGCCTGAAACACTCATCCACATTGAAAAATCTTCCCAGAAAAGATACTTGACGCCAACGCGACTTGAACCCGTGTCCTTCTGATTGCCGGTCAGCTGCTCTTGACCACTGAGCTATGGCGGCTTATCTAATACCCGCCAAATAATTCAATATATACTAGTGTTTCATTCAACAATTACCTTCTGCTTATTATATTTTTTCCACCTGAAAACAAGCAACTTTATTTTTGCAAGAGAAACATTGTTAGTGTAAAATCCCAACGTGAATGTGGATTCATTCATTCAATGTGGATGAGTGTTTCAGGCAGACAATTATTGCTTATAATAATTGTTACCCTTTGCGCTATGCATAAAAATCTTGTCGAAACGTTAGTTTATCAATTATAAAAAATAATAATTGATTTTATTATTATTCGAGGGAAGTGAGATATTTTGCTAATAATTTTCATCAAGAGATAAATCTTTCCCCGGTTTGGGGTACTAAAATGACGTCTGTTTTTTGTTTGAGGCGCAGAGAACAATAATTCCCATCAGGGCCTTTTTCATATTTTATGATGCTGTCTGGAGGGTGTGTTAGGGAAAGGTAGGAGAAAAAGTTCTGAATAGGAAAAAGGTATGAGGTGTGAGGGGTGGGTAGGTATCTGGGTCAGTTTGTCCAGTAGTGGCGGACGAATGAATTCATTCCTTCCACTGCGGTGCAAATCCTACTGAGTCTTTCTGGAGAGTTCAAAAGATCTCCCTCAACGAGTCTCGGCCTGCCGCATTTGGGGAGCAGATGCATCCGCCGCCAAGATCCAGAAAAATCTGATCCCATGAACCCGGGCACCCCTTCTAAATCACCAAACATAGCGAACCACTTGGGGTGACCTGTGGCAGAATATTGATTAACCAATAAAAGGTTCTCCCAAATTGAATCATGTAACACACAATTCCACTATAAAACATACATTATTACCAACTATCTTTAACTGATTATGTTATATACAGACTCGAGTGTAGGCTTGGTTATTTAGTAATAATGCGCGTATTGGCGATATGGATATTTATTATAAATATTGGCTATGAATACGTCCCATCTAAAGTGCTGGCGGTAGGAAAAAGAGAGCGAGGAGAGGCCTGCATCTCCTTTTATATGTGGGATCACCTGTCTCGCTCTTGCGTGCCGGAAACAGGTGTGCCACCCCAAAAACCTCTCTCACATCCTCCCCTACTTAAACTGGAGATTCCTGGCTACATATTTGATACCTATAGCTACATATGTCATACATCATATTATTATATTTCATATTTTACACATTACATTTAAAATTAACACAACATTTGCTTTTGTTCTTTCTGTTTCCTTTCTGTCCATTTCTGTCCATTTCGTCCCGTCCTCCTCCTCGACTGCGAAGTGCTTTCACCTAGGCCGAAGCCTTCCTTGCCATGGGTTAGACCTGAAACATGGAGAAACAGAATTAGAGACACTTCTATTACTTAACATACTGGAGAGATCTAATTCGTCCGTCGACAATTCCAACGTGTCAGACGCGAATTCCTGGTTATCTTCCTCCTGCCATGAAACATGTAATTCCTTTAGCTGGTCTAAATGTCTTTTTAGACACCATATTAGACTTGTTAATTTTTATGAAATATATTTTACTACCTTTTTTATCAACAATAACCCCAGGGACCCATAACCTATTACCCTGAGATCTGAAATCTCTAGTCATTACTTTCTGACCTATATTAAAAACCTGATTTAACTCTATCCTTATATTGTCTTTTCTGATTGTTTAGGCTCTAAGTAACCTTTTTCATTACTTTGTTTCGTCGAGTAGAACCTGAACTACCCGTTCTATCCTCAATTTTCCTTGGAATCAGAGAGTCAAATACTGTTCTAATTTTTCTACCCATTAATAATACAGATGGCTCACACCCTGTTGTTGCGTGAACTGTATTCCTATAGTCTGCTGAAAAGTTACCTAACTTTTCTTTTTAATCTGAAGGAAATCTATTATGTTTACAAATTTTTTTAAGGAAATTTTTACAAGTCTTTACTGTAGCTTCAGCTTGCCCGTTGCTACTAGGGTGATTGACTGGACTAGTGATATGTTCTATCCCATTTTTCTTACAAAAATTTTCAAAATCCTCAGAACAAAAACACGTACCATTATCACTAACTAAAGTTGCTGGAAAACCAAATTGCGAAAATAATCTATGAAGTATTTCGATATTTTCTTTTGAAGACAGACTGTTTACTTCCAGACACTCAATCCACTTTGAAGAAGAGTCTACCACCACTAAAAAATTTTTGTTATATAAACTACCATGATCAATATGTACCCAGAACCATACTTCAGGTTCATATGGCCACACTGCTAAAGAACTCTTTTGTGATTCTGGTATAATTTCTAAACAATCTCTACAATTTTCCGTTATTTTCTCCAAATCTTGATTAATTTTTGGCCACCAGACAAAGCTTTTTGCAATGCCCTTAGTCTTAAAAACCCCTAAATGAGATCTATGTAACATCTTTAAAACCTCTTGTCTTAAAGACTCAGGTACAACAACCCTATGTTGATATAAAACACACCCATTTATCAAAGACAATTCTAACCTTTTTTCCCAAAAAATTCTAATAAAGTTACCACTTTGTGCCTTTTTTACTGATGCTGGCCAACCTTCGATAAGAAATTTTTTTACTTGACCTAACACATCATCCTTTTCGGTTTCGCTTTTTATCACGTCTAAAGACAAATTAAACCCATTATTCTCGAAATAATTAATGTAATCAGACTCTATCTCATCTTCACAGCTAACCTTTTCAATCGGACACCTGCTCAGAAAGTCTGAACAATTATTTTTCGATTTTACATATTCAATTTTAAAATTAAACGAACCTAACATAATAGCATACCTCTGTAACCTTGACGCGGCAATCTTAGGTACTTCTTTATTTTCACCTAAAATTCTGACTAACGGCTGATTATCCACAGCTAAAATAAATTCTCTGCCGTACAAATATTGATAAAACTTTTTAATCCCAAAAATAATTGCTGTTGCTTCAATATCTAGAATAGAATAATTCTTTTCCGCTTTAGTTAAAGTTCTGCTTGCGAACCCTATCGGTCTTTCTACGCCATTTTGAAACCTATGAATTAATGTTGCTCCTACCCTATTAAAACTACCATCTGTGACAAGTTTCACAGGTATATTTTCGTCAAAATGCGTTAAAACCCTATCCGAAGGTAATATTCTTTTAATTATCGCAAAACTATTTTCTTGTTCCGTACCCCATTGAAACTTAACATCTTTTTTAAGTAATTCGTATAATGGTGACAATATATTTGCCATATTTGGAATAAAATTACGATAATAACTAATCATACCTAATAAACTTCTTAAATTATTTAAATCACTAGGTGCTGGTGCATTTAAAATGGCTTCTTTATTCCGTTCACACGGTTGAATCCCTTGTTCACTTATCTTATAACCTAAAAACTCAATAACTTTTAAATTGAATTCACACTTGTCACTATTCACTGTTAGATTACAATGTTTTAACCTTTCTAACACGACACACACGTTTTTCTCTAAATCGTCTTCGTCTTCCCCTATCACGATAATATCATCCAAGTAAAACGTCATGTTCTGTAATCCTGACAAACAATTTGCCATTGCCTTTGCAAATATAGCTGGCGCGGGAGATAACCCGTACACTAACCGCTTATACTGAAACAATCCTAAATGGGTATTGATTGTTGTAAAACGCCTACACTCCTTTTTTAAAACAAATTGGTTATACGCCGATTTAAGATCAATTTTTGCAAAAACTTTCCCACCATTTACTTTCGTTAATAGCTCCTCTATCCTAGGTAATGAATATTTGTCAACTAATAACTGATTATTCACTGTCGATTTATAATCACCACATAACCTAATGCTACCGTTTTTCTTAATCACTGGAACAACCGGACTTGCAAAATCACTAAATTGAACTTGTTCTATAATACCGTCTGAGAGTAAATTATTTAACTCACTTTCGACTTTTTCTTTCAAAGCGAACGGCATTACTCTGTGATTACGAAATATCGGAATGGCGGTCTCCTTTAAAGTTAAATTCACTTCGTACTTATTAAATTTTCCTAGTTTATCGGTAAAAACTTCTGGAATTTTTTTTACTAATCGCTGCTTCAAAGTATTCTGTTTTATACTGTTTATGATTCCGTTAATGCCGACGTTAAAAAGATTCATAAAATCACGCCCCACTATCGAGAACGAAGCACTTGTGACAACAACAAATTTCAAATTATGACACTGACCGTTAAATTCCACTTGTGGAGTGATTGTACCTACCACTTTCACGAGCGTATTGTCAAAACCCCGTAGACTAATGTCTTCGTGCACTAGCTTAATTCTACTGAATTTACTGAAATAACACTCCTTGGAAATTACGCAATAAGATGCTCCAGAATCTACCATGAATTTTCTCTTGATCCCGTCTAGTGAAACTTCAATAAAAAATGGTTCGACACTATTAACTTCACCCAACTTTGTATCCGACAACAAAGTATTCACATTCTTACGTGTTGAGGAACGCTTGCACTGTTTTGCTAGATGACCCTTCGTCCCACAAATTTTACATAAATAATTTTTATATCTACATTCCGTCGCGATGTGATTATTGTGTCCACAAACGGTACAATAATGTTTCACAGCGTTCGCTGGCGACAGTGACCGTGCCTTGTTGCCATGCCTGAAACGATTCACGTCTCTGTCTTTCACACGCGAATTATTAGAAGAGAGTCGTAAACCGTATTGTCAACTCGGGACTGCGCCTGAGTTGAAGCTACAAGGTCAATGCACTCGGCGACTTGTAAACATTTTTCGAACGAGTACAATTCACCCTCGAGAAATAATTTTTCTCTAACCTTTCCTGGTTTACATCCTAATACAAAGAAATCCCTTAAATTTACTGATAAACTATTCCCAAATTTGCAATTAGTAGAAAGAGACTTTAAACGTACTGCTAAATCGCGAATTGATTCGTCATTTCTTTGTTTAGCACTGTAAAACTTAGATCTCACTTCAAAAAAAACATTTCGTTGAACAACAATACTCATCAAGTTTAGATATCAAATCTTCAAACTTAATATCTGTTACCTTTTTAGGAATGCACAAATTAACCAATAAGGAAAAACAATCATCTTTCAATGCATTCAGGAAAATAGCCCTTTTCTTATCATCCGATGCAAACTTATCATCATTCACGAGGAGAAATTGTCCGAGGCGGACCTTGAAGTTCTCCCAGTTCCCGTCACGCAAACTGAAGGACTCCAATCCTCGAGACTCCATGTTCCCAATGCCCAGAAGGTACCCAAATAGAGAGAAAGAAAACAGAAAAAACAAAAACTTCCCAATGAGGCTTCTTCTTCTGCCGTCTGCTCCCTGGACCCTGCTCCGGAAACTGCTCCTTGACCCTGTGAATTGATGGCTCCTTCCAGACCCGTCACACAGTAACACCGATGGCTACCCCAGATCACTCCTGCGACCTGGATCTCCGATCCTTGACCCTCAGAGATGCCGATTGACGCTGGACCTCCCGTGCTTCCCTCTTCCGAAAAGCTGGCTGGCTCCAGTGTCTTCTTGCACTTCACTCCTTGCAGTGAAGTGTTGGAATAATTTCGGTCCGGCCTTTCTTACCGACCCGAAATAATAATGTTACCGCGTATTTTGCCAAATTTTTGTGCCAAAATTTTTTTGCGCGTCGATTCTTTTCGCGATCTGCCGTATTGTCAGAATCGTGTACCGTAGGCTGCGCCACTGTTAAATACAGATTCGAGTGTAGGCGAGGTTATTTATAAATAATGCGCGAATTGGCGATATGGATATTTATTATAAGTAATGGCTATAAATACGTCCTATCTAAAGTGCTGGCGGTAGGAAAAAGAGAGTGAGGAGAGGCCTGCATCTCCTTTTATATGCGGGATCACCTGTCTCGCTCTTGTATGGCCGGAACCAGGTGTGCCACCCTAAAACCTCTCTCACAGCAAGTATACATGATTATTTATTCCTTTAATTTACATTTTAAGTTGTCTATCGAGGATTTGACAATTGCGAAGTTTTGTTTCATTCTAAATACGCATGAATTACTTAATTAACCGATACTAAGAAACTATTTTGTAATAAAAAAATTTTCAACCGAGTCCGTATGGAATCTTTTCCATATCCACAAAAGAAACAGAATAGCTCCTCTGAACGGGATACGGGAACCGATAGTTTTACAAAGATGATTCCCTTCCAGAAGTATTGTATTAATGCGATGTATTTATAACTTACTCGCATAACTGATAAAACTGTTTGTATCTGCTCTCTACGTGACATTTGATGTATGAGGTCAAATAATCGTCTAAACTGTAAATTTGATTGTAGGTAGTCCAGAAAAACACCAAGCCGATGAATACTATCTTTTAATTGAATCTAATTGCAAAAAACTTCATTATAACCACTCATAAATTGGATTTATTAATTCATTTTCGGTTGCAGGTCTAATTTTTCTAAGCTTGGATCAATACTCATCATTATTACACTCGAACACTATCACAGAAGGCCATGGATCTTCCCAACCCAGAGAGTGTTTCCATCAAGGTGGAACCAGGCTCCCAGGAAGAAAGCGCAGGTGAAATGCCCTATACGGATATAGATATCTACCTCCCGGATGTGAAGAAGGAATGTTTGCAGTATGCGGCGACTACTTCAACAGCCAGTAAGTTGCTTTGTAAATATAAGAACACGTTGAGTGTTGTTTCAGATATTCGGAAGTCATGTCCGTTATGAAACACTGTGCAGACAGTTATTCATTTTCATATTTACTCTACGTGTATCTTTACAGTTCACTGTCAAACTAAGCAAACGTTTAAAAACTCTAGATCGTGAAAATTACACATCGCATTTGTGGGAAATGATGTAGTTTCGTGTATATTGTACTAATTATTTCAAAAACATCTATAAAATTGATGCAAAATAACAATATTATTTTGACAAAAAACAACCAAACTTCTTTGTGAAAGTGCTCATAAGTTAAATTGCGTTTCTTTCCCATGGATAAATTAAAATATATCCATGTGAATAGGTTGCCGAGACAACGCGCGTATTTGCACCAAACTAGGGGTATTGGACATACTTGACACACGTTTAGTATCGCACATAAATTTTTTCGTCAGACAAGCTGTCACGAGCTTCCACAAACAAGTTGCTCTGAGCCCTGTTTTGTGGAAAAATGCTTCCCTATGTTTTTGTGGGTTGCAAAAATCGTTCTTGTGCTAATAGCAAATCCGATAAAGTTTCTTTCGATTTGTAAATTCACACAAATCACGTCTTACTTGAAAAATGTAACTATTCAAGGCTTTTGGCTACCAGTAGGTAATCGGTAAATGTCGAAATAAAATAAAACGAGATTCGAAACGTAGAAAAACCTAAGTGTCGCAAGGACAACCATAGTGGCTACGTCGATCTACTTCCCTTTATGAAATGCTCTCTTTTTCTCTTGCATTTTATTTTTCGCTTGATACTTAAATCAAGAAGTGCGTGCTTCATTGTTTATTGTTTTATCCGCGCACACGTATTATCTGAATTGCCATCGTTTTCTTAGCTATGCAAGATGAAACAAACAAGTGCTTTATTTTTGTTTGATAAGTATGACTATAAAAGTTTTTGTGTTTGTATAGTCTGTATTTCCGAAATGTACATCTAGGATCCTTCTTGTTTCTCAAACCAGAAAATTTAAAGATATAATTTTGATATATAATTGCTGTATGTTCAGTAGAGGGAAGTCCTTACATAAATATACTGCCGAGAATCTACAAAGTTGTTGTAATTACTTTAATAAGGGCTTTCTGTGCGTTGTCAATATTTTATCTTTGTTTTTACTAAATTTTCCATTGGTATCTTTATTCGTTTTTTTTTTGACAAAAACAATATGCTGTTATGAGTATTGTGTTTTGTTTCTCTAGGTAGCATTAATGTGGAGCTTGTTACCATCAAGAAAGAACCGGGATCCCGAGAAGATGTGAAAAGCGCAATTCCTTATACGGAAATTGACATAGAACTCCCGGATGTTAAAAAGGAATGCTTCGAGCGCTCTGAAGGATTGACCCAGACAAAAGGTTAAACTGATTTTTAATTTGTTAAAGGTGACAATTCGTGCTCTCCTAATTTTTGCTTTTTTATGAAGTTATTGTCCTTACATATTCTAAGCTTTCTCCATATTTTTTTTAGGCATACTGAAAAACCTTAAGACGCATCTGAGGGGAAAGCGGTACTCTTGTCCCCATGCTAACTACTCCTGCTCTCGTAAGTCTACGTTGAAACTGCCCTTGCGCACACGTTCTGGTGAAAACCTCTTTTCATGCGCCGACTGTAACTTTTCATGTTCTATAAAGAGACATCTAAAAATTCACATGTTTACCCACAATAAAAAGAAACCTTTTTCATGTCCGGACTGCAACCATTCGAGCTCTCGGAAGAGAGATTTAAAAATTAACATGTTAACCCACAGTGGAGAGAAACCCTTTTCATGCCCTAACTGTAACTTCTCATGTTCTACAAAGGGCAATCTAAAAGTTCACATGTTTACCCACAGTGGAGAAATACCTTTTTCGTGTTCCGACTGTAACTATTCATGTTATCGGAAAGGAACTCTAAAAAGGCACAGGTTAACTCACAGTGGAGAAAAACCCCTTTCATGTCCCAACTGCAACTATGCATGCTCTCAAAAGGAATATTTAAAAATTCACATACTTACCCACAGTGGGGAAAAGCCTTTTTCGTGTCCCGAATGTAACTTTTCTTGCTCTCTGAAGAGATATTTAAAAATACATATGTATACCCACAGTGGAGAAAAACCCTTTTCGTGTGTTAATTGTAACTTTTCATGTTCTACAAAAGGCTATTTAAAAATTCACATGTTAACTCACAGCGGAGAAAAACCTTTTTCGTGTCCCGAATGTAACTTTTCTTGCTCTCTGAAGAGATATTTAAAAATACATATGTTTACCCACAGTGGAGAAAAACCCTTTTCGTGTGTTAATTGTAACTTTTCGTGTTCTACAAAATGCTATTTAAAAATTCACATGTTATCTCACAGTGGAGAAAAACCTTTTTCATGCACCGACTGCAACTATTCATGTACTACAAAGGGAAGTCTAAAAAATCACATGCTCACCCACGGTGGAGAAAAAAATTTTTCATGTCCCAACTGCAGCTATTCAAGCTCTCGGAAGGGAAATCTACGAAATCACATGTTAACCCACAGTAGAGAAAAACCTTTTACATGTTGTGAATGCAGTTATTCATGTTGTCAAAGAAGATATTTAAAAAGACACATGCTAATTCACAGCGGAGAAAATCATATTTAATGTTTTGACTGAAAATTTTCTCGCTATAGGAAGGCATATCTAAAATGTCGTGTGTTAATAATAATAACGTTATTTTTATATAGCGCAGTTTTGTGTCATTTCACTTCAAGTGAGCAAGTGCGTGTTCAGTGAAGAAATTCCTTTATAATATTCTGATTACCTTTTTCTTATATTTTTGAAAAGAAAGTTAGTCATTTTATTAAAATCACCTCAAGGGCGGTTAGGGCGTAATGAAATTATGTATTTTTTTATATATATTTACCTACTTTAAGCAATACCACGTAGTTGACTGCAATCATTTTTACTTAACACCACACAGGCAGCCCATGTTGCGTATTTAATTGCTATTTTAAATAATATTATGTTGTATATTTTTTTTATAAACGTACCTACTTTAAACAATACCACGGAGTAGTTGACTGCAATCATTTTTACTTAACACCACACAGGCAGCTCCTGTTGTGTGTTCCATTGCTATTTTGTTGGAATTTTTCGTTTTATTGTTCTGCAGTCCGTAGTGCACATATTTTTGTATAGTTAATTTTTTTTAATATCGCAAAACTGCACTTATATGCATAAGATTAGGAAAAATTAATAATTCGTCTTAGAATTGATTCCAAACTTTGCCTTTAGTGATTTTTTAAAATTGAATAAAGTGTTTATCACTAATTACTGAGAGAACGCAATTATCTTATTAACTGCAAAAATATAAATGGGTCAATAAAACTATACTAATGTCAACAAGTGCTTTACTAAAAACTAACTTTCCGTCCGCTCCTCTACCTTACATCTGTGCAGGGCTGTTCAACTAATTACAACAAATAACATTATTAATTAATTTAAATAATACAGCCGTTAAGTCAGCATGAACTCCAACAATAAAGCTCAGCAGAACTTGTCCTTTGCCAACTTTTATACCATAATAAGTACTTTTTTTATACCAATAAATAAAGTTTCATCATTTACAGAAACATGTTAAAATGTACGTAGTTATAATTTCATATATTATTCATAATTTAAATAATACAGCCGTTAAGTCAGCATGAACTCCAACAATAAAGCTCAGCAGAACTTGTCCTTTGCCAACTTTTATACCATAATAAGTACTTTTTTTATACCAATAAATAAAGTTTCATCATTTACAGAAACATGTTAAAATGTACGTAGTTATAATTTCATATATTATTACTTATGAGATGTACCCCTGTAATAAAGAGATGCTTGTATGTATGGAGAATGTTTTATTTCTTTATCTATATATTTGAAGTATTCAGTTTATGTTTTCAGCGTGTTTTTAAGTTGTCCTAGGTCACCACAATCATGTATGAAAACGTTGTTCATTTTATTTGAAGCGATCAAAATTTCAAGTAATTTTAATTAGTTTTACGACAGAATGATTGCTCATAGGGAAATGTCCGATGAAAATGAACTGTAAAGGAAGATTATTTAAAGCTTATTTTCTCTGGACAGCAGTTTGTCAGATGTAGCATTTTTCTTGAGGACACATTTTGATATTTCAGACATATAACGTAAAAAAATAATATTTAGGCTAATGGATTGTGAAATATAATGTAAATATGTTAAATGTCATTAAAATGTTTAATTATTATTTTTTTTAATTGATAAGCTAGCGTTTAGACAAGATTTTTTATGCATAGCACAAAGGGTAACAATTATTATAAGCAATAATTATCAGCCTGAAACACTCACCTACATTGAAAAATCTTCCGAGAAAAGATACTTGCCGCCAACGGGACTTGAACCCGTGTCCTTCTGATTGCCGGTCAGCTGCTCTTGACCACTGAACTATGACGGCTTATCTAATACCCGCCAAATAATTCAATATATACTAGTGTTTCATTCAACAATTACTGCTTATTATATTTTTTCCACCTGAAAACAACCAACTTTATTTTTTGCGAGAGAGAAATTGTTAGTGTTAAATCCCTCGCTAGGTGGCGTCGAGACAAATTACGTCTACATTTATTGGGGAAATACTTAAACTTGTCAAATATTAATTATTATTTTTTTTTAATTGATAAACTAACGTTTAAACAAGATTTTTTATGCATAGCACAAAGGGTAACAATTATTATGGCCACCGTGGATCGGGAATCTCCAGTGAGGAGGACGCAGTGGCGTAGCGTGGGGTTTGACCGCCCGGGGTGGAGAGAAATTTTGCCGCCCCCCTCCCAAACTTCTACAGGTACTTCTTCCGCAGATTTTCAAGCGCTGGCCTTTTTTTAGAATTTCGCATCTTCTTCACGCATACGTATGGAATGCAAAGCTTCACTCGGTAAACGATGAATCGGCAACTTTATAGTACTTAGATTTCAAGATTCCTTGTTTTAACATTCTTCAAATTTGGGAGGGTAAGATTACAGATAAATAATAATATACCCTATTATCCACTGCATTAGAAATTTCATTAAATATCACCATTCCTCTTGTTATGCTGTGATGTTCTAGCTAGAACATCTATTCTGCCATTTACAATTATCCCCATAGAATATTTTACGGAACACCAAACTAAAATAGACAAACATTTGCTGTCCAGCGGGGTCAGTGACCTACAGTTACATCGTCAGTAAAATTGACAAGTTGTATTATTTATGGGATTGACAATTTCTTGCTGAACCGCTTTTGCAAACTTTTAGCGGCGCAATTGAAAGGAATGAAAATTGAGTAGGTATTTTGATTGAGCGCAAAAACGTTGTTGAGAAGAGCCATTGCCGCAGTGTAATAATCGTTTCACTGAGTGATTGGCAACCGTTCATTCAATTGCTCTATCGAGCTGTTGGGAAATCAGTTTCATCACGGAAAAGAGATTTGTTTTATTTATAACTTGCATTTGATCGCGATTGTCACGTTATGTTACTTATGGAAAGTAAGTTCTAAGGATTGTCACTGTATTCACTCAGTTTAGGTTTATGTTTCGGCAGAAGATGTGAATCGCACTTCAATGCACATTGTCAATGAAGTAAGCGTGCTGACAATTGACATTGTTTGTCTCCAGACCTACCAACACCTCTGCCATAGGTCACCCCAAGTAATTCGCTACGTTTGGTGATTTAGCAGGGGTGCCCGGGTTCACGAGGTGAGGTTTGTCTAGGTCTTGGAGGCGGATGACCAGGACAAACTGAACCCCATATTCCTACCCACCCCTTAAACCCACTTCTTTCCCAGAACTATCCTCTCCTTCCTTTCCTTAAATAACCCTCCACACAGCATCCCTAAAGATGACATAGGCCCTGAGGGAAATTATTTTCCTCAGGGCCTCCTGTGTGGAGTTTTCTGTAAAAAAAAAGACCTTATATCGTGAATTATGAGAAAACGGATCAATCAAGTGTTAAGAGATACGTCAAAAGAATTTCAAAGCGCTTGAATTACAAACATTTTGCTTTAATAACTGAAGGTTACCGAAACAATAGGAAATTATTCTACTTTGAACAAACACTGTGAATTTTATACAAACTTTTTGTTTATTTTCACCAAACGTGGAGAAACAATTCTGCCCGGCAAGGTTGGAACGCAAAAGAGTCGCCGAACGTTGACACACCCATACACAACGAACAATTAAAACTGACAAGTCCGTTGTAGAGTTACCACTATGTAAAAAAAGAGCTCGTTCACATTGAGCATATAAATATAAAAGATCATAGCACGCCACATATCGCTCTCCATACAATCCCTTCAGACCGTTCACACCTGAGCGCTTTAGAGCTCGTTCACATTGAGCATATAAATATAAAAGATCATAGCACGCCACACATCGCTCTCCATACAATCCCTTCAGACCGTTCACACCTGAGCGCTTTATGCGCACATCAACCATAGACAATGCACATCTTACGCCGTAACCGCTCCTGAGGCGATATGCCAACAGATAAGCGCCCCCCACTCCGACGAAAACAGGAGAGGGGGTCATTTTAATTACGGAGCTGCCAAGACCGGTGAGTGACAGATGTCAACTCCATAGATTCAGTACAAAAAATGCGCACTCCGTGGCCGCTCGCTAATTCAACTGACCCCCTCTCCTACCATAGGAAGAAATATTTTATCTGCGCCGTGTGAACGGCCCGAAACATAAGCGCTCGCGCTTCAACAGATACCTGCTAGCGGTTATATTAGATGTCTGAACACCCCTTTATGCGCACATCAACCATAGACAATCCACATCTTACGCCGTAACCGCTCCTGAGGCGATATGCCAACAGTTAAGCGCCCCCCACTCCGACGAAAACAGGAGAGGGGGTCATTTTAATTACGGAGCTGCCAAGAACGGTGGGTGACAGATGTCAACTCCATAGATTCAGTACAAAAAATGTGCGCTCCGTGGCCGCTCGCTAATTCAACTGACCCCCTCTCCTACCATAGGAAGAAATATTTGATCTGCGCCGTGTGAACGCCACGAAACATAAGCGCTCGCGGTTCAACAGATACCTGCTAGCGGTTATATTAGATGTCTGAACACCCCTAAGCTAATCAATCACATAAATGTTGTGAGTGTAATGAGTAACGCAATCGATTGATGTTTCATTAAAATGACGTGTAAATTACAAATAAGAATGGGAACATTGCACTTAACAACTTAATGAATATTCATTTATAATTATTAAAAGTAGGAACTGCCGTTTACGATTATTTTCTTTGATAGGTCGTTGTCTATGGAAATTTGTTCTTACCTTCTGACCAGGGGGGTTAATCTCGGCTTTGACCTTGGAACTGACAGGAGGGGACCAAATTCTTATAGATAAGTTTAACTTTAGGGGGGGGATAGATAAAGCTTAATTATAGATAGGTCTAACTTTAAACGTCAAATTGATCATACGATTGTCAAACGAACATGAATTCGTATTTGAATTTGTATTGTTGACATCGCCGATGGGCATATTTCATTCAAAAATCGTTTACACGAATTACAGAGGTGGAAAAATGGTTAAAGTTTATCCGCAATTGATCCAGAAATCAGGTAATTACATACGACATTAACATTCAGCTTGATTTATCTTTAAATCTATTTGAGGTTAAATGACATGTGTTTGTATTTATAAAATATGCTTTCAATTTTACTTTAATAAGTTACGTACGCCTCGTACGTCATACATATGTCTGTTAATGTTATAGTATCGTTAAAACAAGCTAATGGGTCCGAGTGGTTAATGTTTCACAAATATTGTTTCAGAAAATGTTCCAGACTTTGGATGATTTTGAAGCTTTACATTAGGAACACCTTATAACATTGTTTGGCAGACCATAACATTTGGCAAGTAAAATTAATAATGCTTTAAGTAACTAATTGTCATGCTGTTTTCCCGCAGGGCTTTCAGAGAGGACGAAACGCCAAACAACTCGGTCTTGGCATACATTCCTTGCCTCATTCACATTTATACATACTATTCTATTATTCTGACTCTTGACGTGCCCCACGCAAGCAAGCAATTATTCACTTGATCGTGCCAAGTCTTCTTCTGGTGTCCCCGAGGAAGACTTGGCACTTCACTACCACTCACATCTGCGTTATATATACTTCTTCCAATCATTGTACATTCGCTTTTCATGCCCAAACCATCTGAGGGTTTCTTTCTCAATCTTACTCATTACGCTTACATCAGCCTTGCATTTTTTGCGGATCTCCAACGATCTTACGTGGTTTTTTCGTTCTTCATATGAACAGAAGGGAGAATATTTTTCCCTTGTGATAAACAAAGTATGTCATCACAAGGGAAAAATATTATATATTATGTTCACAAACTTTTTTTAATGTGATATATTTTTTTCAGAACACGTGATGCGGTTTTTACTGTGAGATGGCTGAAATGGGTCCTTGATGAAGGTATACTCTGTTTAATTTCGGTTGAAAGGAAATTTAGAATATGCAGATATTTTATTTCATTCTACAAGAACTAAGATATGTACGGTGACTGCTAGAAAGGAAAAATGGCTAAAGCGCCATATAGATGTGACATTAAAGATGAACATACGTAAACAAACAATACAGCTTATTGTGTACGTTAATCTTTAATGTCACAGCCGTATGACGCTTTAGCCATGTTTCCTTTCCAGTGTCGATAGTCTTTTTCAAACCATTTATCAATTCATCGAATTCACCGAACCAGTGTTTTTATGTGCTATTATTGATTGTCTTTCTGAAAATAAAAAGCATTTAAACATGTACTCCTGAGTTCTCATTTTTCAAGCAGAAAAATGGAAATTCGTTGTAGAAAACCATAATCATTATTTGAAAATGTTTTCCTTTTATAAGGAGTTCATATTTCAAGTATTTTAGGTTTTTTACTAACGCTTGATTTTTTGATTTCCTCAGGATAACAGGTTTCCATCTGACAAAGCTCCCTGCTGAGAGAATGAGCTGTAAATATTATGTAAAGCTCATTCCCTCAGGCTTTGTCAGATGGAACGTTGTTTTCTTGGTGAAACTAAAACATTTTTCTGCTTTCAAGCATTTTTATTTTTAAATAATTTATTTGGCTAATTAATGAATGAAGAATGTCGAGTGCGATCATATTCTCTATGGTGATAAATGGCCTTGAACTTCCTCTATGTTATTTGTTTATTGTCTTTGGTGGGACCATTTTATTTTTGGTTAAGTTGGTGACAGTTATGACCAAACTGCTTAGAAGCAAAAGGCCCGAAGATATCGATCTAGGGGTTAGTATATCTATGCTTCTGACGTTCACATCGCGCTCTTGAACAATGCACAATATCATTTGCGCCCCACTTTTTCTTAAGTAATATTGTATTGTACACAATACTTGCGTTCCAATTTTACACTTTTTGTTTATCTTCAGTGACCATTACATTATTATTGCGAAGTTAATCAAATAATTGCACTTTTCCAGTGACGTTTCAACACATATTGACCGCCGCGATTCACCTTTACGTAAGTATTTTTACGTTATATTTTATAGTGACTAAGTAAAACCTGAGCCCCTTAATTGGTGTATGTTTATTATTGGAATATATGTAGTTTTACAACATTCGCGACATAACATAGGTATTGAGCTCCCCAACACCAACCAGGTAAACGTGCGACAGATGAGAGTAGGTGAGTTGGTTCATTGTAGATTTACGGCCGCTATTACAAATGCCGACCAAGATATTAGTAAGTTTATTATTATTTATCTTTACCCTGAGCGGAAAATGTTAACTTATTACATTTAGTTAATTCCATTATTACATCATGTTTTTTGTCTTGCGTTTACTCATTGTTAAAAATAGATACCACCAATTTGGTTTTTTCTTTACACTCTGAAATACAGAAACCTATGTAAGCGCAATGAACAAGCTCTAAGGAGCTAATCTATATCTTTTTTATAAGGAAATGATTCCATACGGAATCGGCTATCGAATTTGAATTGAAATTGGAAAATCGAATCGAATTTTTCTGATTTTCTATGACTGTCAATTGCTTTTTCTATGGGTGACATTGGCCGTTGTCAAACGTCAGCTGTCGCATATTTTAGTTTAGAGTGTTTCAAAACACGAATTACTGCAAGTATACATGCTTATTTATTCCTCATTTTAAGTTGTATATTGAGGATTTCATATTTGCGAAGTTTTGTTCCATTCTAAATTACTTAGTTTACCGAAAATATGAAATTATTTGGTAATTTAAAAATTTACAGCCGATTCCGTATGAAATCTTTTCCGTATCCACAAAAGAAACATAATCTCTCCTCTGAACGGGATACGGGAATGGATAGTTTTACAAAGATGATTCCCTGCCAGAATTGTTATTGTATTAATGCGATATATTTATAAGTTACTCGCATAATTGATAAAACTGTTCTCTACTTTGATATTTGATGTATGAGGTCAATAAAAATAACGTATAATTAGAAATACTTTAAGTAACTTAATCATTTATGAAAATTAAATAACTGATTCCCTTGTCCTTAAGCATCAGGTGGATTCGATATACAATGATTTTTCCAAAGCTTTTGATAAAGTTAGGCGACATATTCTTGTACATAAACTAAGTATGTTGGGCATTAAAGGAACGGTAAATTTTGGGGATCGCTGGCAATGGTTAATACGCACTTTTTTGAAAAAATCTTTTGATTCACCTTAATTACATTAAAAGACTTATTTTTGCATTTTTATATATAAATTCTTTGGCAAATCTAATATACCTAATTTTAAATGATAGAGCTAGGTATAATGCCAGCAGTCGAAATAAAGAATGGTTATATATTGTATATTACGTACTTGCCTGACTATTATTACCTGTCTTTGTAAAAGCCCACTAGGGCGTAAATAAATTAAACAAAATACCGTCGATGATTTTCAATTGATTGTACTGTAGTCCAGATCACCTCAAAGCCTTTTTATATATTACCTTTCAAATGAATCTGATTGCTAAAAAACTCCTTTATAACCACTCTTAAATTGGATTAATCAATAATTAAGTCCAATTTTTACAAGCTTAGACTAATATTTATTATTATTAAACTCTAACACTATCCCAGGTCATGGATCTTCCCAACCCAGAGAGTGTTTCCATCAAGGTGGAACCAGGGTCCCAGGAAGAAGGCGCAGGTGAAATGCCCTATACGGATATAGATATCTACCAACCGGATGCGAAGAAGGAATGTTTGCAGTATGCGGCGAGTACTTCAACAGTCAGTAAGTTGAGTTGTAAATGAAGAACACGTTGAGTGTTGTTTCAGATTTTAGGAAGTCATGTCCGATTTAGAATATTGTTCAGACAGATATTTATTTCGATATTTACTGTACGTATATCTTTACAATAAACTGCCGAGCAATCGCTTAAACTTATATTGTTCACAAAAAGTTTCCAATTTCTAGAGTAAATATCTCAATTGTGAGAAATGATGTAAGTATCGTGTATTATTGGTTTTATAAATATTTATAAAATTGATGCAAAATAACAATTTTCTTTTGACAATTACAACGAAACTTTGTTGTGAAAGTTCACATAAGTAAAATGGTGTTTCTTTCCCATGGATACATTAAAAGAGAAAATAGGTTACTAAAAAGCCTCGATTACCTAGATTCAGCGAGTTTACAAGCTAATAGCCGGCAGGAGTTAGTTTTAGCCTTTAGTGTAAAATCTGCTAGTTACATAGTAATACACTGAGCGAGTTCATAAGCAGATAGTGATTACGCCGGCTAGTAGCTTGTAAACTCGCTCATTTTAATTGAGGCTTAGAACTAGAGCAATTGGACACAATTGAGATTTACTGCGTTTAGTTTCGCGTATTCAGACAAGCTGTCCCCAGCAACCACATACAAGTCTCTCATTTGTATTTTTTTATGGTGTACGTTCCTTACTTTGTATTTATTTAGTCTACGTTCCCTGAAACGGACATCTAGTTTCCTTCTTATTTCTCAAACTTGCAATTTTAAATGTTATTTTGATGTACAGGTGCAGTATGTTCAGTAGTGCGAAGTCCTCACATAACTATCTCTACAAATAGAATCTACATTTTTTTTGTGATAACTTTACCAAAGTGTTTTCTGTGTATTGTCAATATTTTTTTTGTTTCTACAGTGTCTTTCAATTATATCATTATTCTGTTTTTAAAAAAAAAATCTATATATTTCCTATATATAGGTACTATTTCTAAATTTTTAATACGCTGTTCTAAGTGCGTATTGTGTTTTGTTTCTCTAGGTAGCAGTGATGCCGAGCTTGTTACTATCAAGTTAGAACCAGGATCCCGAGAAGAAGTTAAAGGCGGAATTCCTTATTCGGAAATTGACATAGAACTCCCAGATGTTAAAAAGGAATGCTTAGAGCGCTCTGAAGGATTGAACCAGACAAAAGGTAAAACTGATTTTAAGTTTGTTAACCTTTAACGATGGAAGTTACATTTTTGTTACACTAATATGGAAGTGCAGTCTCACTGATCGCTATCTTTAAATGACGGAATCTATCTATTTAAATAAGTATTGTACATAAAATTGGTTTTATTTATTTACGGACTTTACCAAATGTAAATAAACAAGACATTTCAATTAAAATATATTTATTTTAAACTAAAATCTAACCATTTAACAATCAAAGGCACTTTCAGCAATTTTAACTTGAGTTCACTTTGTAGGAACATTTTCCAAGGAAAATTATATTTTCAGTATGTTTCATTAATTTTACAATAAATATAAAGAATAAAAATTATAAAAAAAACTTATCATTGACTTCTTAAAATAAAACATACAATTTTTTCATAAAAATCACCACCAGCTCAATTTATTACACAAACATTGAAGCGCGGCCCCACGGGCCAAATGTAAAGCGAAATTACTCACGCAAAGTACAGCCGGTGGCGAGACCTTCACCCTTGACAGTCGTTTTGCCACTAAAACCGAAGCTCAGTAGCTTAGGCGCATAGACGCGTAGAGTACGCTGGAGGAATGTTGCACGCGATTCATAAACTGCAAGCGGCCTGTAAGACCGCACGTTCATAGTAACTATATACATAAACCTTTAACTGTCAAAGGTTTTAATGGTAAAAAATTTCGTGCTCTCCTAATTTTTGCCTTTTTAATTATTGTACTTTCATTTACTAAGATTTGTCTGTATTCTTTTTCAGGCTTACCGAAAAATCTTAAGACGCATCTTGGGGCAAAGCGATACTCTTGTCCCCATTGTAACTACTCTTGCTCTCGTAAGTCAACGTTTGAAATGCACTTGCGCACACATTCTGGAGAAAACCTCTTTTCTTGTGATATATGTAACTTTTCATGTTATCAAATAGAAACTCTAAAAAGGCACATGATTGCCCACAATAGAGGAAAATGTTTTTTTTGTCCCGACTGCAACTATTCATGTTCCCGGAAGGGTCATTTAGATTGTCATATGTTTACTCACGGTGGAATAAAACCTTTCTCTTGTCCCGACTGCAACTATTCATGTTCTCGAAAGGCTGATTTAAAAATTCATATTTTCACTCACAGTGGAACAAAACCTTTTTCATGTCCCGACTGCAACTATTCATGTTCTCTAAAGAGTAATTTAAAAAGACATATGTTCACTCACAGTGAAATAAAACCTTTCTCTTGTGCTGACTGCAACTATTCAAGTACTCAAAAGGGTGATTTAAAAATTCATATGTTCAGTCACAGCGGAACAAAACCTTTTTCATGTCCCGACTGCAAATATTCATGTTCTCGAAAGTTTGATTTAAAAAAACATATGTTCACTCACAGTGGAACAAAACCTTTTTCTTGTGCTGACTGCAACTATTCATGTTCTCAAAAGAGTTATTTAAAAATTCATACGTTCAGTCACCGTGGAATAAAACCTTTCTTTTGTGCCGACTGCAACTATTCATGTTCTCGAAAGGGTCATTTAAAAAGTCATATGTTCACTCACAGTAGATTAAAACCTTTTTCATGTCCCGACTGCAACTATTCATGTTCTCGAAAGGTTCAATTAAAAAGTCATATGTTCAGTCACAGTTGAACAATACCTTTTTAATGTCCCAACTGCAACTATTCATTTTCTCAAAAGGGTCATTCAAATGACATATGTTCAGTCACAGTAAAACAAAACCTTTTTCATGTCTCGACTGCAACTATTCATGTTTTATTTTATTTGGAACATTTACAGGTTAATAATATTACATGCATTAAAGAAAACAATAAATTATAATAATTAGGTTACAACCCAATAACAATTGTTCACATCATGCCCAAATAATAAATACAAAGTTATTAATTATTAACTTTTTTTGCCTAATATTACAGTGATAGGAACTAGATAAATAATCTAAACATAGTCTTTATATATTGTCTAATACTGTGTGATACATCATATATACAGATAAAATAAGATAAAAAACAATGAAAGTAGAAATAATAAATATATAATAATAATGATGAAAACTGAAAAACACCAGATGGAGGATCGAGAAACAATGTATACATTAAATTTCCCCATACTAAGCATCCAAAAATTCCGCGTGCACCGAACCGGGGGATTGCATGCCCCAGCTCGTATTTGTACAAATCGCTAAATATTGTGTGTTTTAAGTGACGTCATGTCAACCATGTGGCTTGACGCGGAATGTAACCGGAGCTATAATAGCAACTGAAGCCATAGCTAGTCAGTGCTTTCTAAACGGTGGGATATATTTTTATATAAAAATAATTTGTAAACAATTGCAGTTTTGACTGTTCTTTATTTTTCATTAAAACTTACAAGTATTTCGATAAATTAAAAAAGAAAGTATTGTTAACATAATAACAATTATTCCTTTATAGATAGGTAACTTTTGCAAATATTCTTTAAAAAATTATTTCACATACATTTCGCATACATTTCATATACTTGTGAACTTGTAAAATGAAAATATATAAATATATTTATGAGACTTATATTCCTTAGACCAGAAACCCTAAAAATAGTGTTTTGCACATGCACATTGTTATGTTCAATAAAAAAACGTGCAAAAGTCTATTATACTATCTCAATTCTGAAGTAAGCCGAAATCGACACACAACTATATGGAGCGGTAAAGTGCTCCCATGAAAAAACGACCAATAAAAAGTAGATAAAAAAGTATTAAAATTAAAACAAAATAATAATTCTTTAAATTACTGTGAAGCTTTATTTTCAATTCGTGTAATTTTTTAAAAAGCTTGTCCTCTTTTAATATGCAATGTTATACTCGGGTAGTTAAAAGGAATACAGAATTATTTGACTTTTAAAAGATTGCTAAGACTAGTATAATTTGAACTAAATTATGTCAGGGCGTCATTGGTTCTCTGCAATATTGAACATTTATGATGTATTTAGTTTTATTATCGGTGTTGCAGCTTTGTTACATTTTTTCATCATTCCTTCGAGTGGGATTATTTCCTTCTGGGAGATGGTGAGCATTGCATTGGGCTTACTGAATCCTATGGGTTTTGTTACATTTTTATATAATACTACTGTTTTCGTATTTATTTTTAGCTGTTGGTTAGTATGGTTTTTCCTAATACCCTCCGGATTATTTTCAAGTTTATTTTATAGGTGTTTTGCCTTTTAGTTTATGACTTACAGTGCACTAACATCGTTTTTAGGTAAAATTATTTTATTTTTCAAACTATAAAAGGTACGCAATACCTAGACAAACCTCACCCCATGAACCCGGCACCTCTGCTAAGCCACCAAACGTAGAGAACTTTACTACTTGGGGTGACCTACGGCAGGGGATTTGGTTATCCAATAAATGGTTCCCGGGCTGCGTACCCACACCCGCCTGCCAAATTCTTAACCCATTCCTGTCACCCAAATTTTAAGTAATACGACTAAGAAAGCTTTAAAGGCGCATACCTACATATTTTATTTTTATATCCAAAAAAACGTTATCATAAATAATAGTATCGGATAACAATTTCTACAAATTAGACTAAAAAATAAAATTATTATAAACGTTTAACAACATCAGAAACACGTGTTTTCCGAAAAAGGTTAAAACTGACCGAGACTGTTGAAAGATAATTGCAGCGTAGGTATAACTGGCAGAATGTACAAACAGTATAACTGTCTTGCTCCTTTACATATGATGTATTACGGGCTGTCCCGGGTCAGCATCCGGGTATGTTAGACTGAAAAAAAAACAAGACTCGAGAACGTAAATTAAGGACAAAAATAATGGTGTCGAAACGCTAGCGGGATACGAAACGCTAACTGCGATTTGCACTAATATTTATCAAAAACATATTTTTTCTACGTATGTGCTTTGAATATTGGAAAAAAATTGGTATTTTTTCAAGGATTACAAAAAGTATGAATGAAATCGTACAATTAATTATCGAGATAGCGCAAAAGAGGAGGATCTTGTAGTCCCCGGTCCGTGCTGGCTGGGTTAATAAATAAAAAAAATCAAGTAAAATTAAGATAAAAGTAAAGTGATAGTATTCACCAAAAAAATAATAAAATATAGTGTGCCAGTTTCATGGCTATTTAAAATATATATATATAAGACAACATAAAAAATTGGAAAAAAAACCAGACGTAAAGTGGAAAAATAATATATATACGCACTTGTACGGATAAACACATATACGTATTATATTCTTTTAAATTAAAAAAAATAATAATAAAAATAAGGTATCATTTATTTAGTTCTGTTAAAGTGAATTAATCTACGAGCATTTGGTAATGAATTGGTTATTATAAGGCTCCATTAACTATATGTTTGAAAGAGTTTAAAGTAAATGGCAAGATATCAGCATCGATACATTTTTTGTTATAATGATTACAAGTTCTCAATAAGAAAGATTTTTGACTGAGAATAGTTGAAGCAATTTCGACATGAAACAATGATTTGTCCCTCGTTTTCTTACTCGGAACTCAAATATTAATTGATGACAAAAGAGCCGGACAGTCAATATGACCATTCAAGATTTTGTGTAAGTAAGTCATATCTGTAATATCTCTCCTACTTTTTTAGAGTTTTGAGTCCATAGTGTTTTATAGAGTTGTCCATGCCATAATAACCCACATGTCTCTTGAAGTTCAAGTGATGTACAAATTTTCTTTAGACAGCTTCTATGCGTTTTGTGTATATATTATAGATATGATACCATATAAGAGTAAGGCGGCCAACTTTGTAAAATATCAATGTGGGACACAGTGGCGTGCGGTGTCGACGGGGGGGAGAGGGGGGGGGAGGTACGTTAGAAATTTTCTCTCTCGGAAATCGAGAATTCGGCTTATATAAACTACAATCACAACATGAAATTGGTTTCTCTTTGATTCTGGCAACCGCACTTCAAATAAGAGAAATGTGTCATCAGATGAATCCACAAAACAAACTTTACATTCTAAACACAAAACTGGTTTAAATTAAATCTATATGCGGCGCATTAAAACTACACTCAGGACACGAAAATGGTTACCCTTTGATTCTGGTAGCACATACAACTGCAACTAGAGTTTTATAACTGCACTTCGAATAAGAGAATGTTTTCCATCGAAATAATTCATTAGATGAATCCAACTGGAATTTAACATTCTGAACACAAAACTGGTTATCTATAATTAAGAATATCTGTATGCGGCGCATTAAAACTATACTCAGAACATGAATATAAACACTTTTGCAAGAAAGGAAGTTCTTTTTGAAATTCAGTGAATTACAACATCGCTTTTTCGCGGTCGGCGGCATGGTCAACAAATAATTTGATTTGATTTAAATGACAAATACTGGTTATCAATTACGTGTCACGGCTTGCACTTTTCAATACTACACTGCATAAATATACTCATCCCCTACACTCAGGGCTGGGCAAAATACATGCTTTGCTGTAATTAAAATGCAATTTACCAAATACTTTTTCGCATGTATTTAAAATACGAAATACTTTCAAGTCGTGTATTTGAAATACAAAATACAGTATTTTAACCATATTTTAATTTCAAATACAAAATACAAATTATAAAATACATTTGGTTTCGGTAGAACCTTTGGTTGCAATAAATCGTCGCAAGTGCCCATATCTAAGGGTGCGTTTCCATAGAAGCAAAGCTGAGCAGAGTGAAACAGAAACGTGCTAAAATTGACCAATCATATTACTCAGAAGTCACATCTCGTCTCCGCTCCACTTGTAAAGTTTTGTGGTATAGGACTTAGGTGTTAGATTATAATAATTATTATTATAATAACACTAGCTGGTTCCCGATATGCGTTGCTATGCCATATTCAAAGAAGTAATTTGTTTCTCCTTTTCCGTGCGTCCCCGTTTCCCCCCCCCCTGCATCCCCTACCCCTATTATATTCCCCTTCCACCTTCCCTGCTACCCTCTCCCTTCTCCCGTTCCCCCATCCCGCCAACCACACTCCCGCGTTTCATATATTTAGTCCCAGTTCATTCAGTTTTCAAACAACTCGCGAGCCAGCTATTACAATTTTTTTATTTAAATTTCCATTTTTCACATATTACAAAATATTCATTTTTCTATATTATAAGAACAATCAATCAAACGTGCGAAATTAAAATAGTCGTTTAGTTTTCTGAGATTATCCAATTTTCCGCGTAATTTTCTTAATTTTTGTTTCCGTATGAACCTTCTACAAAGTATTAGAAAACTTAAAAAAAATAAATGAAATAGGTTCTGAAGTTATGGCGTGACCAAGGGAAACAAAGATTCATTTTTATATATAAATGGATGTCATTTCCATAGCGCAGTTTTGTGTCATTTCACTTCAAGGGCGCTCTACAGTAATTAACTTAAAAATAATTTAGTATTCAGACAAATTATTCCTATAGTGCTTAATCTAATACTATGATCCAAAAATATACAATACAAAGCAATGCCAAGTATAATATAATATGATACAAAATGTACAATAACAGGACAATGATAATAACTAGCATGACGTAAAAAAAATTTACAGTACATTAAGCAATGATAAGGGGGCATACATTAATTACGTGAGCAGTTTTTCTTCCAAACTAGACCCCCCCGCCCCTTGGTGACGAGATAAATTTGGGCCAATTCGTTTATTCTTTTCAAGTAACGTGAGATTTTGCTGAACCCTCCTCCCCTTTTTGAGCCCACGTAATTAATATATGCCAAGAGAACTAAAAATAATCATTAGTAAGAGTGCTATAGCAAAGGACAATAGTACAGGATTCTAGCGCTTTTAGTCTATTATCTATGTGTGTTTATTTTTCATTATCATTATTAAGATCGCAATATGTATTTGAAAATGTATATTGAAGCCATAAGTATTTGAAATACAAATTACAAAATACCCCAGCAGCAGGTAATTGCAAACCAATTACAAAATACATTTTTAGGAAGTAATTGAAATAAAAATACAAAATACGTATTTGTATTTCAATTAAACGTATTACAAATACTGCCCAGCCCTGCCTACACTGGCGCTCTTTGGATTACCCAAATAAACCAATCCCTAGATCTTCGGGCCTTTTGGACAAATATTGTTATCAACTTAACCACAGATGAACGGAAATTGTTAAATTATCTATCATAGGCAATATTACAAAAATATAGGAATGCGGGACATGCGGGACGCTTTAGACGATTTGCGGGACTATTTCATTAAATATTTCAATGCGGGACTACAACCGTCAATGCGGGACGGTCCCGCAGAATGCGGGACGGTTGGCCGCCTTATATAAGAGAGGCATACTCAAGATGACTACGATGTTCACAAAAGTCATCATTTAAGCGTTTAACGTTTATTAAGACCTCAGTCAAGTACGGTGTGTCCATTTTGGTCTCACAGTGACGTTCCATAATTCGTTCCCAAACATTCGTCTCATACGTGAGAAGATCACCGCACGAACGATTCCGCTGGATTCCGTATCGATGGTCGTTAACATTATTGTGTCTTTCGAGGCATGTGAGCAGTTTGTAATTAATCACACGTTCCATCAACTTCGACGGAACTGATGTCATCGCTATGTGGCGGTAGTCGGCCTTGTTGTAACTTTTTTTTCCCCTACAGAGCCGCACTTAAGGGCCACTTTGAAGTGTATCGTCAACATTGGAGCTATTTCTGCAGCACACCTCTGCAATTCCAGGGCAGGTAATCCGTCAGATTCACTTGGTATGGCTAATCGAGCAGCGCTCTGATGATACATATAAAAAAAAAAAAAAAAAAAAAAAAAAACAGTAGTGTCTTTTGCTCCCTTGTGGTGATTTTCTCATGAATACGGCTCTTTTTTTAAATTAACCCAACACTGGTCGCCCTAAGAAAATAAATCCTCATTACACATGTCATATTTGAATATGCTGTGGGGAGGATATATTACAAAGTTTGTACTATAGTTTTTGAGGTTTTAAGAATGTTTAAATATTGAAAATTTAGTATACATCTTTAGTTAGTAGTCAAGTCGAAAATAATTTCTCGATCTGATCCCCCCATATTAAAATACACTCAGATTCAGTTGAAAAAAATTCAACATAAATTACTAAAACACATAAATTGTAATCTCGTATTCCCTCTGAAAGCTTAAACTGTATTCACTTGATGAAAGAATTACATTTATTATAACTCTCAGATTGAAGAATTATATCAGTCTTAATATTTATATTCTAAATTGTAAATGATATTATAGAAGTCCTGATTTCAGTAACTTCAGAAGTTCAAATATCCACTAGAACAACTCGTTCTTAAATCCTGTTTAAATTCAACAATACCAGGACCAACTATGACTGAGTATTCGAAACACTTGCTTGTACCTTGGTTGCATGAAGTTAGTAATAGATACGATACGCAGATGTGGCGGAACTATTTAACTGCATGCAGTGGCGTAGCTAGCATGGGTGGCACTCGGGGCGGAAAACGCGGTGTCACCCCCCCCCCCCCCCATTAATTTTTTTTTAGAAATTCAAAACACAAATTTTGACTTCCTAAAATATAAAACAAAACATTTCTAGCTAGTCAAGTATGAAAAAAAATGTTATCCTCAAAATTAAAAACACTAACAGAATAAAAGCTTTTTCAACAATCGATAGGTGATAATTTCCTTCGTGAGTTCCCGTCATTCACAATGTACGAAAGAAATGAGAATGACACAGGGGAAAAGCGAGGAATATTTCACGGGAATCCCCAATAAATCAATTGTAAGAGCTAGGAACGAAAAAAAAATAACAGAATTTTTGGGGAATGCTGACTGACCGAGCCATATAGCTACAAATAACAGAGTTCCGTGTGGAGTCTTCAATTCTTATGTGCTGCAAAAATCTGAAGAAAATCATTTGCTGTCATAAAAACATAATAACCAATACTTAGGTTAAAACCAGTTTTGTGTTCAGAGTGTAACGATAAAATTTCAATCGTGAAATAGTAAAGGGGGGCCGTTAAAGTATAACGTAACGCAATTTTTGACTCTCTTTCCCCCCATGCAACGCGCCGTAACATTTTTCTGCACCTCCACCTCACCTCACCAAGTGACTTTGCGCAATTTAATTGAGACTTTCACCTATAAGTCTCAATTAAATTGCGCAAATTACTGCAAAGTCGCTTAAATACCTTTTTCTTGTTTTAATCGCGTTTGCGGTAAAAATAAAACAAGAGATTTCAAACTCGCAATAGGTCCATGCGTATATTGTTTATTTTATTGTTTTAAATTGTAATTCATAAACAAATTGGGAAAATATTATTATTTTTATCGGCCTTTCATTCATTCCGGATCTCCACACTTTAATACTGTCTTATCTTTAATACACCTACATGGTTTTACAACACATATTTCGTTTTACATTAGCTACACTGAGGAGGCCCTGAAGAAAGTAATTTTACAAAGGTTTCCATATGGAGCAACACTTTACTCCACTATGATTCATAAGCTTACTCAAAGTGGATTAAAACCTTTTTCATGATCTGAATGCAGTTATACAAGTCCTCAAAACGAAGATTTAAAAGTCCACAGTATGATTCACAGAAGAGAAAACCTTTTTCATGTCCTGTTTGTAACTATTCATGTTCACAAAAGGGATACATAAGAAGTCAATTGCTGACTCAGTGTGGAGAAAAACCTCTTTCATGTTCCAACTGCAACTATTCATGTACTATGAAGAGAAATCTAAAAATCACACGTTTACCGACAGTGGAAAAAAACCGATTTCATGTTCTGACTGCAATTATTCTTTTTCTCGAAAAAAATAACTATAACGGCACTTGCTAACTCACAGTGATGAAAAACCTTTTTCTTGTCCCGACTGTAACTATTCATGCGCAACAAAACGGTGTCTAAAAATGCATATGCTTACCCATACTAGGACAAAAACCTTTTTCATGTCCCGACTGCAGTAATACAAGTTTTCAAATGGAAGATATAAAATTCCGCAGTACGATTCAGAGAAGAGAAAAACCTTTTTCATGTCCTGATTGTAACTATTTGTGTTCTCAAAAGGGATACATAAGAAGTCAGTTGCTGACTCAGTGCGGAGAAAAACCTTTTTCATGTTCCAACTGCAACTATTCATGTACTATGAAGAGAAATCTAAAAATCACACGTTAACCGACAGTGGAAAAACCTATTTCTTGTTCTGACTGCAACTATTCTTATTCTAGACTGTAACTATTCATGCGCTACAAAACGGTATCTAAAAATTCACACTTACCTACCTTGTTTTTCAAACTATCCTTTCAGCACTATTAAACACGCTAACACAAAAATAACTTCTTCACTAATTCACGTCAGTTCATAGATAACAATTCACTTCACGAGTCTACGTTAATCACAATATACGAACGAAATTAGAATGACACAAGGAATATTTCAGGGAAATGCCCGACTGAGCTAGGAACAAAAAAAACATTTTTTGGGAATCCCCGACCAACCAAGCCATAGAGCAAAATAACAGTCAGTGTTAATGTGTAAAATATTTTTACGGCAATTTTGCACTTTCGTAAGTTTTTTCTCCACGTTCGAGTGTCACCCCCTCCTCGGGTGGCACCCGGGCGGTCCGCCCCCCCCCCCGCCCCCCCCCCTCGCTGCGCTACTGACTGCATGGATGATAGGTACAAAGGGGCTTTGCTATCAAAAATAATAATCAGTAATAATTTTAACTATTCTAGCTAATTTGTATTGTAAAATTTTGTATATACTTGCATCTCTTTTGTCTTTATGCCACTTTTTGGTATATTTACACCGTTGATATTAATTGCGAAGACAAGTCTAATCCGTAGGTAGATGTAGATAATAAGTGTTATTAATTTTAAGTGTTAAATAAATTAGGTTTTATTATGTCACTGCAGTTTTTCATTCTTCGTGCCAATAGTAACTAATGTTACTATTGGCACATTTCTATGGAACCCTCTTCGCAGGAAATTAAAAAAAAATCATAACAAGTGAACGCGTAAGGCTCTAATTGTTTTTGTTGTTATAATACAAGTAAGTTCTTTGGAATCATTAAACTTTTTTAGGGTGTAGTTGTCCATTTTACTATTGTTTTCGTTGTTGTGTAAAAATATTAGGTTACCATATAATTAATTATATACGTTAATTGTATGATTCTGGAAAGAAAATGTAAAATTCATTATAATAATAATTATTAAATCTTAACAAAAACCACGATGTTTTTATAATACGATGAAATGATTGATAAAAGGTGGATAGGCGCTAATTGGATAACCAAAACCTCTGCCATAGGTCACCCCAAATGGTTCGCTACTTTTGGTGACTTAGCAGAGGTGGAATCTTCTCAAAATGGAATCAGATGCGACTGCCCGCCAACTGCGTGGCAGGTCACATCGGAAGAGACTTTTCCAGGAACACTTTTTCACCTCTCCAACAGGACTCTCTCGGAACATCGCCTTGCAACCAGTGGCGTAGCTAGCATGGGTGGCACCCGGGGCGGAAATTGTGGTGTCCCCCCCCCCCCCCCCCCATTAAATTTTACTTTGAGATATTTAAAACGCAAATTTCGACCTTAAATATAAAAAACACTAGCTTGTCAAATGTGTAAACAAAACAAGAAAAAAAATTGGGAATCCCGACCGACCGAGCCATAGAGCTACAAATAACAGTTCCGAGTGGAGTCTTCAATTCTAGTATGCTGCAAAATTCTGAAGAAAATCATTTGCTGGCTTTAAAACATCATTTTAACAACACATATTTAAGTTAAAACCAGTTTTGTGTTCTGAGTGTAACGATAAAATTTCAATTGTGAAATAGTAAAGGGTTAAGTCCTCATCTTTTATAATTAATGCACACAGTACACGAAAATGGTTCTCCTCCGATCTTTGCAGCATATAGTCTGCATTTTTCAAATCTTGCACGTGGAACTTGAAAATGGTTTCCTTCGAAATTTCATTTGAAAATCTGTTCATCTGCGGACCCATTTCTAGGGAAACCATTCCCGAGTTCCACTATTGTGAGATATTCCCCGAGTTGCAAGATATGAAAGTTTCAGACTACATGCTGCAAATACTGGAGGAAAACCATTTTCATGTTATGGGTGTAGTTTTAACGAAAACGTGTTACAGAATACAGATTCAATCTTAAATTTTAACCAGTTTTGAAATAATTAATAAGGTTCAATTTTTATTTAAGCCGGTAGGTTATATGCGGATGCATGTACTGGCGCATTTCGAAGGAAACCATTCTCATTTTCCAAGTGCAGTTAAAAAATTCAAGTTGCGTACTATGTGGTGCAAAAATCAGATGAGAACCATTTTTGAGTTCTGGATGCAGTTTTGAACCTGGGGAAACGCACACAGAAAGTTAAAACCAGTTTTGTTCTCCAAATGCAGGATAAATTTCGAAACCGTTCAATCTGGAGAACTGTGAGTTAAGTATAGGCCGGGTAAAAGAATGAATACACCGTCAAGATGCCGTACTCACGTAACGTCGTCAATCAAAACACTTTTTATTTTTAAAATTAGGACTAAGGCAAAAATATGATTTAAGGATTACTAGTGTATCGATTATACTTGTACATATAATTAAATTATTAAAAATATACATTATGTTTATTTTTAGTAACTCAAACTAGATTTTGGATAATACCCAACCAAATGTTGGACAAAATAATTAAGGTATTATGATTTACAGCGCTAGTAATGCGAATGTGACTTCTTATCCAAAGCATCGACAACTGATCGAAATCTGAGGGTGCTCTTACATTTGGTAGGCAAATTACCTTAGCTTGCAAAACTACCCCATCGTAGGTATAATCGTTCTGTGTAAATACTATCGGCAGTTGACTTGGTAATCGGTGTAAATAGCGCTTGCGTCAACGAATTCAAAATGCATATTTCGAATTCATAAAAAACGGTTTCTGTAAACCTCGAAATTACTTATTATTCCTTGTATTTATTCATGTACACAAAACAATATAATATAGAAAAAAACATACAGATGATTGATCATTTTTCTTCAATCAGTTATCGATCGATTCTGGTATAATTGCATTCAAGTTTTGTTTCTATTAGAAAAGTGAACTATCAAATCCACTTACATTGTTTTTTTTAAATGATCTTTCAGCACTAATAAAAACGCTAATAGAAAACAACATTTTCAATTCAAGTCAGTCAATACATAACAATTCACTTCACGAATTTACGTTTACAATAAAAATAATATTACGAAAATAGAATGACACAAGGAATATTTCAGGGAAATCCCTGACTGGGCAACACTTCGAGTTAGGAATGAAAATTTAAAAAAAAAACATGTGTTTTTCGGATATCCCTGACCAAACGAGCCATAGTGCTAAATAACTGTCAGTGTTCAAGCGTAAAATATTTTTTGTGGCAATTTTGCACTTTCGTAAGTTTTTTCTCCACGCCCGAGTGTCACCCCCCCTCGGGTGGCACCCGGGGCGGTCCGCCACCCCCTCGCTACGCTACTGCTTGCAACACCACCCCTCTCTCCGTCCCCCATATTTGTGTATATAAACTGTGAGTTATGAATATTTTGTACTAGTCTGAAGATGGCCTTGACAGGCTGAAACCGGATGCGGTTAAATAAAATTAGGTGGAAAAAGTAGTTTATTCGTTTTATTATAATACTAGCTGGTCCCGGCATACGTTGTTATGCCATTTAATAAAGAAATTGTTTCTCCCTGAGTGTCCTTTCCCGTTCCCCTTCCGCCTCCCCTTCTTCTCCTGCGTCCTCTTCCCCTCTCGCGTTCCCACTCCGTCACCTCCACCTTCCCTCTCCCCACTCCACTCCCCCCCCCTATTCACCGTCCCGCAAACCCCCCTCCCGAGTTCCCCTCCCCCCTCCCAGGTCCCCAACCCCCTTCCCGTGTTCCCCTTCCACCTTCCCCGCCTTCCCTCTTCCCTTTCCCGCTCCCTCGTCCCGCCAACCCTCCTCCCGCGTTCCATATATTCAATCCCAGTACATTAAATTTTTAAACAGCCCGCGTGACACCTTTTACAATTTTTATTCAAATTTCCATTTTTCATGTATATTAAATTTGGTACCTAACATAGGTACCTATTTAAAATATCTAAAATTCTTGATTCGATTCAAACTACTAGGGGAGTACCTACTTTAAATAAATTTTTTAACTTTTCAAAAATAGAATCCTGATTGAAAAATCATTCATTGTTTTGCAAAATATCATTCTCTAACACGCGAACAACTGTCAAACGTGCGATGTTTTCTGTTATTATCTAATTTTCTGCGCAATTTTCTTAATTTTTCACTCCGTAAGAACCACTCTCGAACTTCAAGGAATATTCTAAAAAAGAATTAGCGAAATCGGTTCAGCCGCTCTCGAGATTTGCGCTTACCAACAAATTTAGCGATTCATTTTTATATTATAGATATTATAATGATTCCACCATGAATAAATAGTCAGTCTCAAAAATATAAATATTAAGAGATTTAAGATTTCACGGCTATTTTGCTGTTTTTGCACATCACGGGGTAAAGGACGTATATGGCACGGGTAGCTGATTTGAGTTTGTCCTGTATGTGGTGGCGCCGTGGCGCGAAGTGGTTTTAGAATCTAAGTTAGGCCAAAGTACTTCATGGTTTTTAAACACGGTACATAGGTTCGGCGGATGTTTAGGGTTTCCTCTACTGACTTTGATGGCCACGATTTTGGTGGAGTTGACTGAGTTCTACATTTTATGAAAAATGCTTCTAGAAGTAAAAGATGTGATTGAACTCGTAGGGTGCGATTCAGGGCATTGAGCTAAAAATGAGAAGGGTGTCATCGGCTAATTGGACTATTATGGTGTACCTGTCGTGGGGAGTATTCGTACATCGCACGAATATATGTTGTAGAAGGTTGGGGCTTGTGGGGACTCCTACTGAGTTTCCTTTCAGTGGTGTGGTGGCCATTTCGTTTAATTGTAAAGGTGCGTGGGAAGCAGGGTACGTATTGTACAAAAGAAGGATCGAAACCGAGTTCGCACACTGTGTAGATAAGGGCTTCGTGCCAACCCATGTCGAAGGATTTTACGATGTTAAGTAAGATCATTGTGGAGTGGATGTGGGTGAAAGCCGTGCGTTTTGTGTGTGACTATACGGAGAAGCTGGTGTCGGGTTGAGTTGTTTTAAGTATAGTCTAGCGACCATGATTTTTTCAACGATTTTACCTATTGAGGGAAGTGGGATATTTTGTCTAATAATTTTCATCTAGATGTAAATCTTTGCCCGGTTTAGGAATTAAAATGACGCCTTTTTTTGATTTTTACATTAGCTCCACACAGGAGGCGCAGAGAAAAATAATTCCCCTCAGGGCCTATGTCATATTTTATGATGCTTTCTGGAGGGTTCGTTAGGGAAAGGTAGGCGAAAAAGTTCTGAATAGGAAAAAGGTATGAGGGGTGGGTAGGCATCTGGGTCAGTTTGTCCAGTAGTGACGGACGAATGAATTTATTCCTTCCAATGCGGTGCAAATCCTACTGCGTCTTGCTGAAGAGTTCAAAAGATCTCCCTCAACGAGTTTCAGCCTGCCGCATTTGGTGAGCAGACGCATCTGCCACCAAGATCTGGAAAAATCTGACCCCATGACCCGAGCACCCCATCTAAATCACCAAACGTAGCGAACCACTTGGGGTGACCAATGCAGAGGTGTTGGTTATCCAATAAATGAAGTAAGTTCCCGGGATGGCGGTACCCCCATATTGAAGCATGTACACGTAACTGATTAAAAATGCATTACTTATTACTGTTTTTTCATTACCGCCTTCATTTATTTCATCCAAACCTAAGTATTGTATTTATTTATTTAAGTTCATCTTATTGAATTTTGTGCTTTAAGATGGAGCCACCCCGTGAAGCCGACATTATTAAATTATGATGTAAAATGAAAGTTATTGTACCCATACCCGCCTCCAGAATAGATTGTTTGCTCTTTTAATACTTTTGGGAAGCTGGGTCAGCGGAATGAATATTGTAATATTATGGGATTAAATCATGGGGTATATTACTAAAACTAGGTAACTTTGAAATCAGCTTTATTGGGAAATTGAATTACAAGATAGTAATCAATCGGTGGTAATACATGTCAACCAAATTGAAACCAATAGAAATAACGAACATTATAGGTAAATACAAAACATGTGACAATATTCATTGATTTAAATTAAACAAAAATATAGAAGGTATATTTACGGCACTTTCTAGAGAGGAAGATTCCACCAGTATGGCACTGGTGAAACACCACCATTCGGAAAGAAACTTTGCTGGAAATAGCTTCGTGTTTTTTAAGCTGTGTTTGGTTACCGAATCTGAGTAGTCAGGAACATCCCCGCATTCCTCTTCCCCTCTCCAGAACCTTAAGCCTCACAACAAATACCAAGTATTGGGGATACCAAAGTCTCACTAGCTGGTAGCAGTTGGGACGCTTCTACGGTACTCATAATAAATAAATACATATTATTAAAATAAAAAAAAAATTGTTTTTCTATAATATAAATAAGCATGCCACGTTTATGTTTTTCAAACACGAATAGTTCAATTCGGAAAATAAATTAGGTTTTCTCCAGTATGGGAAAGCATGTGAGGTATGAAAGTTCAGTTTACAGAAAATGAATAACTAAAGTTGGAACACAAGTAAGGTTTTCTCCTATGTGGGTAAACAGGTGATGTTTTAGATTTACCCTTTAAGAATAAGGAAAAGTTTGAAAATTTTGTTTTAGAACATAAATAAGATTTAATAAGTACGCATGTGCCGTTTTAAATTTCCTATTTGATAACAGGAATAGTTGCAATTAGAATATGAATAAGGTTTTTCTCCAGTATGGGTAAGCGCATGAGTTAATAAAGAATTTTTTCTGAACATAAATAACTACGGTAGGGACATGAATATGGTTTTTCTCCAGAATGGGTACACAAGTGCCTGTTTAAGAACAGGAATATTTACAGAGGGTACATGATAAAGGTTTTTCTCTAGTATGTGTGCGCAAGTGCAGTGCTAACGTTAACTCGCGTAAGCAGGAGTAGATACAAAGGGAACATGAGAATAAAATGTACTAGATACACTTAAAAGCAATAGTATATAATGTATGCTAATTATTGGTTATATGTATAACTGTAAATGTGCATTAAAAATAAAATAAAAATGGTTTTCGAAATAATATGAAGATTTTATTTGAGCAAAGTTTGAGTTTTGGGAAGCACCAAAATTCATATTGGGCTAGTCATTACAAATTTATATATTTTTACTATAGCTACGTTGGATTTTATAAAAGCACTTAATTTGAATTTAATGAAAAATGTTACCCCATAAGATCCGAAATTATTTTGACAGAAACTGACCACAGCAACTGAATTAATTCTGTTGCTAACTTTTCCTGGTTAGTTTAATAATTTAACCATACTAAAAAAAAACAGAGAGATGTCAATGCATACAACTTTGTACGTAACAATAAAAAATAAAATGCTTATCAGACTCCCAAATTAATGGTAAATATACATATTTAAAAATATATATATACATATACCAGGGCTTAGTGTCATCTTTGAAGATGCTGTCTGGAGGGTTTTTTTAGGAAAGGAAGGAGAGGAGTTCAGGAAGAAAAAGATATTAGAGGTGAGTAGGAATATAGGGGTCAGTGTGTCCAGAAGTGACGGACATAAGAAATCTCTGCCTCCTTCTGCGGTGCAAGGCAATGTTCCGAGAGAGTCCTGTTGGAGAGGTGAAAAAGTCATCCTGAACCAGTCTCTTCCGATCTGGCCTGCCACGCAGTTGGCGGGCAGTCGCATCTGCCGTCAAGATTCCACCTCTGCTAAATCACCAAAAGCAGCAAACCATTTGGGGTGACCTATGTTATCCAATTATACCGCCTACCCACCTCCAAAATTGATTCTTAGGTATTATATTAAAACATCGTGGTTTTTGTATAAAATTTATTAATAATTATTATTATAATAAGTTTTCCATATTTTTTCAGAAATTCATACAATTAACATGGTAACCTAATATTTTTACACAACAACGAAAAAAATAGCAAAATGGAGAACTACACCCTAAAGAGGTTTAAATCAAAATGATTCCAATGAACTTACTTGTATTACAAGAACAACAGTTAGAGCCTTACGCGTTCACTGATTATGATAGTATTAAATTTCTTAGTAAGAGGGCTCCATAGAAATGTGCCAATAGTAACATAAGTTTCGAAGAAGGAAAAACTGCTGTGACATAATAAAGCATAATTTATTTATATCAACGGTGTAAATATACCATAAACAATGAATACGAAATGACATCAGAGAATCAAGTACCTATATACAAAATTTTATAATACAAATAAGCTAGAATAGTTAAATTTATTACTAATTTAATTGAAAAGATTTGACTTTTGTACCTATCTTCCGTGTAGTTAAATAGATCCGCCACATCTGCGTATCTATTACTAACTTCATGCAACATTGGTACAAGCGAGTGTTTCGAATACTGAGTCATGGTTGGTCCTGGTATTGTTGCATTTAAACAGCATTTAATAACAAGTAGCTCTAGTAGATATTTGAAATTCTGAAGTGAATTAAATCAGGGTTGTCATACCACCATTTACAATTTAGAATATAAATACTGAGATTTATATAATTCCTCAATCTGAGAGTTACAATAAATTTAATTCTTTCATCAAGTAATGATAAGTTTATTTTTTCAGGGGGAATACAGATATATATATATATATATATATTTTTTTTTTTACATTAACTCCAAACAGGAGGCCCCTCTGTCCCTATGTCATGTGAGATGCGGTGTGGAGGGTCTTTTTAAGGAGTGGAAGGAATGATGAACATAAGCCTTGAAGAAACCCATGTTGAAGGAAGGAGGACACACAGGGGCCGAAAAATCGTGCCACAGCCGAGCTATTGAACACAAGAACGAGTCGAAGAAGCGTCCCGTTCTCATGTGACTAATTTCAACCGTGTACAAATGTTGGGCACGCGTTTCACGTGTTTCCGGACTATGCGCCGGTGCCGAAGGGATCAATGATGCTAGTTCCTCAGAGTATATTCTATTGTAATACCGGTAGAACAAGGATAGCATTCATACCTGACACCTTTGCTCTAAAGATTGCAATCCGTCTGTTAAGATGGGAGAATCTATCAAACGGACCGCCTGTTTATACACAGATTCGAGGGTATTTTTTAGGTATTTTGGAGTTCCAGACCGGAGGTGGCTGCTTAATTCAACCGTTAGACATACTTGTGATTTGTGCAGAATTAGCAGTTGTCTACTATTAAAGATTCTGCGGGCCCTGTATAGTACGCCCAGTTTTGGGAGGCTAATTTTACTCTAGCCTCGATGGAGCCCCCATATCTGAGCTGGTCACTTAGAGTTACACCAAGCATATCAATGGATGGCCTGTTCGGAAGATTGCTTCCATTGAAGGAGACTTGGTTTTCATTTCGAGGTAAGGAAGGAGAGAATTTTCTGGGAAGGAATAAGATACGAGGGGTGGGTAGGAATCTTAGGTCAGTGTGTCCAAAAGTAACGAATGTACGAATCTAACCCTTCAACAACGGAACGAGGCGATGGGTCGAGAGAATCTGGCTGGACAGTCAAGATAGGGTCTCCCTCAAATAGTCTCTCATATCCGACCCGCAACGAACTAGGTAAGCAAAAGCATTCGCCACCAAGACATAGAAAAACCTCACCCAATGCTAAGTCACAAAACGTAGTGAACGTCTTCGGACCACGGTTGGCGGTTAATGATTACCGGGGTTGGCGGTCCCATAACTGCCTCCCAAAATGAGTAGTAAATGTAAAAACAGGAAAAAATTCCATAGTTTAGAGAAAGTCAATGTGAATGAGTCCGCAAGTGACTCTATACATTTTCCTGAGAAAATTAATATTTTCAATCTAAAAATTAAAAAAGGTTATACCGCTATGAATCGCCTTTTTCAGAAAATGAACAGTAACAGTTGGGACATTAAAAAGGTTTCGTTCAACTGTGAGTCAATATATGACTTTTTAAATTACCCTTTTGAGAATAAGAATACTTACTTCGGAAAAAGAAAAAGGTTTTTTCCACTGTGAGTCAACATGTGAAGCTTAAACGACTACTTTTGTGAACACGAATAGGTGCAGTCGGGACATGTAAAAGGTTTTATCCCACTGTGACTGAACATATGACTTTTTAGATCAGCCTTTACAGAACATGAATAATTGCAGTCGGGACATGAAAAAGGTTTTTTTTCCACTGTGAGTGAACATATGACTTTTTAAATCACTCTTTCGAGAACATGAATAGTTGCAGTCGGGAAATGAAAAAGGTTTTGTTCCACTGTGACTGAACATATGAATTTTTAATTGATCCTTTCGAGAACATGAATAGTTGCAGTCGGCACAAGAAAAAGGTTTTGTTTCACTGTAAATGAACATATGACTTTTTAAATCACTCTTTCGAGAACATGAATAGTTGCAGTCGGGACATGAAAAAGGTTTTGTTCCACTGTGACTGAACATATGAATTTGTAATTGATCCTTTCGAGAACATGAATAGTTGCAGTCGGCACAAGAAAAAGGTTTTGTTTCACTGGGAATGAACATATGACTTTTAAAATCACTCTTTGGAGAACATGAATAGTTGCAGTCGGGACATGAAAAAGGTTTTGTTCCCCTGTGACTGAACATATGACTTTTTAGATCAGCTTTTTGAGAACATGAATAGTTGCAGTCGGGACATAAAAAAAGGTTTTGTTTCACTGTGACTGAAAAAATGAATTTTTAATTGATCCTTTCGAGAACACGAATAGTTGCAGTCGGGACATGAAAAAGGTTTTGTTCCACTGTCAGTGAACATATGAATTTTTAATTGATCCTTTCGAGAACACGAAGAGTTGCAGTCGGGACATGAAAATGGTTTTATCCCACTGTGACTGAACATATGACTTTTTAGATCAGCCTTTACAGAACATGAATAATTGCAGTCGGGACATGAAAAAGGTTTTTTTTCCACTGTGAGTGAACATATGACTTTTTAAATCACTCTTTCGAGAACATGAATAGTTGCAGTCGGGACATGAAAAAGGTTTTGTTCCAATGTGACTGAACATATGAATTTTTAATTGATCCTTTCGAGAACACGAATAGTTGCAGTCGTGACATGAAAATGGTTTTATACTACTGAGACTGAACATATGTTTTTTTTAATTACCCTTTTCAGAACATGAATAGTTGCAGTCGGCACAAGAATAAGGTTTTGTTCCACTGTGAGTAAACATATGTCTTTTAAAGTCACTCTTTCGAGAACATGAATAGTTGCAGTCGGGACATGAATAAGGTTTTGTTCCACTGTGACTGAACATATGAACTTTTAATTGATCCTTTCGAGAACACGAATAGTTACAGTCGGCACAAAAAAAAGGTTTTATTCGACTGTGAGTCAACATATGACTTCTTAAATCACTCTTTCGAGAACATGAATAGTGTCAGTCGGGACATGAAAAAGGTTTTGTTCTACTGTGATGACTTTTGTGTATATGACTTTTTAAATCACTCTTTTGAGAACATGAATAGTTGCAGTCGGGACATGAAAAAGGTTTTGTTTCACTGTGAGTGAACATATGGAGTTTCAAACCACTCTTTCGAGAATATGAATAGTTGCAGTCGGGACATGAATAAGGTTTTTTTCGACTGTGAGTCAACATGTGACTTTTTAAATCACTCTTTCGAGAACATGAATAGTTGCAGTCGGGACATGAAAAAGGTTTTGTTCCACTGTGAGTGAACATATGACTTTTTAAATTACCCTTTTGAGAACATGAATAGTTGCAGTCGGCACAAAAAAAAGGTTTTGTTCGACTGTGATTCAACATATGACTTTTTAAATCACTCTTTCGAGAACATGAATAGTTGCAGTCGGGACATGAAAAAGGTTTTGTTCCACTGTGAGTGAACATATGACTTTTTAAATTACCCTTTCGAGAACATGAATAGTTGCAGTCGGGACATGAAAAAGGTTTTGTTCCACTGTGAGTGAACATATGACTTTTTAAATCAATCTTTCGAGAACATGAATAGTTGCAGTCGGGACATGAAAAAGGTTTTGTTTCACTGTGAGTAAACATATGAAGTTTCAAACCACACTTTCGAGAACATGAATAGTTGCAGTCGGCACAAGAAAAAGGTTTCGTTCCACTGTGACTGAACATATGAATTTTTAATTGATCCTTTCGAGAACACGAATAGTTGCAGTCGGAACATGAAAAAGGTGTTATTCCACTATGAGTCAACTTATGACGATTTAAATTACCCTTTTTAGAACACAAATAGTTGCAGTCGGCACAAGAAAAAGGTTTTTTTCCAGAACGGGTCCGCAAGTTGGTCAATAACTCTGAAAAAGATAAAAGATAAAGCTTCAAATATGTAAGTAAAATAGCTTCAGCAAAAAGAAAAATTTAAGAGAAAACGATTTGATAACTTTAACAAATTTAAAATCAATTTTACCTGCAACCTGCGGCAGTCCTTCAGAGCGTTCTAAACATTCTTTTTTAACATCCATGAGATCTATGTCAATATCCATACAGGGAATCCCCCCTCTGACTTCTACTGGAGGTCCTGGTTCTGCCTTGATGGTAACAGTCTCCAAACTTAAACTGCCTGAGGTAAAAAAAAAACACAATACAAACATTAATACTCCGGACTTCTACAGGAACAACTATGTGGATGCTTTTTAGGGAGAAAACATCATTTAATCTAGAACTTTTTCAAAACAATTTAAATATTTATTGTCGATACAAATATGTTTACTTGCTTCAGTTTTGTATATGTTATGGAATATAATACTTCATGTAACTTATATCATTTCCCATATAGGACAAAGTCTAAACGTGAGAGGGATCTTTTTGTGAGCATCATAATTTTAAAAAAATATTGAATACATTTTAAAGTAAAAATCAAAATAACAAGTGAACGACAAAAGAGGACGGCGTGAGCAAACGAACAAATGTTCAATAAATCAAAGAAAGTATTTCAAAACGGACAAGAATTCTGAACATCTAAAATCAACATTCAACATTTTCTAACTTTTGCAATTAAACTTACTGATTGTCTCCGCAGACTGCGAAAATTCCTTCTTGACCATATCCGGGACGTAGATATCTATATCCGTATAGGGCATTCCACCTGTGCCTTCTTCCTGGGAACCTGGTTCCACCTTGATGGAAACACTCTCTGGGTTGGGAAGATCCATGGCCTTCTGCGATAGCGTTCCTATTAAATGTTTTAATAAAGATAACTGGTCCCAGCCAAAAATGTATTAGACCTGCAACGGAACGTTCATTCAAAAATCCTATTTACGAGTGGTTATAAAAGTCCTCTAATTAATAATTTTCAGTTGGATCGAAATATCTCACGCCATGGAGGTGTTCTGTACAACCCTACAATAAGTATCACATATGGTTTTTGACATCTTGCATCAAAGATATCCAACGAATATTAATATAGAAAGCAGACATGCATAAGTTTTATCAGTAAAACAAGTAAGTCATAAAATGATCGCATTAAAAAGTTGAGAATGCTTAAAGGAAATATCTTATTGTCCCCCATTCCCAGCCTACTTGTAAAAAGTACACAGTGTCCCGTTCACAGCCAGTTTATAACTAATGCTCAAAGTTTAATGCTTAGAGTTATACAGCTTCCATTATTAGAAACGAGGTGGTTGAAAATAGGATACAGAAAATGCTTTAAATGGCTTTGGTCGTTACGCGCGACCAAATATTCGCGAAAAAAATTAACATTAGTTTATGTATTGCAGGGATAAAAATAAATGAAGCTTGGTTATTTCTCTTTTTGACAATGAGTAAGCGCAAGACCTAAAGGGGTGTTTTAATATTAATTAATGTCGGGATTTAATGACATTAAATTACCACTCACGAATGATTTTGGGATACAATAAGGTACTGCATTGAGACTATTACTTTTCATTATGTATGTAAACGATATTTTTAAACAAAACCTCAGTGGAAACGTTATTTCTTACGCAGACGACACGATTATCATAGTTAAGGGTAGTACTGGAAAATTGTAAAGAAAAATGCAAATAATGACATCCAAATCCAAAAAAATGGTTCGAAACAAACTAACTTACAATTAATGCAAAAAAAGAGTTAACATTCCTTTTTCAATTAAATAACTCAGAACTTAACTAACATTGACATAATTATACATAACAAAAAATATAACAAAGATGTCTTTCATAACTCATTTACCACATTAAACCATACAACTGAAATAAGGTAACTCGGTGTAATTGTAGACCAACATGAAACGTAATAGAGACATCTGTGAACATGTTTAGCGCATTAGGAAATGTATCTATATATTTATTTGATTAAGAAATAATCTCAAGTAAAATATTCTAATTCAATTTGGGAGGCGGGAATGGGTACCGCCGCTCTGGGAATCTTTATTGGATAACCAAAACTTCTGCCATAGGTCACTTCAAGTGATTTGCTACGTTTGGTGACTAAGCAGGGGTGCCCGGGTTCATGGGGAGAGGTTTGTCTAGGTCTTGGAGGTGGATGACCAGGACACACTGAACCCCAGATTCCTACCCACAACTAAAACCCCTTTCCTTCCCAGAACTCTCCTCTCCTTCCTTTCCTTTAAGAGAATCTCCACGCGAGATCCCCAAAGATGACACAGGCCCTGAGGGAGATCATTTTCCTCAGGGCCTACTGTGTGGAGTTCATGTAATTTAGAAAAATCTAATAAAAGTCTATAGCGCATCAGTCCAATCATTAATATTATAAAGGAAAGTGCGTATGAAAAAACGTCCTGTCAAAATGGTACAAAAACAAATCATTAAAGTAATTTTAAAAAACAACCAACATTCTCTTCAGCATCATTAAAAATAATATAATTTAAACAATAATAAATAGCTATGGAATCGTTTAAGTGGAAACATTAAAGTTTTCCGCTCATGCTAAAGATTTTAAAAACTTAATAACCTCTTCGTTGGTTTTTGTGACAGAACAAACAAACTTATGTACTCTCAGATATGATTTGAGATTTTTAACGGCCAACAGTGATTCATTTTGGGGCACTATGACGGGTTGCGCTATTTCTTTCTTTAGTAAATATTTCGGACAGCGTTACATTGTCCACCTGTATTATACTCTCGTCTTTCGCTTGTTGACCTGGCCGATGTTGGGTAACTAAATGTAATATTGTATGGCAAATGTTTGAAAATGTGACGTTTTCTAATAAAAAATGGGCAAATTAAAACGCTTAGCCCTTAATTATTCAACACAACATAAACTACTTACGTACGAGGCGAAGCGCGGCGATCAAAACTAATGGATTGAAGAAACGTCACAAGAAAAGCAGAAGTGCAAGAATTTGAACAACTTCGGGAAAAATATGTGACAGTCATTGAAATTACCAAAAATTATATTAATATTAAACAGTCAATTTCATAGTACTTCAGAAAAGCGGAGCAAAAATGGTATTGAACTACGACGCGAGAAGTACTAGAAACGTCACTGCGACACAAGTTACAAAACGACATATCCATAGACAATGCATAATTGATGAACATATTTGAATCTTGTGACCTGACACTTCTTACTTAACGTGAAGTTGTTGGCGGATGGATGATTTAAAATGGCAGCACTAAGATTTCATAATTTATTCGATTTTCTGAATAATTCTGTAATTTCTATGGATAAATCTCGGCGTGCTTTCTGTCACTTTACTTGTTGGTTCCGTTAATTTGTCTTTACTCGTTTTATCGAATTGTACATCTTTAACGAAATAAATCCGTTCATCTCTGAAGAAATACTTCAACCTCTTTATAAAGTTAAAGTAGGTACTTAAAGCAGAACTAACAGATTCTTGTGTAAAAGTATGAATTCCACCGCCATCAAGTTAGAACCAGGCACAAGCGCGGAAGAGAGTGTTGCCGTGAAACTTTCGGAAATTGATATAGAATATCCTGATAACGAAAAAGAATCTCCGGAAACCATTTTACAAAATAATTCAGGTATCTTGTTGTCTTTTTTGTTACATAACTGATACAGAAGCAAAATACAATCGACAATAGAACTAATTATGTCCTTTGCGTGTTAACTGTGGCTAAATTTCTTTAAATAAACAATAAACACTGTTAATCTCAAGTGACCTCCCAGTTTAGTATAGTCCTGTGTATGTTCTGTCTGCACAGCGTATGAATGGAACAGCATATGTACATTTTTACGCAGCATCGATCAAATCCATTGATCAAATCATTGTACTTACATATAGTTTTGTATTAGTGATCGATGAACCGGTGGATGCAATTTTTAGCGATAAAGCAATAGCTAGTTTGTAGTTGGAAACATGGGCGGAGCCAGGTTTTGATTTAGGGTGGGGCAAAAAATAAAAACCTAGAGTGTGTACCGAAAAAAGTAGGCTTCTAAAACAGGGTCTATGAATACAAAGAATATGAACGGAAGAAGGAAAACCTTCCAACGAAGTGCTGTAAATTTTAAAACGCGACTCGCTCGACAATCCCAGAGTTCATCCATCGGCCAGCCAGATTGGGGCAAATGCCCCACCTTTTTAATTTTTTATATGAATACGGTACAAGAGTCCCAACTGCTCCCGTCTGAAGCCAGTTAGACTATGGCATACCCAATTGGGGTATGTTGTGAGGCTAAAGGTAATGGGGTGGGGAAGGAGATAGGGAAGAGGAAGGTGGGGAAGTACCTGGCTGTTCAGATTTGGTCACCAAACACGGCTAATGCCATTTCAAGCCACGTTTCAATTCTGAATAGTGGTCTTACACCAGGGTGATACAGTACTGATACTTAGAGTGTTTTCCACTCTGGGACGTGCCGTAAATATACTATTTGTTATTTTAAATGAATAAATTGTGAAATAACACAAATCAATCAAATAAAATTTATTTGCCACGCCGGGATTCGATCCCGCGACCTTCGGTGTGCGAGTCAAGAGCCTTACCACTGGACTATGCCGGCCGTCAAAAACCTTGCCCCATCGTGCCTAAATTATAAGTTTGTTCAGCGCCCTTAAGGGGATTTTTCGCAAAACGCTGTATAATATACAATCAGCCACATATTATTATTATTAACGGCAGATTTTTCTTTGCTGTGTCGGCATGCTGCTTCCTGCATTTCGATCCTACCATATTTTCTTGGCTGTGGCGTTTTGGAGGTCTGGCGAGGCGTTTTAATTTTTTTTAGCATTTAGGGGGCGCTGCAGAAGGTGCTGCCAGTGGGCATTTTGTCAATATAAAAAAATAAGCTCAATTAAATAAACTACATTTTCACGCACAAAAATACAAACTTATCCATAATACTCAATGTCGTTGTGATTCATACAAAATAAATGCTCAACCAACAAGGTTCAAAATATCACCTATGTGTGAATAATAATAATAATTACAATTTTTTATTAAATCCAAAATATTGGTTTTTTGGGTCATGTTTCAGGTTTGTTAAAGCGATGCGTTGATTTTGATAATAGTACGTATTAGTGAGGCGATCTACGACATACCAACCTAATAATTTAATCAAAAATTAAAACAAATAATCATCAAACTTGCAGCGACAACTGTCATTTTTATTGTAAATCTCAGCACGTGTTGTCATGTCATTGTATTTTGTGTTGTTATTTGAGGTAGCAGTAATGTGGAGTGTTCCCATCAAGGCAGAACCAGGACCCCGAGGAGATGGTGGAGAGGGGATTCCTTATACGGAACTAGACACAGACCTGCTGGATATTAAAAAAGAATGCTTAGAGCACTCTGAAAGTATTGCCCAGACTGCAGGTTAAATCGATTACAGTTTTTATGAATTTTCGTATTTGATAGCTACTTACTTACTAAGCTTTGTCCTTAATCTTTTTCAGGTTTCATAACGGACTTGAAGAGGTGTCCTGGGAAAAAACCATTCCCATGTTCCCATTGTAACTACTCCTGCTCATGCAAGTCTGCGTTAGCACGCCACTTGCGCACCCATACTGGAGAGAGACCTTATTCATGTTCTTACTGTAGCTATTCATGCTCTGAAGGGAAAGCGCTAAAAATTCACATTTTTAGCCATACTGGAGAAAAACCTTTTTCGTGTTCCTACTGCAGCTATTCATGTTCTCAAATGGGAAATTTAAAAAGTCACATGCGTACCCATACTGGAGAAAAACCTTATTCATGTTCCTACTGCAGCTTTGTATGTTCTCGAAAAGATACTTTAAAACAGCACATGCCTTCCCATACTGGAGAAAAACCTTTTTCTTGTTCTGACTGCAATTATTCGTGTTCACGAAAGGGAACTTTAAAATTTCACATGCGTATCCATACTGGAGAAAAACCTTATTTATGTTCATACTGTAGCTATTCATGTTGTAGAAAAGGAATTTTAAAACGTCACACTCTTACCCATACCAGAGAAGTATCTGCCTGAAAAAAAAACCAACTGCAATATTCATATTCTCAAAAAGGATCTTAAAAAGTTTACGTAAGTGATGAATCAATACACGACAGTCAAACAGATTTCATTTATATCAAAGTCCATCAGGAAATATATATTAAGGGGAAACAGTTTCAGCAGTGGGAAGCAGTTTTACAGGAACAATGTTCTTTAATACATATTAAAAAAACACGAAATTATCTTAAAGTTTTGTAATATTTTCAATATAGCTAAATAAGGGTTTAGCGCAATTAAAAATATGACAACATGTTATGAAAATAATTTAATATTCAAAATTACCCCAGAGTTATTAATATTTCTTTATATTAATTCAATTAAATTATTTTACTGGCCACAAATAAATTCACTTTTTCTCCGGTAACTTAAACTTTTGATCGTAAGGGGGTTCATAATCGATTTCCTCACTTTTTGGATTGGCACCTTTTGGGCAGGGTGTGAATTCGACAGTCATCAACAATGTGGATTTTAATTTAAAATGTTAAATATTTAATCGGCGGGTCTTCAATTATTAATTCAAAATGTGAACGTTAAGTTTATTTATTCTCAGCCGATACGATGTGATCGCGTCTGAAGAACCTTATTTTCCGGGTAATTTAGTGTAAAATCCCGATGTGTTAATGGCGGCTTGACCGACCGAGTTTTATTATAATCATCGATTATATTTACCATCCGTCATTATACGAGATGAAATACTATTATTTCAACGGCACACGACCCGTCCGTTTAGTCCTCGCCGATTCTTTCCACAACCTGATGGGACATTTACGGCAACCAACTACATGATGGAGGACACCATGGGCATGGTGATCCCAAACGTATTAATCACCCAAGATGGAGGGAGAAGCTTGCAAACCTGGCGCTGATGCAACGTGAGGGAGAAAAGGGGCCCCTCACGGTGCAATATTAGGCATCCGGAATCGTCGCATCAAACGTAATAGGTTTTAGCTAGCTCTTCATAGGAATGGTCCACAGGTACGCATATACTTTCAATATAATAATCTTGTTATACATCCACTCTTTTATTTCTTATTCCCAAGCTTCACAACAGTGAATAAAAATAACAGTGCCCACGCTCTGATGGGAGAATCTCATGCCTACCGACACAGTCAGCATATCTCGTACCTACGAGATTTGGCGTCCAAGATCCGATGGGATTAAAGCTGATAACTGTGTACCTTTATATATATAACCCTGTATTTATAACATTTAATACACCCACTCAATAAGAGGTGTATATAACATGATAATATCACATAGTAGGTACAACAATCTCAACACAACACTTCCAGTGCATTACATTCAATTCTACAACCCTGATATATTAAAACCCTGTTTAATAACTTACATCAAAACCCCACCCCAACCTACTACCATAACAAACACTAAAGAGAACCCTTATCAAATTACACGAACTGCGCGTTTAATAATAACGCAGTAATAACTTTATTATTATTCCTTAATTTATTTTATTAATTTTAAACACCCCGATGTGCTTTTACAATATTCATGTATGACCAAATTTACTTCATGGTTCAGAGACATCAAGAGTTTTCCATGTGTGGATAACAAAAAAAAAACTTTAAATAAATTAACATAATAGATTGTTCGGGCATAACCGATAAATAGTATTCCATTTAATATTACCCACATCCAATACTGTCTGATCTACCGATAAAATATTACCTACCTATTGTCCAACCTTGTCACCGGGAGAAGAATTCGTCCCGTCTCTTAGTACAACTTCTACCACACAACGAAATGCTAAACATTGTCATATTATGTTAAAGGCAAGTTTCATGGTTGATACCGGGCAAACTAAAATAAGAATATATTCTTGCGAAGCGTCGTGAGTTTTATGCAATATCAAGAGGGAACAGAGAGGAGACCAGTTCTTAAGGTAGGACTTTTTATTATTCTGGTGGCATCCTGTCCCAGTTCCTTTTCCGTTCCATATTTCCTTCCAGAGCTTCACACAAAATTCACACAGCCCAAAATCGCCATAAATTTCATGAGCTGTCGAAACAAAGGTACATGGTAGATTTAAAGCGCATTTAAATGTATAATATAATCGTCTTTGTTCTTTAAAATGTATAATTCTTTGTTTGCCCCTTTTGCGTTCCTCAACCATTCAACCGTTATTAAATTATTTCCTATACTGCGATGACACTTTGGTGAGTTGTTTTGCGCACGCCCGAAGGTTTGTATATAATTAACTGGTACCCGGCATGCGTTGCTAAGCTATTTAATAAAGGAATTGTTTCTCCTTGCGTGTCGTTTCCCATTCGTCCCGTTCCTTTCCGCCTCCCTTTCCCCTCTCACGTTCCTACTCCGCCTCCTCCACCTTCCCTTTCCCCACTCCATTCCCCCCTTTCCTCCGTCCCGTGACCCCCCTCCCGAGTCCCCCCCTCCCGCATTCAATACATTCAGTTTTCAAACGGCTCACATGCCACCTATTGCATTTTTTTTCAAAATTTGAGCTCACCAGTAGTTTTATTCAAACCTTGTCCTAACAATAATGAACACAAAAAAAAGAATTATCCAATTTGCGGAAGTTATGCGCGTACATACATTTCGGCGTTTCTTTTTTTATACAGAAGATAGATCATAATGGTGAGGTCTGGCGTTATGAAATTTGCATACAAATTTGACAATAGGTGGCGCGCGAGTTTTTTGAAAAACGTGTGTGTCGTTCAGTTAGAAGGAGGGAAGGGGAGGGGAAATCGGGTGGTGGGAGGGGAATCGAGTAGGGGGAAAGCCAGGGAAGGTGGAAGAGGAACGCAGGGAGTAGCGGCGATTCACGGGGCAGGGGACGCTGGTGTGTGGAAGACGGGAAAGGGGGTGCGGGATAGAAACGGGGACGTATGGGAAAGACACGTTGGGAGAACAAAAGGGGAGTATAATAACCGATGCATTGCAAAATCGGTAAAGAAAATTACAAAAATATTTTTTAGCATAATAAACACATTTACATTTGTGCAAAAATTTACTCATTCGTACAGTTAAAGCATAACTGAATCCTATTTTAGCCAGAATGTCTGGTATTGAATAAACTATAACAACGGCCGATTGATCCTTACTTAATTAATCCGCCATACTATTTAAGGATGTCACGGGTGTTTATTTATTTATTTACGGACCAATAGTCCAATTAACAATAACACGAATCGAAAAATAAAAGAGAGATCACAATGAAAGGAGATTACATATAGATGAAGAGCATTGACAAAATACATACAATATAAAAGTACATAGAGAAGATAACTACAAGTAGCTTGAAGATGGATTTAAAAAGACTTTAAAAAACCACATTGCGTAACGACTGCCGAAAGTCATTTAGGCTTACACCAAAAAATTCAATGCTTTGATTTGCGTTGACAAGTCTCGACATTCTGGATAAAGGAGAATGATATCCATAATTAGTAGAATGTTGATTGAGGAACAGCAATTCATTATTTCAAGTCTACGGGAAGGAATGTTGAACTGGATGAGTTGTAACAAAGCAGGTGTGTCAGTAATACTGTTGATAATTTTGAAAATGCATATTAGATCAGAGTCCTTTCTACGTTTTTCTAAAGAGGAAATGTTTAAAGTTTGTTCAATTTCATCATACGAGTATTCTCCTCTTTCAAGTCCTAACCTCCAAACAATTCCCCGTAGGAAGCGATGTTGTACAGATTCGATGTAATAAATGTGGACAGCATAAAAAGGGCTCCAGATACTAATACCTACAGCCTGTATGTCGGACGAATATCTACAGATCATATGTTGAACTAATATCTACGAACTTCAGAGTGTTGACTAAAATCTACAGAGCGTAGGTTGAGCTAATATCTACAGAGCGTAGGTTGGACTAATCAGCTAAATGTGTCCGATATTAGGGATTTTTACATACTTACACACTTACATAAATTAAGTTTTTTAAACTGCATACGCAATATTACAATATTCCAATATGCTACACATAATTGCAAATCCAACCTCTGCCAGTGCTGTAGATATTCGTCAACACTTTGGTTCTCATAGATATTAGTTCGATTTTTTTCAGTTTTTGGAATTCCTGTAGACGCCTCCCATAAAACGGAGATCAAATGACACTAGCTTATTCAAGGTGAGGGCGGACCAGCGAACAGTAAAGAGTTTTAAGTGTATTTATATGTTTAAAGTCAGAGGTAATTCTATGAATGAAGCCGAGTAGTTTAAGTGATTTGTTTACGATGTTATTAATGTGATCTCGGAAAGAAAGTTTACAATCCAGAGTGACCCCAAGGTCATTGATAGATGTGACAGTAGAGAGACAAACATTATTTATTTTATAATCAAACTGAATAGGGTTTTTGGTTCTATAAAAGGACAAAATTTTGCATTTATCAACATAACTTGTTGAAAATAAGAAGAAGAATTAGAGTTTCACTGAATTTATATATTTAAATTTGACATTGTCTTACAGCAATACACGACAATAAATGTACCTGAAGGGTGAAGCGAGTGGACAGTTAAACTACGCAGCACAATCAGCCTGGACCAGCGAGCAATCACGAATGTTCGATTCCCTGCGTTTCTGTATTTCTGTCAGCAGCCGGTAGAGAGTACATGAATCTTAGTGTTGTCATGCTAACAATGATTTTTGGCTGTTGAGTGTTGTGCGTAGTAACTGTCTACAAAACCATTGAAAGTCAAAATAATAAGCCATCAGCAGTAATCTGACATCTCTTCTGGAAATAAGGCTGTAGATACCCAGCATTCCCGAGATAAGTGATGTTGAAAACAGTATAACAGAATAACACTAACCTTATAAGAACAAATAAAAATAATCACTATACACTAAGAGTTACACAAAAGATAACCATGCGCCTCTCAAGTGCATTAGTTCGTTTTAAAATAAGGTGTAAAACCTAAACATACCCTCAGATATCCCAGATTAATTGATAAATTACAATTTAAAGTCGCCACAGCTCATTGAAAGTTGTTAAACTATCTTTCGTTCGAGTAAAATTATTTTCTGTTTCACCGACCACGTAAAAACTTGCGAAGTTGATTTATGATGTTTAATTAAATGAAGACAATATTAGCGAAACTCAATCGAAAATCTGGAGACAGAAAAATCAGAAAAATCAGAAAACACATTGGCTCCGCTGGGACTCGAACCCAGGACCCTTTGCTCACATGGCAAGAGCTCTACCGATTGAGCTATGGAACCCATATAAATTCGGTCACTTTTAACTGTATCATACTTCGACTAAGAACTACCAACATTATTTTATTTTCTTAACGCACATATTATTATTATATGATTTATTATGGTTCACAGGTCTATTTTCCATCTACGATTCTAATTTCAAATCTATGTACTGCAAGGTAAATATATTAATTATTACAAAATACTACTATATCACCACATTACCTGTTTCACCAGATAATCTTGCCTTACTTTAGATACTCTGGACACGTTACTTGTCAAACTGAGGATTCCAACTTGGGGAAACTCTTAGTCACTGGCAAAGTGCTAGGAACAGTTGGGAATCTTGTGCGGTGAAAAAAATTAATAAGTTTGAAGTTATGTCAACAGCACAATATGTGCAGATAATTTGATTATAATTATCAAAAGTAGGAACTATTAAGATAGTTCCTACTTTTACGATTATTTTCTTCGATAGTTCGTTGTCTATGGAAACGTCATTGTATCTCGTAACGTTCCTACAGCGTCTTCCGTCCTTGCTCATCAACATCCAACTTTTCAAAAGTAATATTGTATTAAGTGCACAATACTTGCTTTCTAATTTTACAGTTTTATTTATCTTCAGTGACCATTGCATTATTAATGCGAAGTTATACAAATTATTGCACTTTCCTTGTGACGTTTCTTCAACACATTGGTATTGACCGCCGCGCTTCACCTTGGACGTAAATGTTTTAAGTTATTTTGACTAAGTAAGACCTAAATCTCTTAATTGGTATTGGTAAATTGCCCCCTAAGCGCAATAAACAAGCTCTGAGGAGCGATTTAATATATTTTCTGGATATGGAAAAGGTTCTTTGCAGAATCGGTCAAATTTGTGTGATTTTCTACGGCTGTCAACTTCTTTATCTATGGTGACGTTGGTTGATGTCAGATGTCAGCGGTTGCATATTTTAGTGTTGAATGTTAACATGAATGTTATGTATACATGATTTTTTATTCATTTAATGCATGTTTTAAGTTTTATACCGTGGATTTGACATTTGGGCTAAAGTTCGGTTTACGGGAGATGGTCCTAGATAAAAAAAAATCTTTTTTTATACTAATTATGGGCCGGAAAATCCGAATCTGAAAGAATTAGGCGGCGGCAAGCAATATTAACTGAATTACACGACTTTAAAATTTTCTATACACACACACATGAAAATAGTCATTTTGGAAGCATTTTGACACACGAAGTACGAAGATCATAGAAAAACAAGATAACATAGATGTTTTTACCACACAAAATTAAGTGTTGCCATTAAGCAGTAATATCAATAACGTAAAATAACATGTTTATATTTTAAGTACTTATTTTTTATAAATTTTACTCACTTTGGTATCACAAACCATGTTACATAAACCCAGCGTAGCTGCTAAACTACTTGAAAACAGGGATGTTTTTTTTTTTGCCGTGACGCGAGCAGGCGGTATAAAGGGGCACAAACCATGTTATACAAACCTAGCGTTGCCGCTAAACTACTTGAAAACAGGGATGTTTTTTTGCCGTGACGCGAGCAGGCGGTATAAAGGGGCACAAACCATGTTACACAAACCTAGCGTTAGGTTAGGTTAGGTTAGGGACGCGAGCAGGCGGTATAAAGGGGCACAAACCATGTTACACAAACCTAGCGTTAACATAGCACTCTTTTTAGGGTGAATTGCCTTACACAAAAAAACCTAGCGTTAGGTTAGGTTAGGTTACGCATTTTTAAGACTACGAATTTTCATACTTTTTGTTTAAGAATACGGCCGTTGAGATAGTCGTAATTCATCAGGTTAATGTGTTATGTGATGAATTATCATGTGAGGAAGTGTCGTGTCGTTTTACGTTATTGATATAGGGATAAATATTTTTGAGAGCTGGTAACACTGCCGGCACATGTTTTTTGTACATTTCTTGTTTTTCTATGACTTGTTATGTCAAAATGACGTTTTTTCCTTAGTGTTTATAGAAAATTTTAAAGTCGTGTAATTCAGTTAATATTGCTTGCCGCCGCCTAATTCTTTCAGATTCGGATTTTCCGGCCCATAATTAGCATAAAAAAAAAAAAAAATTATCTAGGACCATCTCCCGTAAAACGTATTTTTTCCGACATTTTTATTTTTTATTTTTTTTATTTTTATTTTTATTTTTTTTCTTTATTTGGAACATTTACAGGTTTATAACATTACATGCATTAGAAAATCACAAATTACAATAATTAGGTTATAAACCCAATAACTAATGTTCACATCATGCACCAATAACAGTGAAAAAATCTATAGTTATTATTATTTTTTTTCTTTTTTACTTAATATTATATAGTATGTAACTAGATAAGCTGTCTAGGGATAACCTAGCTGTAATGTCTAATAAATAAAGATACAGACAAGATAAGATAAGATAAAAAAAAAACAGAAAAGTTGAAAAAATAACGAAATACATATATAAACATATATACATATACATACACACATACATGTATACATGCATATATACATACATATATATATATGTATATTCATATACACACACATATACATATATTAACACATACATATATATAATATAATAATAATGAAAATTGAAAAACACCAGATGTGATGTCGAAAACGTTATGTGTAAACATATATAAAAAAAAAAAACAAGGAAAAGCAAAATAAAAGTGAAATGAAAGTAAAATAAAAGTAAAATAGTAAAATAAAGTGTTCCAGTTTTATTTTATTTATTATTTTTTTTATTTTATTTATTATGGAAAATCAACAGATATTTTACACTTATAATAATAACATTAATAATATACATAATATCCAATGACAGATTTTCACATAATTAAAATTATAAATAAAAAGTAATACAAAAAAGCAAGGGTCCTGTACCCGTAAGAACTTAACAAAAATATAAAAAATATGAAAATTATTCAAAAAAATAAAAGATGAGATATAAAAAAACACAATATAAACTATAATAATCTGCTTACTAAATTTCAAACAATAAGTATTTAGAGTCAGAATTCTATTCTCACTCCAAACAACAATAATAATAATATGTACATTGTACAAATTGTACATACCTACAACTCAGAGTGAATACAATAGTAAAGTCGAATGACAAGTATGTAACTGGAAAGGATTCAAAGCAATAACATGGTAACTTGCAAACGGTCAAAAAATTATTTAATGTTGGCTATGACATACTTTTTTAGGGTACTTAAATTACATGAGAATATGTCTAAATTATTAAAATTCTTATCAAATACATTGCATGCTCTGAATATAAATGCATTTTGTCTGAGATTAGTAGAACATTTTTGAAGATGAAAAAGTGATTTTTCTCTGGTTCTAACACCTGGGACTCTAAAATTAATCTCAGCCAAAAGGGGCGAACAATCAATAAAACCATTGATAATTTTATGAAGATATATTATATCTGCAGAGTCTCTTCTAATTTTTAATGGTTTAAGTCCATAAAGGTCCAACGAGCTGTTTATGTCATGATAACCAATATTAAACTTGAAATTTAAATGATGGACAAATTTTCTTTGAATGGCTTCAATGCGTTTAATATAAATTTTATATTGAGGATTCCATATCTGAGAAGCAAATTCAAGATGACTGCGAACATATGAAAAATACAATATTTTAAGTGTTAGAATGTTCTTGAATTCTTTTCCAATACGAAATAAGAATCCTAACATTCTAAGGGCTTTCTTCACAATCATGTTAATATGTGCCTCGAATGTGAGTTTACTATCAAGTAGAACACCTAGATCACGAATTTGAGTAACCCTTTTGATTGATTGGTTCGCTATAAGGTAGTTATGGTCAAATTTAATTTTATTTCTAGTGAAGGTAATCACATAACATTTAGAAGTGTTCATGTTGAGATGATTAATTATACAGTAGTCATTAAGTCTATAAAGATCTTCCTGTAATTTAATGCAGTCGATGATAGAGTTAATCGGAAGATATATTTTCATATCATCAGCGAAGAGTAGAACTTTTGCATAATTAAAACATTTTATAATGTCGTTGATGAAAATTGTAAATAGTAACGGTCCCAGGTGAGATCCTTGGGGTACACCGGAAGGTATATTTACGAACTCAGAGATGAAACCATTAATTGTTACTCCTTGAGTGCGCCCATCAAGATAAGAGACTAACCATCGATACAAATCCCCGTGAATTCCCAAAGCCAGTAATTTGGATAAAAGAAGATTGTGATCAATTTTATCAAACGCTTTCGAGAAGTCTGTATAGATGACGTCAACTTGGATTTGATTATCCATTGATTTCGTAATATTTTCAATGAATATAGCAAGATTAGAGACAACCGATCTTTTTTTCATAAAGCCATGTTGGTTTCCGAGTATTACAGACTGAACGCAGTTATAAAGTTGTTCGTGAACAATTTTTTCAAAAATTTTACTGAAAATTGGTAATTTAGATATAGGTCGATAGTTCTGGACATCATTTTTAGCCCCAGACTTAAATACTGGTGTGATAAGAGCACACTTCCAACGATCCGGAAAGATACCTTCTTTCAATGAGGATTGAAAGAGCATTAATAAGGGCTTCGAGATTACCTTGCTACACATTTTGATAAAGAATGCTGGAATTTTATCACTACCCGCACCCAATGAGTTAGAAATAGTATCAATTATTTTTTCTATTTTTTCTTTTGAAACTGATACCGAAGAGATGTTAACTTGATTATTTATATGATGGTTGGTAGAGTGTACATCGGAGGTAGTGTTAAAATTAAAGGTGGAGACGAAGTGCTGTGAGAACAGGTTGCATATTGCAAAAGGATTCACAGCAGTAACGTCGCCCAGTTTCATTACATGAGGTAAACTAGAATTATTTCTTTTTCCTTTAACGTAAGACCAGAATTTTTTGGGGTTATGGGATATATTAAGTTCAGCGTTTGTTATAAATTGTTTTAGACATTCCCTAGACATTTTCTTCTGCCTTGATCGAAGGATACAGAATTCATGGTAGTCTAAAGGATTGGACCATTTTTTCCATGTTTTGAACACTTTATATTTTTCTTTAGTCAGTTTTATCAGAGCTGGACTGAACCAATAGGGATAAGAGTTGTTAACATGAACATCCTTTGATGGGACGTTTAAACGAATTATTTCATATAATATAACATAAAAACGATCAATGGCATTATTAGTTGATAAATTTAAGAATTCAGCGTCCCAATCAATACTACTGAGGATGTTATTTATTGTTTCAAAATTAGCTTTCCTAAAGAGATTGATTGTCCGTTTATTGTTCACCATAGGGGTTTCCAGGGCTATGTTTATGTCAAAGAGAATGGCTTTATGATGTTTACATTCCGGGGTGAGATACTGGTCAGTATTTGATACGTTAAGAGGGGTCGAACTAAAAACAAGGTCTAAGAATTTCTGATTATTATTCGGAAAGGTGCAATACTGTGATAGATCTTTAAATGAAAGAGTGTCAGATAGTTTTGAGATAATTTCAGATTGATAACCATTCATAATTTGCATACTGTTTCCATTATTAAGAGACCAGTTAATTGTAGGTAAGTTAAAATCACCCGAGATCACAAAATGATCGTCATGATGAAGTGCTCTAAGTTCACATAATTTATTCATGAATTCATTAATGCTATGAGAGTGATTGACTCCTGGTGGTATGTACACACAACATAAATGAATTTTTATCATATTCTTAATTGAAATAGTCACCCATATATCTTCTGCGTTCGTGATCCATTCACAACGTTCGTGAGCTACGAGATGCTTCTTCAGAGCAATCAGTACACCTCCTCCTCGTTTTTGTTCTTTGCGGTCACGCCTAAATACCAGGTAGCGGTTGTCAAATAGCTCATCACTGGCAATGCTATCTAATAGCCAAGTTTCTGTTATCATTATAATATCAAAATTGTTATTGGTAACATTAAAATAAAAACTATTTGTTTTGGATCGCAGTCCAGTTACATTCTGGTAATAAACATTCAACATTTTGGTTCATTCATTTCATAAAATATATAAAATATTACATCTTTAAAGGAGTTGTAGGCATGTTGAAGTACATTATAAGTATTAGAGTGTTGTTGTAGTAAAGCAGAAACAAATGAAAAATTAAACAGAGAAATGTTGGAATTATAAAAACAGTTAATTGTTAGGATTGCTAAATCTAAAAGAGATTTCAGCAAAAAACCTTAATCAAGTCCGATTCCAAAGTTACTTGAATAATGGGACTGGATTCATTTCTTCGGATAAAAATTTTTCCAAACTTGATCCACCTGAATTTAAAGTTCTTTTCCTTGCATAAGTCTCTCACTCTCTTGAAGAGTGCACGGGTAGAAGCCGTCAGATGCTCATTAACATAAATGTTGTTTTCCCCAGGAAGCTTCAGGTCGCCAGAGTTTATGCCGCCTTTCTTCCTTATAGCAGCTAGAAAGTTATCTCTGCAGCGGCTGGTTGTGAACTTCACTACAATTGGTCGAGTAAATTTAGGATTTTCTCTAGGTAATTCCTTGACCCTCGTACGAGAAATACCGTCAATATCATTCGGGAGAACATCAATACCTGCCTTGGTTCCCAGCAATTTTATGACATCTACTAAATTTTCGTTCTTTTTTTCAGGAACACCAATAATTTCTACATTGTTTTTTAATGAGGTTTGCTCCAGGCGGTTTAATTTGGATAAAACCAGATTATAATTTGTATCCAGTTCCTTATTTTTAAGTGTGAGGTCATTAATTATATTATGGCACTCCTTTAATTGTTCATTCAGTGTTTTTAATTCAGTAAACACTTTGAAAATTTCTTGTTTTATTTCATCTTTGAAAGAAATTAGTGTGTTACTCAAGTCTGGCTCTGAGCCAGTGACGTCAGACGGGTTATCCATAGCAGCAATGCGTCTTGATTTGTTGCCTGTTCTACTAGTGCCACTAGTGGGTAAGACAGACATTTTTAAACTTCAATATTCAGTAACCAACACTTATAAAATGATGAATTAACGTTTAGATTGCAAGGATCAGGGCACAATTTTGATTCACAATGTGTAGAATGATACAAAGACTGCGTCTCACGTGAGCAAATGCTTAAATGATAGTTATAAACAGTTGATAATACTGAAATTCGTAGGACAAATTTGAACACAACTGTCACTTTCATGTGATATAAGCGGATGTGATGTGTATGTTTGAGTAAAGAAGTATTTTTAAATAAGATAATAATAAAATAAAAATAAAAAAAACTGAAAAACACAAGACGTGTTTAAAAGCGTAAAGTGGAAAAACAATATACATACACTTATGCACATTATTTTTAAAAATTTCAATACAAAAAATACATTAACAAAAAAAAAATTCAATATAAAGAATACATAAGAAATTACGGCATCAATTTATCAGTTTTGTTACAATGAGTTAAGTTATTTGTTAATTGATGGATAATTATAAGACTCCATTAAGTATTTGTCTAAAAGTGGTTAAAGTACACGAAAAAATATCAGAATCGATACATTTTTTGTTATAAAGATTGCAAGTTCTTAATAAGAAGGAATTTTGCCTGAGACTGGTTGAAGCACTTTCGATATGAAACAATGACTTGTCTCTAGTTTTCTTACTCGGGATTCTAATATTAATTGATGACAAAAGAGCTGGACAGTCAATATGACCACTCAGGACTTTGTATAAGTAAGTTATATCCGCGATGTCTCTCCTACTTTTTAGAGTTTTAAGTCCATAGTGTTTTAATGAGCTGTCCATGTCATAATAACGAACATGTCTCTTAAAGTTCAAGTGATGTACAAATTTTCTTTGGACAGCTTCTATGCGCTTTGTGTGTATATTATACAGCGGATTCCATACAGGAGAAGCATATTCAAGATGGCTTCGAACATAGGAGTAATATAATATTTTGAGGGTATGGATATTGGTGAACTCTTTTCCAATACGGAATAAAAATCCTAACATGCTCATGGATTTCTTAACAATAATATCTACATGTGCCTTAAACGAAAGTTTATTGTCAATAAGAACACCGAGGTTCATACATTTGTTATGTTTTGTTTCAATCTAAATGCATTACGCATGAATCACTTAGTTTACCGAACCAAAGAAACTATTTTGTGCACGTAATTACATATTTTTCAGCAAATTCCGTTTGAAAACCTACAAAAGATTCAGAAGAGCTCCTCTGAACGGGATACGGGAACGGATAGTTTTACAAAGATTATTCTCTTCCAGAATTATTTTTGTATTAATGCGATATATTTATAACTTACTCGTTTAACTAATAAAACTGTTTGGTATCTGCTCTCTACTTTGATATTTGATATATAAGGTCAAATAACCTTTAATGATTTTGAATTGATTGTAGGATAGTCCAGATCACCTCCAAGACTATGCATATTTTCTTTTAAGAGAAAATGATTTCTAAAAACTCCTTTATAACAACTCGAAAATTCGTAATTAATTAATTTTCTGTTGCAGTTTTAATTTTCAAGCTTGGACCAATAAACATCATTAATGAACTAGAACGCTATCAAAGAAGGACATGGATCTTCCCAACCCAGAGAGTGTTTCCATCAAAGTGGAACCAGGGTCCCAGGAAGACGGCGCAGGTGAAATGCCCTATACGGATATAGATATCTACCTCCCGGATGTGAAGAAGGAATGTTTGCAGTATGCTGCAAGTACTTCAACAGCCAGTAAGTTGCGTTGTAAATGAAGAACACGTTGAGTGTTGTTTCAGATTTTCGGAAGTCCTGTCCGATTTAGAATATTGTTCAGACAGATATTTATTTCGATGTTTACTATACCTATATCTTTACAATAAACTGCCGAGAAATCGCTTAAACTTATATTGTTCACAAAAAGTTTCCAATTTCTAGAGTAAATATCTCAATTGCGAGAAATGATGTAAGTTTCATGTATTATTGGTTTTATAAATATTTATTAAATTGATGCAAAATAACAATTTTCTTTTGACAATTACAACCCAACTTTGTTGTGAAAGTTCACATAAGTAAAATGGTGTTTCTTTCCCATGGATACATTAAAAGAGAAAATAGGTTACTAAAAAGCCTCGATTACCTACATTCAGCGAGTTTACAAGCTAATAGCCGGCAGGAATTTACTAGCACTATCTGCTAGTAAACTCCTTTAGTGTAAAATCTGCTAGTTACATAGTAATACACTGAGCGAGTTCATAAGCAGATAGTGATTACGCCGGTTAGTAGCTTGTAAACTCGCTCAATTTAATTGAGGCTTAAGACAACGCGCATATTTGCACCGAACTAGAGCGATTGGACATACTTGAGATTTACTGCGTTTAGTATCGCATAGTTAAGTTCTTCAGACAAGCTGTCCCCAGCTACCACATACAATTCTCTCTTTTGTATTTTTGTATGGTGTACGTTCCTTACTTTGTATTTATTTAGTCTACGTTCCCTGAAACGGACATCTAGTTTCCTTCTTATTTCTCAATCCTGCAATTTTAAATATGTTATTTTGATGTACAGTTGCAGTATGTTAAGTGTGACGTCCTTAAATAACTATCTCTACAAAGAGAATCTACAAAGTTTTTTTTGTGATAACTTTACCAAAGCGTTTTCTGTGTATTGTCAATATTTATTTTTTGTTTCTGCGATGCATTTCAATGGTATCTTTATTCTGTTTTTTGAAAAAAAAAAACTATATATTTTCTTATGGTACTATTTCTATAATTTTTAATATGCTGTTCTAAGTGCGTATTGTGTTTTGTTTCTCTAGGTAGCATTGATGTCGAGTTTGTTACTATCAAGTTAGAACCAGGATCCCGAGAAGAAGTTAAAGGGGGAATTCCTCATACGGAAATTGACATAGAACTCCCGGATGTTAAAAAGGAATGCTTAGAGCGCTCTGAAGGATTGACCCAGACAAAAGGTAAAACTGATTTTAGTTTGTTAACCTTTAACTATAGAAGTTACATTTTTGTTACACTGCAGGTGCAGTCTCACAGACCGCCATCTTTAAATGACGGAATCTATTTAGTTAAATAAGTATTGTACATAAAATTGGTTTTATTTGTTTACGGACTTTACCAAATAAAAATAAACAAGATATTTAAATAAAAATATATTTATTTTAAACTAAAATCTAACCATTTAACAATAAAAGGCACTTTTCAGCCATTTTTACTCAAGTTCACTTTGTACGAACATTTTCCAAGGAAAATTACTTCTTCAGTATGTTTCACTAATTTTATAATAAAATATAAAGAATAAAAAATATTAAAAAAAAACTTATCATCATCTTCTTAAAATAAAACATTCAATTTTTTTATAAAAATCACCTCCAGCTCAATTTATTACACAAACGTGGACGCGCGGTCCGAAAGGCCGCAATCAAAATATAAAGCGAAATTACTCACGCAAAATACAGCCGGTGACGTTACCTTCACTCTTGACAGTCGTTTTGCCACTAAAACCGAAGCTACTGAGGCGGACAGATGCGTAGGGTACACGGGAGGAGAGTGGCACGCGATGCATAATTTGCAAGCGGACTGTGAGACCGTACGTCAATAGGTAAAGGTTTTAAAGGTAAAAAATTTCGTGCCCTCCTAATTTTTGCCTTTTTAAATTATTGTTGTTACATTTACTAAGCTTTGTCTGTATTCTTTTTCAGGCTTACTGAAAAACCTTAAGACGCAGCTTGAGGGAAAGCGATACTCTTGTCCCCATTGTAACTACTCTTGCTCTCGTAAGTCAACGTTTGAACTGCACTTGGGCACACATTCTGGAGAAAACCTCTTTTCATGTGCCATATGTAACTATACATGTTATCAAATAGATACATTAAAAAGGCACATGATTGTACACAACGGAGAAAAATGTTTTTCATGTCCCGACTGCAACTATTCATGTTCTCGGAAGGGTGATTTAGATTGTCATATGTTCACTCACGGTGGAATAAAACCTTTCTCTTGTCCCGACTGCAACTATTCATGCTCTCGAAAGGGTCAATTAAAAAGTCATATGTTCACTCACAGTGGGATAAATCCTTTTTCATGTCCCGACTGCAACTATTCGTGTTCTCGAAAACATCAATTAAAAATTCATATGTTCACTCACAGTGGAACAAAACCTTTTTCATGTCCTGACTGCAACTATTCATGTTCTCAAAAAGAACATTTAAAACGGCACATGTTCACTCACAGTGGAACGAAACCTTTTTCATGTCCCGACTGCAATTATTCGTGTTCTCGAACAGTTGATTTAAAAAGACATGTGTTCACTCACAGTGAAACGAAACCTTTTTCATGTCCCGACTGCAACTATTCGTGTTCTGAAAAGGGTAATTTAAAAAGACATATGTTCAGACACAGTGGGATAAAACCTTTTTCATGTCCCGACTGCAACTATTCATGTTCTGAAAAGGGTACTTTAAAAAGACATATGTTCAGTCACAGTGGAACAAAACCTTTTTCTTGTGCCGACTGCAATTATTCATGTTCTCAAAAAGAACATTTAAAACTTCACATGTTTAGTCACAGTGGAACAAAACCTTTTTCATGTCCCGACTGCAACTATTCGTTTTCTCGAAAGAGTGATTTAAAAATTCATATGTTCACTCACAGTCGAACAAAACCTTTTTCATGTCCCGTCTGCAACTATTCATGTTCTCGAAAGGTTGATTTAAAAAGACATATGTTCACTCATAGTGGAACAAAACCTTTTTCATGTCCTGTTTGCAACTATTCATGTTCTCGAATGCGTAATTTAAAAAGACATATGTTCACTCACAGTGGAACATAACCTCTTGCTTGTGCCGACTGCAACTATTCATGTTCACAAAAGTAATTAATTGTTAAACCTTCACATGTTGACTCACAGTGGAAAACAACCTTTTTTGTTCCGACTGCAAGTATTTGTGTTCTCAAAAGGGTAATTTAAAAAGTCATATATCGACTCACAGTGGAACACAAAACCTTTTTTATGTCCGGACTGCAACTGTTCGTTTTCTGAAAAGGTAATTTAAATCGTCACATGATTCTCAGCGGAATAAAACTTTTTTTCATTTTTCGACTGCAAATATCAATTTACTAGGACGGAAAATGTAAAGAGCCACTTGTGGGCTCATTCACATAAGGGATTTTCTCTAAACTATGTGTTTTGCTACTTTTTTTACATTTACTACTCGTTTTGGGAGGCAGTTACGTGACCGTCAACCCCGGTAATCATTATTTTGGAAAACACATTTTCCATCGGTGGTTCGAAGAGGTTTACTACGTTTTGTTACTTAGCAGGGGCGCCGGGTTCATTGAGTGAGACTTTTTTGTCTTGGTGGCGGATACGTTTGCTTACCTAGTTCGTTGCGGGTCGGATATGAGAGATTGGTTGAGAGAGACCGAATCTTTACCTGTCCAGCCGGATTGGATTCTCTCGACCCATCGCCTCGCACCGTAGTTAAAGGGTTGGATTCGTATATCCGTCCCTTCTGGATAAACTGACCTAAGATTCCTACCCACCTCTCGTTTGTTATTCCTTCCCAGAAAATCCAGTCCTTCCTTTCCTCAAAATGAAAACCTAGTCTCCTTCAACGGAAGCAATCTTCCGAACAGGCCCACCATTGACCAGCTCAGATATAGGGGCTCCATCGAAGGCAGAGTAAAATTAACCTGTCAAAAACTGGGCGTACTTTAGAGGGCCCGCATATACTTTAATAGTACACAACTGTTAACTCTGTACAAATTACCTGTGCGCCCCACGGTTGATTTTGGCAGCCACTTCTCGTCTGGAGCTCCAAAATACCTGAAAAATACCCTCGATTCTTTGCAGAAACGGGCGGTCCGTTTGATAGATTCTCCCATCTTAACGGTTTGCAATCTTTAGTGCACAGGCGTCGGGTGGGAATGCTATCCTTGTTCTACTGGTATTACAATGGAAGATGCTCTGAGGAACTAGGGTCATTGATTCCTTCGGCACCGGTGCGTAGTCAGGAAACACGCCAAACGCGTGCCCAACATTTGTTCACAGTTGACATTTGTCACATGAGAACGGGTCGCTTCTTCGACTCATTATTGTGTTCAACAGCTCGGCTGTGGAACGATTTGCTGGCCTCTGTGTTTCCTCCTTCCTTCAACATGGGTCTCTTCAAGGCCAATGTTCGTTCCTTCCTCTCCTCAAAAAGACCCCCCACACAGCATCTCAGATGAAATAGGTCCTGAAGGAAATTATTTTTCTCAGGGCCTCCTGTGTGGAGTTTATGTTAAAAAAAAAATATATAAATATATATATATCTCTTTATATCTTTAAAACAATTTAAAAAAAATTTGAAAAACACCAGACATATAGTGGAAAAATAATAGGTATACGCACATGTTCGGATATACACATATACGTACTACATTCTTTAAAATTTCAAATAAAAATAAAAAACAAAACAATAGGTACAATAATAAGGTATCAATTATTTAGTTTTGTTAAAGTGAATCAATCTACGAGTATTTGGTAATGAATTGGTTACTATAAGGCTCCATTAACTATATGTTTGAAAGAGCTTAAAGTAAATGGCAAGATATCAGCGTCGATACATTTTTTGTTATAATGATTACATGTTCTCAATAAGGAAGATTTTTGCCTCAGACTAGTTGAAGCAACTTTGACATGAAACAATGATTTGTCCCTAGTTTTCTTACTCAGAACTCAAATATTAATTGATGACAAAAGAGCCGGACAGTCAATATGACCATTCAAGATTTTGTGTAAGTAAGTCATATCCGTAATATCTCTCTTACTTTTTTAGAGTTTTGAGTCCATAGTGTTTTATAGAGCTGTCCGTGTCATAATAACGCCCATGTCTCTTGAAGTTCAAGTGATGTAGAAATTTTCTTTGGACAGCTTCTATGCGTTTTGTGTATATATTATAGAGAGGATTCCATATAGGAGAGGCATACTCAAGATGACTACGATGTTCACAAAAGTCATCGTTTAAGCGTTTAAGGTTTATTGACATGTCCTCTATGCCAGACCACAAAGTACGGTGTGTCCATTTTGGTCTCACAATGACGTTCCATGCGGTTCTCCCAAACATTCGGCCCATACGTGAGAAGATCACCGCACGAACGATTCCGCTGGATTCTGTATTGATGGTCATTCACATTATTGTATCTTTTGAGGCTTGTGAGCAGTTTGTCATTAATCACACATTCCATCGACTTCGACGGAACTGACGTCATCGCTATGGGGCGGTAGTTGGCCTTGTTGTAACTTTTTTTCGCTACAGAGCCACACTTAAGGGCCACTTTGAAGTGCATCGTCAACATTAGAGCTATTTCTGCAGCACACCTCTGCAATTCCAGGGCAGGTAATCCGTCAGATTCACTTGTTATGGCTAATCGAGCAGCGCTCTGATTATACATAAAAAAACCATTAAACAGTAGTGTCTTTTGCTCCCTTGTGGCGATTTTCTCATTAAAACGGCTCTTTTTTTAAATTAACCCAACACTGGACGCCCTAAGAAAATAAATCTTCATTACACATGACATATTTGAAGATTCTGTGTATATGATATATTACAAAGTTTATATTGTAGTTTTTGAAGTTTTAGGAATGTTTAAACATTGAAAATTTAGTATACATCTTTAGTTTGTAGTCAAGTCGAAAATAATTTCTCGATCTGGTCCCCCCATATTAAGATACATTCCGATTCAATTGAAAAAAATTCAACATAAATTACTAAAACACATTTTTAATCTCTGTATTCCATCTGAAAGCTTAAACTGTATTCACTTGATAAAAATATTAAATTTATTATTACTCTCAGATAAATGATGTTATAGAAGTCCTGATTTAATTAACTTCAGAATTTCAAATCCACGAGAACAACTCGTTGTAAAATCCCGTTTAAATTCAACAATACCAGGACCATCTATGACTGAGTTTTCGAAACACTCGTTTGTACCTAGGTTGCATAAAGTTAGTAATAGATACGCAGATGTGGCGGAACTATTTAACTGCATAGAAGATTGGTACAAAAGGGCTTTGCTATAAAAACTAATCATCAGTAATAATTTTAACTATTCTAGCTTATTTCTATTATAAAATTTTGTACATTGGTTCTTGAATAGCTCTGATGTCATTTCATAATCATTGTTTATGGAATATTTATACCGTTAATATAAAATAAATTATGTTTTATCATATCACAGCAGTTTTTTCTTTCTTCGAAACAAATGTTACTTTTGACACATTTCTGTGGAGCCCTCTTCGTAGGAAATTAAAAAAATCATAACTAGTGAACGCGTAAATCTCTAAATGTTTTTGTTGTTCTAGTTATATAAGTAAGTTCATTGGAATCAACTAGATTTAAACCTCTTTAGGGCGTAGTTCTCCGTTTTGCTATTTTTTTCGTTTTAGGTAATAATATTAGTTTACCATATTAATTGTATGATTCTGGAAAAAATATGGATTTATTTATTATTATATTAATTACTAAATATTAAAAAAAAACCACAATATTTTTATAAAATCTAGAAATCAATTTTGGAGGTGGATAGGCGCTAATTGGATAACCAAAATCTCTGCCATAGGTCACCCCAAATGCTTCGCTACTTTTGGTGACTTAGCAGGGGTGGCATCTTGGCGGCATATGCGTCTGCCCACCAACTGCTTGGCAGGTCAGATTGGAAGATACTGGTTCAGGAAGACTTTTTGACATCTCCAAAAGGACTCTCGGAACATCGCCTTGCACCGCAGAAGGACGGATAAATTCATATGTTCGTCACTTCTGGACACACTGACCCCCAGATTTCTAATCAACCCTCACATCTTTTTCTTCCTGACTTCCTCTCCTTCCTTTCCCAAAAAGACTCTTCAGACAGCATCCTCAAAGATGACATAAGCCCTGGTGCGAATTATTTGCCTTAGTGCCTTCTGTGTGGAGCCAAACCAAAACATTTTTTAATTTTTTATTTACTTTCACCTTCGCAATTTGAAAAAAAAAAAAAAAATAATTTACCATTAATTTAGGACTCTCGAAAGCATTTTTTTTTTTATTTTTACGTACAAAGTTGTGTGTATTGGCATCTTTCGGTTTTTTAAGTATGTTAAAATAAATAAATTAACCACGACAAGTTAGCAACAGAATTAATTCAGTTGCTGTGGTCAGTTTCTGTCAAAATAAAGTTGGATGGGATGTGGTAACACTTAGCATTAAATTCAAATTATATTTGTTTTTTTATATAATCCAACGTATCTATATAAAAAAATATTAATTTGTAATTACTAGCCCAATATGAATTTTGGTGGTTCCCAAAACTCCAAACTTTAGGATCAAATTAAATCGTCATATTATTTTCAAATAATTTTTTATTTTATTTTAAATGCACATTTACAGTTTTACATTAAACCAATAATTAACACACATTATATTATTGAGTAATAATACATTTTTTGAATTGTTGAATATTTAGTTGAAAAATATCTATGTCAAGGAACAGATAATTTTTCCGAGCGGCATTACGAATGGTAAGTTAGTTTTGCGTCTCGGAACAACAGAAGTTCTTTGTCTGCGGGCTCTTGTGAAGTTGTCGGGAACATAAAACTATAAAACGTATTATATAAAGTATTATTAATGTTGGAATTTTCAAAAAAAGTTATTTATCTTTTTTACTTACACTGTCATGTAGAATCACCTCCCGAAGTTAATGCACTTTACCCCCCGGACACCCTGTATAACCCACATCCAATACTGTCTGATCTACCGATAAAATATTACCTACCTATTGTCCAACCTTGTCACCGGGAGAAGAATTCGTCCCGTCTCTTAGTACAACTTCTACCACACAACGAAATGCTAAACATTGTCATATTATGTTAAAGGCAAGTTCCATGGTTGATACCGGGCAAACTAAAATAAGAATATATTCTTGCGAAGCGTCGTGAGTTTTATGCAATATCAAGAGGGAACAGAGAGGAGACCAGTTCTTAAGGTAGGACTTTTTATTATTCTGGTGGCATCCTCTCCCAGTTCCTTTTCCGTTCCATATTTCCTTCCAGAGCTTCACACAAAATTCACGCGCCCCAAAATCGCCATAAATTTCATGAGCTGTCGAAACAAAGGTACATGGTAGATTTAAGGTGCATTTAAATGTATAATAAATAATCGTCTTTGTTCTGTAAAATTTATAATTCTTTGTTTGCCCCTTTTGCGTTCCTCAACCATTCAACCGTTATTAAATTATTTCCTATACCATTCATCCAACTGCGATGACACTTTGGTGAGTTGTTTTGCGCACGCCCGAAGGTTTGTATATAATTAACTGGTACCCGGCATGCGTTGCTAAGCTATTTAATAAAGGAATTGTTTCTCCTTGCGTGTCGTTTCCCATTCGTCCCGTTCCCTTCCGCCTCCCTTTCCCCTCCCCACTCCATTCACCCCTTTCCTCCGTCCCGTGAACCCCCCTCCCGAGTCCCCCCGTCCCGCATTCAATACATTCAGTTTTCAAACGGCTCGCATGCCACCTATTGCATTTTTTTTTTCAAAATTCGAGCTCACCAGTAGTTTTATTCAACCTTGTCCTAACAATAATGAACACAAAAAAAAGAATTATCCAATTTGCGGAAGTTATGCGCGTACATACATTTCGGCGTTTCTTTTTTTATACAGAAGATAGATCATAATGGTGAGGTCTGGCGTTATGAAATTTGCATACAAATTTGACAATAGGTGGCGCGCGAGTTTTTTGAAATACGTGTGTGTCGTTCAGTTAGAAGGAGGGAAGGGGAGGGGAAATCGGGTGGTGGGAGGGGAATCGAGTAGGGGGAAAGCCAGGGAAGGTGGAAGAGGAACACGGGAGAAGAACGCAGGGAGTAGCGGCGGTTCACGGGGCAGGGGGCGCTGGTGTGTGGAAGACGGGAAAGGGGGTGCGGGATAGAAACGGGGACGCATGGGAAAGGACACGCTGGGAGAACAAAAGGGGAGTATAATAACCGATACATTGCAAAATCGGTAAAGAAAATTACAAAAACATTTTTTAGCATAATAAACACATTTACATTTGTGCAAAAATTTACTCATTCGTATAGTTAAAGCATAACTGAATCCTATTTTAGCCAGAATGTCTGGTATTGAATAAACTGTAACAACGGCCGATTGATCCTTACTTAATTAATCCGCCATACTATTTAAGGATGTCACGGGTGTTTATTTATTTATTTACGGACCAATAGTCCAATTAAGAATAACACGAATAGAAAAATAAAAGAGAGATCACAATGAAAGGAGATTACATATAGATGAAGAGCATTGACAAAATACATATAAAATAAAAGTATATAGAGAAGATAACTACAAGTAGCTTGAAGATGGATTTAAAAAGACTTTAAAAAACCACATTGCGTAACGACTGCCGAAAGTCATTTAGGCTTACACCAAAAAATTCAATGCTTTGATTTGCGTTGACAAGTCTCGACATTCTGGATAAAGGAGAATGATATCCATAATTAGTAGAATGTTGATTGAGGAACAGCAATTCATTATTTCAAGTCTACGGGAAGGAATGTTGAACTGGATGAGTTGTAACAAAGCAGGTGTGTCAGTAATACTGTTGATAATTTTGAAAATGCATATTAGATCAGAGTCCTTTCTACGTTTTTCTAAAGAGGAAATGTTTAAAGTTTGTTCAATTTCATCATACGAGTATTCTCCTCTTTCAAGTCCTAACCTCCAAACAATTCCCCGTAGGAAGCGATGTTGTACAGATTCGATGTAATAAATGTGGACAGCATAAAAAGGGCTCCAGATACTAATACCTACAGCCTGTATGTCGGACGAATATCTACAGATCATATGTTGAACTAATAATAATAATAATGATTTTTTGTCTTCATTTCTTAATAACAAATAGAGATAATGATATCCTCACTGGGATCTCCCGTGCTGAGGATTTCATTTTCATATTATAATTTAATTATAAGAATAATATGAATTTGACATAACATATATCATGTAGTATTTTTTTTAGTAATTATAAAGTAAATAAGATAGTGTTTTTTTTATAATTCAGTTCACTAGATTCGGTTTTAGTCTGTATTTGATTTCAGTATATTTTCTATTTCTGATCTCCATAGATTTAGTATCCAGCTTTTTATTTGAAATTTAAATGTTATAATGTTGAGGTTTTTGAGTGAGAGTGGTATTTTATTGTAGAGTTTAATGCCATAATATAAGAAGCTTTTTTGCCCAAATGTTGTGTTAGCAGTTACTTGTTGGATATGTTTTTGACCATGAGATCTAGTGTTTCTAATGTACGTGTCAGTTGTTATTTCTTGGGTTTTGTACTTATGAATATAAATAAGTATAGTTTTAGAATATAGTTGTTTAATTGACATGATGTTAAGATTGTTGAAGATTTCGTCAGTGCTAGTTCTTACAGGAACTTTCAGTATAATTTTCATTATGGCTTTTTAAGTTTTAATTAGTGGATTTAGTATGTTTTTATTTGCACTGCCCCATCAGATAATACCGTATTCTAACAGCGAATATCTACGAACTTCAGAGTGTTGACTAAAATCTACAGAGCGTAGGTTGAGCTAATATCTACAGAGCGTAGGTTGGACTAATCAGCTAAATGTGTCCGATATTAGGGATTTTTACATACTTACACACTTACATAAATTAAGTTTTTTAAACTGCACACGCAATATTACATTATTCCAATATGCTACACATAATTGCAAATCCAACCTCTGCCAGTGCTGTAAATATTCGTCAACACTTTGGTTCTCATAGATATTAGTCAACAGTTTGTGTTGTAGATATTCGTCAACACTTTGGTTCTCATAGATATTAGTTCGATTTTTTTCAGTTTTTGGAATTCCTATAGATATTAGTAGACGCCTCCCATAAAACGGAGATCAAATGACACTAGCATATTCAAGGTGAGGGCGGACCAGCGAACAGTAAAGAGTTTTAAGTGTATTTATATGTTTAAAGTCAGAGGTAATTCTATGAATGAAGCCGAGTAGTTTAAGTGATTTGTTGACGATGTTATTAATGTTATCTCGGAAAGAAAGTTTACAATCCAGAGTGACCCCAAGGTCCTTGATAGATGTGACAGTAGAGAGACAAAAATTATTGGGTGAAATGCAGATCCGGGCACAGTTTGGAAATTTAATAAAAAGGCACTTTCTAGATGAGAAAAGTGTGGAGAAGTTGAATAAAAAAGAAATTAAGGTGCGCTCGGCAAAATTGAGGGAGATACAGCTGTTTAAAGTATCAATAATATGTCACTTCATGAACCGATACTGTCCGCCATTTGACACTAATTTGTTGGTAAGTTGGTATCCCTGACTTGATAAAAGCAAGAGCCTAGATACGATTGTAGGGGATAAATAATAAGGCGCGTAGGTACTGGAATGGAGACAAATTGCGTGTAAACGGCGCTTTAGTATACATCGCATTTTTTTATTTTTATTTTTTTTATTTGCAGTTGCAGCTATGCGTCTGTTAGAGATTGATGCGTTATGCAAAAATAATGAAAAACTGTTGTGTAAATTGCGTGAGTGGAAATTAATACCTATAAATTTTATTGATTGTACGCCAGAATCACAAACCATGTTACACAAACCTAGCGTAGCCGCTAAACTACTTGAAAACTGGGATGTTTTTTTGCCGTGACGCGAGTAGGCGCTACGAAGGGGGCACTTTCTTTTCTATCACAAACCATGTTACACAAACCTAGCGTAGCCGCTAAACTACTTGAAAACTGGGATGTTTTTTTGCCGTGACGCGAGTAGGCGCTACGAAGGGGGCACTTTCTTTTCTATCACAAACCATGTTACACAAACCTAGCGTAGCCGCTAAACTACTTGAAAACTGGGATGTTTTTTTTGCCGTGACGCGAGTAGGCGCTACGAAGGGGGCACTTTTTTTTCTATCACAAACCATGTTACACAAACCTAGCGTAGCCGCTAAACTACTTGAAAACTGGGATGTTTTTTTGCCGTGACGCGAGTAGGCGCTACGAAGGGGGCACTTTCTTTTCTATCACAAACCATGTTACACAAACCTAGCGTAGCCGCTAAACTACTTGAAAACTGGGATGTTTTTTGCCGTGACGCGAGTAGGCGCTACGAAGGGGGCACTTTCTTTTCTATCACAAACCATGTTACACAAACCTAGCGTAGCCGCTAAACTACTTGAAAACTGGGATGTTTTTTTGCCGTGACGCGAGTAGGCGTTATAAAGGGGCACTTTCTTTTGAATCACAAACCATAATTACACAAACCTACCGTATTTTATGTTTTAACCCTAGAAAGATAACCTACGCCTCAGAGGCGCCCGCGACGGTAAGAAAACGCTGTCTCTTTCTAATGACCGCGCGCATCTAGCTGTCCTTTTTTGTTAGCTCAGCCGTCGGTGCACAGGTGCACGGGACGGCCGTTTTTACGCGATAAGTACCAGATTTTTGCAGTTATGACCAAGTAATGCGCCCCGAAGGCGTATGGTTATCTTTTGAGTGACTTTTAGTAAAAGTATAAATTTGTTTATACTTACAATACATGTTTATTATAGGTATATTTTTGTTGTTTTAGCATGAATTTTTTTTACCTTCATTATGACTAGCCAAAGAATACTATCTGATAATGCAATATTGAGATTTATGGCTGAAGAAGAAGAGAACGAGCATGATGGACATCAGGAAAGTGGCAGTGAAACAGAAGATCATGTGAGTGAAGATGAAATGCAGAGTGACTATGAAGTGAATTCATCGATTCTTCGATCGAATTCATCACAAAATGAAGATATTATAACTCCACCAGTATCTTCAGAGCCTGGAAAAGGCGGGGTGGACACATGCGATCAAATGTGTTCCTCAATGTCATGTTCAAGAAAACCAATAGGTGGCCAATGGCTATGCTTTATGGCATACTGAACATGGCATTCGTCAATTCTTATGTCATATACTGTCACAACGTTCTAGCGAAAAATGAAAAGCCTCTAAATAGAAGGGAATATATGAAAAAGTTAAGCACTCAGTTATCTGAACCGTGGATGAAGGAAAGACTTGAAGCTCCTACTTTGCTCAAGCGTGTGCGAGACAATATCACCAATATTCTTCCGAATCCCGATGTGCAGAGCTCTAGAGATAATGAAGAAGAACCTCCAGCCAAGAAAATACGGTATTGCAGCTTTTGCTTAAGTAAAAAAAAGAATGTCAAAGATGACTTGCGCCAAATGCAAAAAAACAGTTTACAAAAAAGATGTTTGCTTTGAATGCCTCTAAACCAAATTTTTAGCGAAATAATTATAGTTTTGACTGATTACTTTATAGTTGATTAGTAAATTAAAATAGTTTAATTAGTTTTATAAAAAAAAGATATAAATTTGTGATAATATTTTCTTGTAAACAGAAAAGGGTTAATTTTGTTGATTTTTTTCTAGAGGTTTTTTGATTTAAGTTTAATGTTTAAAACAAATAAATAATTTCACTAAAAAAGTTTTTTATTATTAGTTCATTAACCACACATTAAAATAATCACCTAAATAAATATATTACGTAGGTATTTAATAATAAAAAAAATCATTAATATATTATGCGCCTCTGCGGCGTATGGTTATCTTTTATGTACGGCAGAATAAGGTTATCTTTCTAGGGTTAAATAATTTATAAATAAAGATTATTAAAAAACATTACAGCTTATTATTTATTCATTATTATTCATTATTTTTACAAAAAAAAATTTTAGGGGTATTTTCAAGTAATTTGCCGGTTTCTAGGGGTTTTTGAGTTTAGTTTAGGGATAAATATTTTTGGGAGTTGGCAACACTGACATTCTTTTCTTAGGTTAGTATGACTGGTTTATTTATAAAATGGCGGGCGTACTGACAGAATCGGTTTGTGAAGTGAAATTTTACTTAACGTAATTGAAAATTAATTACTTATTCAATTTTTTTTTTATTGCTTTCCGCACTTTTTTTCACCTTCTAGATTAATGTTCTCAACTTAAAACGCGCTGAAAACATGCTTTTTTGCCAAAAAAAAGCTGTGCCCGGATCTGCATTCTTCCCAAATTATTTATTTTATAATCAAACTGAATAGGTTTTTTGGTTCTATAAAAGGACAAAATTTTGCATTTATCCACATAACTTGTTGAAAATATAAAGAAGAATTAGAGTTTCACTGAATTTATATAGGTATTTAAATTTGACATTGTCTTACAGCAATACACGACAATAAATGTACCTGAAGGGTGAAGCGAGTGGACAGTTAAACTACGCAACACAATCAGCCTGGACCAGCGAGCAATCACGAATGTTCGATTCCCTTCCCCTGCGTTTCTGTATTTCTGTCAGCAGCCGGTAGAGTGCGGTAGAGAGTACATGAATCTTAGTGTTGACATGCTAACAAAATGATTTTTGGCTGTTGCGTGTTGTGCGTAGTCTACAAAACCATTGAAAGTCAAAATAATAAGCCATCAGCAGTAATCTGACATCTCTTCTGGAAATAAGGCTGTAGATACCCAGCATTCCCGAGATAAGTGATGTTGAAAACAGCCGTGAGTAAAAACCTAACTCATATCATAAAAATATATTTTGTATTTTCTCGACCATTAAGTGCATAGACGATGTCCTTGATTATTTGGGGACCATGCCAGAGAATTTTGGCTTCCTTTCTTTTGAACTTAACTCGTGATGTCTTTTTGTACGCTAATTCTTCTTTTCCCTTCTGTTTCACAACCTCCTTCATCACTTATAGCCGAGCCTAGATATATATAGAATCATTCAACTTGTCTAAACCTGTGAGAGGATTATTTGTTCTTGATAAGGTGTTTGCCCTGTCGATCACCATTAGTATTATTTTGGCCTTGTTGATCAGTAGACCTAGATTACAGCTTACTCTATTTTAGCAAGGGGGTTATTAAGGGTAGTGTCATCTGCATATCGGAGTTAAGAAATTTGGCCACCAATGTTTATTCCACCTTTCCATCAATCAAGAACCTTATGAATGACTTTTTTATTTGTTTTATCACTAGCGAAATTAAATTCAAGTTTTGTGTATAAAACCCAGTTTGATAGGAATTTTTAGATTTTACAATATATAGAAGCAGTGGCGTAGCGAGGGGGGGCGGGGGGGGCGGACCGCCCCGGGTGCCACCGGAGGAGGGGGTGACACTCGAACGTGGAGAAAAAACTTACGAAAGTGCAAAATTGCCGTAAAAAACATTGTACACGTTAACACTGACTGTTATTTTGCTCTATGGCTGGATTGGTCGGGGATTCCCGAAAAATGTTTTTTTTCGTTCCTAGCTCAGTCGGGGATTTCCCTGAGATATTCCTTGTGTCATTCTAATTTCGTTCGTATATTGTGATTAACGTAGACTCGTGAAGTGAATTGTTATCTATGGACTGACGTGAATTAGTGAAGAAGTTATTATTGTGTTAGCGTGTTTAATAGTGCTGAAAGACAAGTTTGAAAAACAAGGCAGGTAGGTGTGAATTTTTAGATACCGTTTTGTAGCGCATGAATAGTTAAAGTCGGGACAAGAAAAAGGTTTTTCATCAATGTGAGTTTGAAAGTGCCGTTTTAGGTATTTTTTTCGAGAATAAGAATAGTTGCAGTCAGGACATGAAATAGGTTTTTTTCCACTGTCGGTAAACGTGTGATTTTTAGATTTCTCTTCATAGTACATGAATAGTTGCAGTTGGAACATGAAAAAGGTTTTTCTCCACACTGAGTCAGCAACTGATTTCTTATGTATCCCTTTTGAGAACAAGAATAGTTACAATCAGGACATGAAAAAGGTTTTTCTCTTTTGTGAATCATACTGTGGACTTTATATCTTCGTTTTGAGGACTTGTGAACTGCATTCGGATCATGAAAAAGGTTTTACTCCACTCTGAGTAGGCTTATGAATCATAGCGGAGTAAAGTGTTGCTCCATATAGAAACCTTTGTAAAATTAGTTTCTTCAGGGCCTCCTCAGTGTAGCTAATGTAAAACGAAACATGTGTTGTAGGTGTATTAAAGGTAAGGCAGTATTAAATTGTGGAGATCCGGAAGAAATGAAAGGCCGATAAAAATAATAACATGTTAACAATTAGTTTATGAATTACAATTTAAAACAATAAAATAAATAATATACGCATGGACCTATTGCGAGTTTGAAATCTCTTGTTTTATTTTTACCGCAAACGCAATTAAAACAAGAAAAAGGTATTTAAGCGACTTTCCAGTACTTTGCGCAATTTATTTGAGACTTTTAGGTAAAAATAGTCACTTGGGTGTTACATAACGTTTAGGGGAAGGGAGGTGCAGAAAAATGTAACGGCGCGTTGCATGGGGGGAGAGAGGGTAAAAATTTTTCAATAATTGCGTTATTTTATACTTGAACGCCCCCTTTACTATTTCACGATTGAAATTTTATCGTTACACTCTGAACACAGAACTAGTTTTAACCTTGGTATTCATTGGTTATTATGTTTTCATGACAGCAAATGATTTTCTTCAGATTTTTGCAGAATATTAGAATTGAAGACTCCACACGGAACTCTGTTATTTGTAGCTATATGGGTCGGTCGGTCAGCATTCCCCAAAAAATCTGTTATTTTATTTTCATTCCTAGCTCATATTACTTACTATTGATTTATTGGGGATTCCCGTGAAATATTCCCCGCTTTTCCCCTGTATCATACTCATTTCTTTCACACATTGTGATTGACGGGAACTCGCGAAGTTAATTATCACTTATCGATTGTTGAAAAAGCTGTTATTCTGTTAGTGTTTTTAAAAGTGTTTTAATTTTTAGGATAACAATTTTTTTTTACATATTATTTGACTAGCTAGAAATGTTTTTTTTATATTTTAGGAAGTCAAAATTTGTGTTTTAAATTTCTCAAAAAAAAATTTAATGGGGGGGGGGTGACACCGCGTTTTCCGCGCCGGGTGTCACCCATGCTAGCTACGCCACTGAATAGAAGTATAGAAGTTTAGTAGAACTCTCAAAATTTAATAACAAGTTAGGAACCTTATGCTTTTTCAATAATAACATATTATATTATCACAAAATAATAATCAATTTAAAAACAAAAAGAATAACACTAACCTTATAAGAACAAATAAAAATAATCAATATACACTAAGAGTTACACAAAAGATAACCATGCGCCTCTCAAGTGCATTAGTTCGTTTTAAAATAAGGTGTAAAACCTAAACATACCCTCAGAAATCCCAGATTAATTTGATAAATTACAATTTAAAGTCGCCACAGCATATTGAAAGTTGTTAAACTATTTTTCGTTTGAGTAAAATTGTTTTCTGTTTCACCGACCACGTAAAATCGTTGTTGATTTATTATGTTGAATTAAATGAAGACCATATTAGCGAAACACAATCGAAAATCTGGAGACAGGAAAATCAGAAAAGATATTGGCTCCGCTGGGACTCGAACCCAGGACCCGTTGCTCACATGGCAAGAGCTCTACCGATTGAGCTATGGAACCCATATAAATTCGGTCACTTTTAACTGTATCATACTTCGACTAAGAACTACCAACATTATTTTATTTTCTTAACGCACATATTATTATTATATGATTTATTATGGTTCACAGGTCTATTTTCCATCTACGATTCTAATTTCAAATCTATGTATGTACTGCAAGGTAAATTTAATAATTACAAAATACTACTATATCACCACATTACCTGTATCACCAGATAACCTCGCCTTACTTTAGATACTCTGGACACGTTACTCGTCAAACTGAGGATTCCAACTTGGACAAACTCATAGTCACTGGCAAAATGCTAGGAACAGTATGGATTCGGCTATATTTCGGTTTACGGAAGGTCTTCCTAAATAATAAAACTTTTTTTTTATACTAACTATTGGCTGGAGAATCCGAATCCGAAAGAATTTTTTTTCGGAAAGCAATATTAACAAAGTTACACGACTTTAAAATTTTCTATACGCATACATGAAAATCGACATTTAGGAAGCATTCTGACAGTTTAAAGTCATAGAAATAGCTATACCAAAGATACCACATAAAATTAAGTGTTGCCATATCAATAACTAACTTAAGTAATTATTTTTTATAAAGTTTACTCACTTTTGGCGTAGCTGCTAAACTACTTGAAAACAGGGATAATTATTTTTTATAAATTTTACTCACTTTTGGCGTAGCTGCTAAACTACTTGAAAACAGGGATATTTTTTTTAAATTGACGCAAGCAGGCGGTATAAAGGGGCACAAACCATGTGACACAAACCTAGCGTAGCCGCTAAACTACTTGAAAACGTAGGCTGTTTTTTTAAATTGACGCGAGCAGGTGGTATAAAGGGGCACAAACCATGTTACACAAACCTAGCGTAGCCGCTAAACTACTTGAAAACGTAGGCTGTTTTTTTAAATTGACGCGAGCAGGCGGTATAAAGGGGCACAAACCATGTTACACAAACCTAGCGTAGCCGCTAAACTACTTGAAAACGTAGGCTGTTTTTTTAAATTGACGCGAGCAGGCGGTATAAAGGGGCACAAACCATGTTACACAAACCTAGCGTAGCCGCTAAACTACTCGAAAACGTAGGCTGTTTTTTAAAATTGACGCGAGCAGGCGGTATAAAGGGGCACAAACCATGTTACACAAACCTAGCGTAGCCGCTAAACTACTTGAAAACGTAGGCTGTTTTTTTAAATTGACGCGAGCAGGTGGTCTAAAGGGGCACAAACCATGTTACACAAACCTAGCGTAGCCGTTAAACTACTTGAAAACAGGGATGTTTTTTAAAATTGACGCGAGCAGGCGGTATAAAGGGGTACAAACCATGTTACACAAACCTAGCGTTAGGTTAGGTTTGGTTACGCATTTTTAAGACTACGAATTTTCATACTTTTGGTTTAAGAATACGGCCGTTGAGATAGTTGTAATTCATAATATAGGGATAAATATTTTTTGAGACTTGGTAACACTGCCAACACATGTTCCTGTATATTAGTTTCCGGTAAATTTACTTTTTCTGTGGTTTTCATTCATTGTTCAGCTTCCGAAATGAATATTTTCATGTGTGTGTATTGAAAATTTTAAAGTCGTGTAATTCAGTTAATATTGCTTGCCGCCGCCTAATGGGCCGTTTTCTGAGTAATTCCAAAATATCCACGAGATGGCAGCACGGTGTTTAGCGGTCCTCCTGTCATCTAATTTGTGGACCAAATCTATGGACTGACGCACTGACGTCTTTCAATGATTGATCTGTCATTTCGATATTTGCAATTTGTTTTCCGACAAGTTTAGCCAAACAAAGTTTTCTCGATTTGTAAGTAAAATGCACAAAAAGTAAGATGCTGCTCTGAGCCACAGATCGTGCTGCCCAACGGCCTCGACGCTATGCAGGCTCTCAACGACGATGGACTCCTTATCGTAGCGCTGGTTCTGCCCTTCAAACCATACGTTGAATGTAAGATATGGATTTTATTATACCTCTAATACTTTAACCAGGGATTTAACCGGTCTTTTAAATGTGATCAATTTTAAATAAGTGGTACTATGGCACCCTCAATCAGGATTTGTTGTGAGGCTGAACTGAATGGGGGAGGAAAAAATATGGGAAATGTGAAGGCTGGGAAATGCTTGGCTATTCACACCTGGTCACCTAACACAACTATTGCCATTTCAAGCAATGTATCCCTTCTAAATGGTGGTTTCTCACCGGCTGTTTAAGGAAGGGCCTTAAAGAATGGATTTATAATAAACATCTTGAAAAGACCACTATTAAATAAGGGAGGAGAGGGAAATATTGCTTGAGAACAAGTCGAATGCTGCTGTCATCTACTGTGGATGGATGTTCCGCTCTTGTCCGGCGAATTTCTTGCTGGTGAACTGATACAAAAGGGTATCTCATCAATTTATTAACATTATCTGCTACGTGTATCGCCTAGATCTGAATAACCAGACAGTTACCAATTTCCTCCAGACTCAAAAGCTGCTGTTTTGTTACTCTTAATTTTTCATTATTTTTGACATAGGTAAAGGCAAAGCTTAAATCTCAAAGCATAAAGCTCGAGGCAAAAATCTAATCGCTTAACATTCAAGCTTAAACTCAAAGCTTAATCTTTAATTTCTCCTAACTATGTCTAGGGTATTGCACTGGTCATCTTCTCTCGGATTCCTTGTACTATTCAATTATAATTTTCAGACGAATCTGACCACATGGCGAAGGAGCGTCTGCCCATCCGAGGCCACACATTCGATGAGCACGTGGAATCCTTCATCAGCTACTGCGCCACCACCGTGGGGCTCCAGGTCATGCAATAGTCACGCTTGCCCTAACTCTGCGAGGGGGACTTCAACCAGTCCTACCACTGGCTGAACGACTCCATCTTCATCATCAAAAAGGACCCAAATTTCCCTGAAACCACGGCTGAATAGAAGTTTTAATAGGTTTACTTATATTACCTCTCACCTTTGTATTTTGATATCCCTCATCTGTGAAATAGATTATATTTCTATTGAACGTTTACAAATAAAATTTTAGCATAGGAAAAATCAATGGTTTATCAAGTAAATAAATGTTAATTAATGTTGTATAGTATAGGGGTTGCGAGATTTTTTCGATTAGTTACCCCAAAATAAATATGTGTCAAAATACGTAGTGTGCAATGCTATTTATTACCCCTCTAGAGACTTGAAATTGAGAAAAAACTGACTTATTTATTCTACACTAGTTGCATATTTGCTCACGCGTTGACCGATGCTATCACAACTATATAATATTTGAATGTAAAAAAAATAAAATGAATGCCAAAACAATAAATAATTTATGTATAATGTTAATTATTTGTTGTACTGATGTGTTCTTCTATGTGTAGGTATAATGTTTGTAAATGTTTTACGACACATTTATATTATGTCTGTAATCTTGTTCTTTTCATACCTCGAGAAATAAAAGAAAGTTTTTTTTATTTATTTATATATTTGTTAAATTATTTTGTGTTATTTAGTACAATTAAACAACAATATTTTTTAACCATGGCAGTAGCTGTCGTGCAAGGCTGCAGAAAACCATGTCAAAACTGCAGCGACTCACTCTTTATTTTAATAAAACAAATATGAGTCTAGTTTTTGCACTGATAATTCGTGGTGGAATTCCATTTTATTAGAATTTGAAATTAAACACTTTTGTACTTTCTTCCACTAATTTGTGGAAATTAGTGGAAGAAAGTACAAAAGTGTTTAATTTCAAATTCTAAAACAAATATACTAATGATCTTTTCGTTATTTGTTTTTGGGGTGTTATGCCGTGTTGCGCTACCTCCTTTAGCCAACGTTTCGGACAGCGTTGCAATGTTGCAGTGATCTGGTAGATCTGCCCTGATGATGGACACTGCAACGCTGTCCGAAACGTTGGCTAAAGAAGGAGGTAGCGCAACATGGCATAACACCCCAAAAACAAAAATACTTTTGGCCGTGAAAATCTTAAAACGTATCATAATAATGATTGTTTATTTCAGAATGTTGTGCAATGCGATACATTCCATATTTTGAAATAGTTCAAACATTGACAAAATAACAATGCATTCATACATAGAATGAAACAGAAAATAAATGAAAAATATAGTATATAATAATGAATCCAAAAAAATATGCAAATATCCGTTCATGGGGGATATTTGACAGGCTCCCATTTCCAGAAGGGCATCAGGGGGGACTCCATATCCATCCAGGCAACCATGGAAGTGATGATGGATTCTTCGACTTGCGTCGTCTGCGCCATAAGCTTCCCCTGCGGTGGAACAAAAGTTTATTTTAATATAAACAGTTAACTTTTCATTATCTACCTGTCTGAGTGTCTGTATCTAGAGTCGGTCTGCCACACGGAGTATCAAAAGGCAATATGACTTCCACTGCCACATTGGCACATTGTGGTTGACTACACTTAAATTTAAAGTTACGTTTGTCAAATAATGTCAACTGCGAAAGAAAGCAAAACATTGTGTATAAAATTTTGTGCATTCTATGTCAAATGTTTCTTTACGTGTTCATTAAACTATACAAGTACTCTCTATATTATATTGGGGATTCAATTATAGTAAGATATTAATTGAATGAGTCATGTACTTACTGTTATAGTTAATATTATTGAATACATAATCTGTGTCCCTGAAATGAGCTTTACAGACAACAGAATCAGGAGTTTTTGTATACCCATTTGGAACGCCTAATTGAATGAATCCATTTCGCTTTCAAGTCTTTCAATCTTTGGGAAACTCGTGTCCACCCCTATTTCTACACATTGGAACACTACAACAGGTTGACGGCATTATTATAATATTTAAAAACACTAAATTGCGTCAAACGGCCTAAAAAATGTATGGGATCTGACAGTTAAATAAAATAGTTGGACCGCTAGGACATTAGCGAACCTAGCGGCCAAAATCGTGCGAAAACGGCCCATTCTTTCAGATTCGGATTCCCCGGCCCAAAGTTAGTATAAAAATAACTATTAGTTTGATTTTGTAGGAATCAGAATGCTTCCAAAATGGCTATTTTCCTGTATGTGTATAAAAATTTTTAAAGTCGTGTAACTTTGTTAATATTGCTTTCCGAAAAAAAATTCTTTCAGTTTTGGATTTTCCGGCCAATAATTAGTATATATTAAAAAAAAATTATCTAGGAAGACCTTCCGTAAACCGAAATTTTTCCCCTAAATCCCTCAATTGGTATTGGTAAATTGCCCCCTAAGCGCAATAAACAAGCTCTGAGGAGCGATTTAATATATTTTCTGGATATGGAAAAGGTTCCATACAGTATCGGCTGTCAAATTTGTGTGATTTTCTACGGCTGTCTATTGCTTTTTCTATGGTGACGTTTGTTGATGTCAGATGTCAGCGGTTGCATATTTTAGTGTAGAAGGTTTAAAATACGAATTACTGCAAGTATACATGATTATTATTCATTTAATGCATGTTTTAAGTTTTATACCGTGGATTTGACATTTGTTATGTTTGGTTTCAATCTAAATGCATTACGCATGTATCACTTAGTTTACCGAACCAAAGAAACTATTTTGTGCACGTAATTACATATTTTTCAGCAAATTCCGTTTGAAAACCTACAAAAGATACAGAAGAGCTCCTCTGAACGGGATACGGGAACGGATAGTTTTACAAAGATTATTCCCTTCCAGAATTCTTTTTGTATTAATGCGATACATTTATAACGTACTCGTTTAACTAATAAAACTGTTTGGTATCTGCTCTCTACTTTGATATTTGATATATAAGGTCAAATAACCTCTAATGATTTTGAATTGATTGTAGGATAATCCAGTCCAAGACTATGCATATTTTCTTTTAAGAGAATATGATTTCTAAATACTCCTTTATAACAACTCGAAAATTCGTAATTAATTAATTTTCTGTTGCAGTTTTAATTTTCAAGCTTGGAGCAATAAACATCATTAATGAACTAGAACGCTATCAAAGAAGGCCATGGATCTTCCCAACCCAGAGAGTGTTTCCATCAAAGTGGAACCAGGGTCCCAGGAAGACGGCGCAGGTGAAATGCCCTATACGGATATTGATATCTACCTCCCGGATGTGAAGAAGGAATTTTTGCAGTATGCTCCGAGTACTTCAACAGCCAGTAAGTTGCGTTGTAAATGAAGAACACGTTGAGTGTTGTTTCAGATTTTCGGAAGTCCTGTCCGATTTAGAATATTGTTCAGACAGATATTTATTTCGATATTTATTATACATATATAACTTTACAATAAAAGCCTCGATTACCTACATTCAGCGAGTTTACAAGCTAATAGCCGGCAGGAGTTTATTAGCACTATCTGCTAGTAACTCCTTTAGTGTAAAATCTGCTAGTTACATAGTAATACACTGAGCGAGTTCATAAGCAGATAGTGATTACGCCGGCTAGTAGCTTGTAAACTCGCTCAATTTAATTGAGGCTTAAGACAACGCGCATATTTGCACCGAACTAGAGCGATTGGACATAATTGAGATTTACTGCGTTTAGTTTCGCATAGTTAGTTCGTCAGACAAGCTGTCCTCAGCTACCACATACAATTCTCTCTTTTGTATTTTTTTATGGTGTACGTTCCTTACTTTGTATTTATTTAGTCTACGTTCCCTGAAACGGACATCTAGTTTCCTTCTAATTTCTCAATCCTGCAATTTTAAATATGTTATTTTGATGTTCAATTGCAGTTTGTTCAGTAGTGCGAAGTCCTTACATAACTATCTCTACAAAGAGAATCTACATTTTTTTTGTGATAACTTTACCAAAGCGTTTTCTGTGTATTGTCAATATATTTTTTTGTCCCTACAATGTATTTCAATAGTATCTTTATTCTGTTTAATGAAAAAAAAAACAATATTTTTCCTTATGGTACTATTTCTATAATTTTTAATACGCTGTTCTAAGTGCGTATTGTGTTTTGTTTCTCTAGGTAGCATTGATGTCGAGCTTGCTACTATCAAGTTAGAACCAGGATCCCAAGAAGAAGTTAAAGGGGGAATTCCTTATACGGAAATTGACATAGAACTCCCGGATGTTAAAAAGGAATGCTTAGAGCGCTCTGAAGGATTGACCCAGACAAAAGGTAAAACTGATTTTAAGTTTGTTAACCTTTAACTATGGAAGTAACATTTTTGTTACACTAATATGGAAGTGCAGTCTCACAGAGCGCTATCTTTAAAGGCCGGAATCTATCTAGTTAAATAAGTATTGTACATAAAATTGGTTTTATTTATTTACAGGCTTTACCAAATGTAAATAAAGAAGACATTTAAATTAAAATATATTTATTTTGAACTAAAATCTAACCATTTAACAAACAAAGGCACTTTCAGCCATTTTTACTCGAGTTCACTTTGTAGGAACATTTTCCAATGAAAATAACTTTTTCAGTATGTTTCACTAATTTTACAATAAAATATAAAGAATAAAAATAAAGCATATCATTATCTTTTTGAAATAAAACACACAATTTTTTAATGAAAATCACCACCAGCGTAATTTATTACACAACCGTGGAAGCGCGGTCCCACAGGCCGCAATCAAAATATAAAGCGAAATTACTCCCGCAAAATACAGCCGGTGACGTAACCTACACTCTTGACAGTCGTTTTGCCACTAAAACCGAAGCTACTGAGGCGGACAGATGCGTAGGGTACGCGGGAGGAGAGTGGCACGCGACGCATAATCTGCAAGCGGCCTGTGAGACCGTACGTCCATAGGTAAAGGTTTTAGGGTCTCCTAATTTTTGCCTTTTTAAATTATTGTACTTACATTTACTAAGCTTTGTCTGTATTCTTTTTCAGGCTTACTGAAAAACCTTAAGACGCATCTTGGGGGAAAGCGATACTCTTGTCCCCATTGTAACTACTCTTGCTCTCGTAAGTCAACGTTTGAACTGCACTTGCGCACACATTCTGGAGAAAACCTCTTCTCATGTGCCATATGTAACTTTTCATGTTATCAAATAGAAACTCTAAAAAGGCACATGATTGCCCACAATGGAGAAAAAGGTTTTTCATGTCCCGACTGCAACTATTCATGTTCTCGAAAGAGTGATTTAAAAAGTCATATGTTCACTCACAGTGGAACAAAACCTTTTTCATGTCCCGACTGCAACTATTCATATTCTCGAAAGAGTGATTTAATACGTCATATGATCAGTCACAGTGGAACAAAACCTTTTTCTTGTGCCGACTGCAACTATTCATGTTCTCTAAAGGGTAATTTAAAAAGGCATATTTTCAGTCACAGTGAGATAAAACCTTTTTCATGTCCCGACTGCCATTATTCATGTTCTCAAAAGGCTGATTTAAAAAGTCATGTGTTCAGTCACAGTGGGATAAATCCTTTTTCATGTCCCGACTGCAACTATTCGTGTTCTCGAAAACATCAATTAAAAATGCATATGTTCACTCACAGTGGAACAAAACCTTTTTCATGTCCTGACTGCAACTATTCGTGTTCTCGAACAGTTGATTTAAAAAGACATATGTTCAGTCACAGTGAAACAAAACCTTTTTCATGTCCCGACTGCAAATATTCATGTTCTCGAAAGGTTGATTTAAAAAGACATATGTTCACTCACAGTGGAACAAAACCTTATTCTTGTGCCAACTGCAACTACTCATGTTCTGGAAAAGGTCAAATAAAAAGTCATATGTTCAGTCACAGTGGAACAAAACCTTTTTCATGTCCCGACTGCAACTATTCATGTTCTCAAAAAGAACATTTAAAAAATCATATGTTCAGTCACAGTGGAACAAAACCTTTTTCATGTCCCGAATGCAACTATTCATGTTCTCGAAAGAGTGATTTAAAAAGTCATATGTTCACTCACAGTGGAAAAAAACCTTTTTCATGTCCCGACTGCAACTATTCATATTCTCGAAAGAGTGATTTAAAACGTCATACGATCAGTCACAGTGGGACAAAACCTTTTTCTTGTGCCGACTGCAACTATTCATGTTATCTAAAGGGTAATTTAAAAAGACATATGTTCAGTCACAGTGAGATAAAACCTTTTTCATTTCCCGACTGCCATTATTCATGTTCTCAAAAGGCTGATTTAAAAAGTCATGTGTTCAGTCACAGTGGGATAAATCCTTTTTCATGTCCCGACTGCAACTATTCGTGTTCTCGAAAACATCAATTAAAAATGCATATGTTCACTCACAGTGGAACAAAACCTTTTTCATGTCCTGACTGCAACTATTCGTGTTCTCGAACAGTTGATTTAAAAAGACATATGTTCAGTCACAGTGAAACAAAACCTTTTTCATGTCCCGACTGCAAATATTCATGTTCTCGAAAGGTTGATTTAAAAAGACATATGTTCACTCACAGTGGAACAAAACCTTATTCTTGTGCCAACTGCAACTACTCATGTTCTGGAAAAGGTCAAATAAAAAGTCATATGTTCAGTCATAGTGGAACAAAACCTTTTTCATGTCCCGACTGCAACTATTCATGTTCTCAAAAAGAACATTTAAAAAATCATATGTTCAGTCACAGTGGAACAAAACCTTTTTCATGTCCCGAATGCAACTATTCATGTTCTCGAAAGAGTGATTTAAAAAGTCATATGTTCACTCACAGTGGAAAAAAACCTTTTTCATGTCCCGACTGCAACTATTCATATTCTCGAAAGAGTGATTTAAAACGTCATACGATCAGTCACAGTGGGACAAAACCTTTTTCTTGTGCCGACTGCAACTATTCATGTTATCTAAAGGGTTATTTAAAAAGACATATGTTCAGTCACAGTGGGATAAATCCTTTTTCATGTCCCGACTGCAACTATTCGTGTTCTCGAAAACATCAATTAAAAAGACATATGTTCATTCACAGTGAGATAAAACCTTTTTCATGTCCTGACTGCAACTATTCATCTTCTCGAAAGGGTGATTTAAAAAGTCATATGTTCACTCACAGTGGAACATAACCTTTTGCTTGTGCCGACAGCAACTATTCATGTTCTCAAAAAGGTAATTTAAATCGTCATATGTTGACTCATAGTGGAAAAAAAACCTTATTCCTGTGCCCACTGCAACTATTCGTGTTCTCGAAAACATCAATTAAAAATTCATATGTTCACTCACAGTGGAACACAACCTTATTCATGTCCTGACTGCAACTATTCGTGTTCTCGAACAGTTGATTTAAAAAGACATATGTTCATTCACAGTGAAACAAAACCTTATTCATGTCCCGACTGCAAATATTCACGTTCTCGAAAGGTTGATTTAAAAAGACATTTGTTCACTCACAGTGGAACAAAACCTTATTCTTGTGCCAACTGCAACTATTCATGTTCTGGAAAGGGTCAAATAAAAAGTCATATGTTCAGTTACAGTGGAACAAAACCTTTTTCATGTCCCGACTGCAACTATTCATGGTCTCAAAAAGAACATTTAAAAAATCATATGTTCAGTCACAGTGGAACAATACCTTTTTCATGTCCCGAATGCTACTTTTCATATTCTCGAAAGAGTGATTTAAAACGTCATATGATCAGTCACAGTGGGACAAAACCTTTTTCTTTTGCCGACTGCAACTATTCATGTTATCTAAAGGGTAATTTAAAAAGACATATGTTCAGTCACAGTGAGATAAAACCTTTTTCATGTCCCCACTGCCATTATTCATGTTCTCAAAAGGCTGATCTAAAAGTCATATGTTCAGTCACAGTGGGATAAAACCTTTTTCATGTCCCGACTGCAACTATTCGTGTTCTCGAAAGGGTTATTTACAAATTCATATGTGCATTCACAGTGGAACAAAACCTTTTACTTGTGCCGACTGCAACTATTCATCTTCTCGAAAGGGTAATTTAAATCGTCATATGTTGACTCATAGTTGAAAAAAACCTTATTCCTGTGCCGACTGCAACTATTCATGTTCTCAAAAAGATCATTTAAAAAGTCATATTTTCATTCACAGAGGAAAAAAACCTTTTTCATGTCCCGACTGCAACTATTCATGTTCTTGAAAGAGTGATTTAAAAAGTCATATGTTCACTCACAGTGGAACCAAACCTTTTGCTTATGCCGACTGCAACTATTCATGTTCACAAAAGTTATCGCTAAAGCTTCACATGTTGACTCACAGTGGAAAAAACCTTTTTCTTTATCCGAAGTAAGTATTTTTGTTCTCAAAAGTGTAATTTAAAAAGTCATTTATTGACTCACAGTGAAACGAAATCATTTTAATGTCCCAACTGCAACTGTTCATTTTCTGAAAAAGGTGATTTAAATCGTCACATGACTATTCACAGCGGTATAAACTTTTTTCATTTTTAGACTGCGAATATCAATTTTCCAAGGAAAATGTAAAGAGCCACTTGTTGACTCATTCACATATGTGTCTTTCTCTAAACTATGGAATTTGCTCCTTTTTTTACATTTACTACTCATTTTGGGAGGCAGTTATGGGACCGCCAACCCCGGTTATCATTATTTTGGAAAACCTCACGCATTTACCATAGGTGGTCCGAAGACGTTCACTACGTTTTGTGACTTAGCAGGGGTGTCGGATTCATTGGCTGAGGTTTTTCTATGTCTTGGTGGCGAATACTTTTGCTTACCTAGTTCGTTGCAGGTCGGATATGAGAGACTGGTTGAGGGAGACCGGTTGAGGGAGACCTTATCTTGACCTGTCCAGCCAGATTCTCTCGACCCATCGCCTCGCTCCGTTGTTGAAGGGTTAGATTTGTACATCCGTTACTTTTGGACACACTGACCTAAGATTCCTACCCACCCCTCGTATCTTATTCCTTCCCAGAAAATCCTCTCCTTCCTTACCTCGAAAAGAAAACCAAGTCTCCTTCAACGGAAGCAATCTTCCGAACAGGCCATCCATTGACATGCTTGGTGTAACTCTAAGTGACCAGCTTAGATATAGGGGCTCCATCGAGGCCAGAGTAAAATTAGCCTCCCAAAACTGGTGACACCAACCAAACCTTTAAAAGTACACAACTGCTAACCCTGTACAAATCACAAGTACGTCTTACGGTTGAATTTGGCAGCCACCTCCGGTCTGGAACTTTAAAATACCTGAAAAATTCCCTCGTCTTTGTATAAAAACAGGCGGTCCGTTTGATAGATTCTCCCATTTTAACAGACGGATTTCAATCTTTAGAGCAAAGGCGTCAGGTATGAATCCTAACCTTGTTCTACCGGTATAACAATGGAAAATGCTCCGAGAAACTAGCATCATTCCATCATTGATCCCTTCGGCACCGGTGCATAGTCCGGAAACACGTCAATTGCGTGCCCAACATTTGTACACGGTTGACATTTGTCACATGAGAACGGGTCGCTTCTTCAACTCGTTCTTGTGTTCAATAGCTCGGCTGTGGCACGATTTTTCGGCCCCTGTGTTTCCTCCTGCCTTCAACATGGGTTTCTTCAAGGCCAAAGTTCATTTCTTCCTCTCCTTAAAAAGACCCCCCACACCGCATCTCAGATGACATAGGCCCTGAGGGAAATTATTTTCCTCAGGGGCCTCCTCTGTGGAGTTAATGTAAAAAAATATAAATATATATCTCTGTATTCCCCCTGAAAGTATAAACAATCATTACTTGATGAAAGAATTTAATTTATTATAACTCTCAGATTGAAGAATTATATAAGTCTTAATATTTATATTCTAAATTGTAAATGGTGGAATAGACAGCCCTGATTTAATTCACTTCAGAATTTCAAATATCCACCAGAGCTACTCGTTATTAAATGATGTTTGAATGCAACAATACCAGGACCAACCATGACTCAGTATTCGGAACACTCGCTTGTACCTAGGTTGCATGAAGTAAGTAATAGATACGCAGATGTGGCGGAACTATTTAACCACGCGGAAGATAGGTACAAAAGGGCTTTCGAATCTTTACAATTAAATTAGTAATAATTTTAACTATTCTAGCTTATTTGTATTAAATTTTTTTGTATATAGGTACTTGAATTTCTGATGTCATTTCGTATTCATTGTTTATGGTATATTTACACCGTTGATATAAATAAATTATGCTTTATTATGTCACAGCAGTTTTTTCTTCTTCGAACCTTATCGTCGCCTTAGTTCTTAATTGTCCAAACGACCATTTGAAAATTTTACAGGAGGTGAAGGTTTTCTTTCATTATTTCAATGAAACATTATGTTAGGTGTATGAGATAAAGCTATTTCCGTAAAGGCAAAGATCTCATTAGTTTAAATAATTCTTAGTTATGTGATTAACTATCCTTTTTTTATACTTTATTTTTAGTATTAAAGTGGAGATTGAACAAAAACTTAAATGGTCGTTTGGACAATTAAGAACTGAGGCGACGTTATGTCACTATTGGCACATTTCTATGGAGCCCTCTTCCTTATTAAAACTATCAATAATTTAACACTATCATAATCAGTGAACGCGTAAGGCTTTAACTGTTGTTATACTTAAGTTGTAATACAAGTAAATTCATTGGAATTGTTTTGATTTAAACCTCTTTAGGGTGTAGTTCTCCATTTTGCTAATTTTTTCGTTGTTCTTTAAAAATATTAGGTTACCATGTTAATTGTATGATTCTGAAAATATATGGAAAACTTATTATAATAATTATTATTAATAAATCTTAAACAAAAACCACGTTGTTTTTTTAATAACTGAAAATCAATTTTGGAGGTGGGTAGGCGGTAATTAGATAACCAAAACATCCTGCCATAGGTCACCCCAAATGGTTCGCTGCTTTTTGTGACTTAGCAGAGGTGGAATCTTGACGGCAGATGCGACTGCCCGCCAACTGCATGGCAGGCCAGATCGGAAGAGACTGGTTCAGGATGACTTTTCACCTCTCCAACAGGACTCTCTCGGAACATCGCCTTGCACCGCAGAAGTAGGCATAGATTTATTATGTCCGTCACTTCTGGACACACTGACCCCTATATTCCTACTCACCTCTAATATCTTTTTCTTCCTGAACTCCTCTCCTTCCTTTCCTAAAAAGATTCTCCAGACAGCATCTTCAAAGATGACACAAAGCCCTGGTGAGTATTATTTTCCTTAGTGCCTTCTGTGTGGAGCCATACCAAAACATTTTTAATTTTTTTTATTTACGTAATTTAAAAAAAAAAACAATGTAATTTATATATTTTTTTTAATATATATATTTACCATTAATTTGGGAGTCTCATAAGCATTTTATTTTTTATTTTTGCATACAAATTTGTATGTATTGACATCTCTCTATTTTTTTAGAATGGTTAACCCCTCCGCAACGTTAGTAGATGTAAGCGTTAGAAATAGGACAGCAGTCAAGTACAATAAGCGTGTTTATACGTCAGCGCGTGTGTTTCCATAGAAATCGTTCTAACTCCGTTATTGTTTTAGTTACATCCCTAAACCAAAAAGTTAAAGGTCGATAGTAGATCATGCTGTACATCTCTATCAAGTTGTCTATAGAAATATATAACAGGAATCAGCTGTCAGTCGCGTAGTTGACAAAAATATTTTCCCGCTCAAATTTTTACCGGCAGCTCGGCCGCGCTCGACATTTTTAATTTTTATAAAATATTTTTATATGAAAAGTGAGGTAACAAATTAATGTGTTCATTACACATATATACAATAGAATAAGTATTGTTGTTTACATTATCTGTGATTTTAGTACCGATCATATTAAAACATCACGTGAGTTTTTTTTACCTTTTTTTAATGTGTGCGTGCTAAATTTTAATATTTACAAATCTAATTATTTATTTGTAATATAATAATTTGAAAGCTTATTTTGTAACCTTTCTAAAACACTTTTCTATTCGGCTTACTATTCGATTTGCTTAAACTCTGCTTGTTTAAGCGTAAATCAAACCGTCTTTCACTTTTGTAACTTAATTAGTCTAAATAATTATTGTCAGTCAAGTGTTCAGACCAGAATCACTCTGTAAAAATTATTCACAAGAATAAACAGAATCAACATCCAGTATCACAACACAAGTGTTTTTTACTACAAAGGATAACCTCAACTACCTCTCTCTATCATCTCATTGTACGGTTCCTCGGTGTGGAACAGAAGGAAGTCAACAAAGGCAGCTCAGACTTACAACCTGACTGCAGACTCTCTGGTGAGAACCACACCTGGACCTACGCATGGGTTACTATTCGGCTACGTTTTTTTTTTTTTTTTTTTTAAGTTGTAGCGGTAAGAACCGCTAAGACACTATATTGCTCAATGGATTCGACCAGTGTGGTTGGCAGCATTACAAGCCATCTGTATTCCGAGGTTGGTGCCCATGCTTCGCAATAGTTCGAGAGCGCCGCGGGCACATAAGTACTAGAGTTTGGTTCCAGGCGACTTGTGAGACGGCCGACGGCATGTGGATCCTGACAGAAACACGACGGGCAGAAGATCTCACAGATTCACAGACCTCATGGGAATTATCAATCACGTATCGTTATTATATTTTCATTGGTTTTCTCATACATAATTTAACATACTATTTGTCGTTTAATAGTTCTAGGGCAATTTTAATAAACGACTGGCGCCTTCCATCTTTCATTCTTAGAAGCAACTTATGATACAATATGCACTGTTTTCTTGGAGCAGTCACCATACCCTGAGATAATCATTTAATTTATTTAGAGTCTCTTTTGTTGATCAAACCTTGTATTTATGATTAAATATTATATTCCCTTTATAGCCTTTAATTTCATTTAGTATTGATTACCATATTCACATGTCTTACCTACCCTGAGCTTAGCATTACCTTACTACAAGATTTAACTTTCATAACCTCAATATTCCATTCTGACAGTAAGATGTCGATTCACACATTTAAATACCACGAGGTTAACCAAATACGTTTAATTACGTTATATTTTGGCACCAACGTGACGTATAACGTTTCAGTGGCGACCCAACGTGCTTTGAACTATTTTATCATATTTTGTTTCGTTTAAAATATATTATTTTGTGGGTATACATTTTTTTTTGACGGTGGAATTCTGTGAGGTCATCTGCGTTTCTAGATGGATTTACATGTAAGTCTTTTTGATCATTTATTGTTAATTTATTATTGCATATTCTCTTTGTCAGCCTGGATCAAACTCATTATTTTATTCAATTCCCTTTGAAACTTTTATTGTAGCCGTGAATAATTAATTAATGCTCAAATATTGTTCGCTTCTCGCAGATTAATTATGACAAACTTTGGAACCACTATTTGACTATTTGAATCTTAATTGTTCGTTGAATTTGAACGATCTATTTTATCATATTCCTTGTTGTGTTCAATACATGAAATACAAAAATCGTCTAATTATTTTTTCCGATTTTTTTTCAGAAAATGTAGGTACTTTTAGCCTCAGTTTGTCACAATGTAGCATTCATGGCTTCAGGAATCACATGGCGTTAATCTGGGATTATAGGTTATAATGCCGAGTACAATTTAAATTGGACCACAATAATAATTAAATTATGTAAGTTAATAATTATTTAAAAATTCTTTCTTGTGATTTAAATCGGTTTCAGATTGAAATTTTGTTTCAGATTGTTAAGCGTCATTTTCGAATTATTGATGTTCTTTAAAAATTATTAGGAAAATCCTTACAACTAAATTTTATTTTTCATTTATGAATAGGGACCTTGGTGATTCTGCGCCCCACACACTTTTACTGGAAATTATCTGAGCTTCTTCATTATTTCTTAAAGATTATCGTATTTTTGAACATTTACATCCTGGTGATTTAGGGTATTGACAAAAAAAAAAAATTTTTTTTTTCATGCGACCCAAGTGAATTTTTGTCACGAACAAGGCTATCTTTGTCAGCCGTTTGTTTGTTTTTCTTCCTTTAACCATGTTTCAAATATTTTATTTCTTTAAATAACTTTTCATAAATATGTTTTCAGTATGGCCAGCATTTTTCTAATGATAAGCGGTGGAAATCATTTTAGACGTCAGTTTCTTCACGCTGATCAGCGGTTTTGCTGGGACCAGTTCTTCGCAACAAGCGGGTTTAATTTTTTTTCATTTATTTTATTACTAGTGGATATAATTGTATTGACAGATTTTGACTTTTGGGAAGTTTTTAAATCATTAATTCTGTTATTATCTTCTTTTGGTAATTTTTTTAAAATTATTAGATCCGTTTTTTGCAGTTGATGGTTTTTCAAATTTGATGAGCTGACATGAAGATCGATGTTTTAGCTCATTCCTTTTGACAAATCTATCGTTTAGTTAATGGGGGATTTAAAATCTTTTTGGTTTAATTATCGATTTAAAAATCTAATTTTATTGGGGGTTGATAAACTTTACCGATGTCCTGATTTCAGAATAATCTGTACAGTATTCTGTTGCATCATGATATATTAAACTTTATCAGGGTAGATTCGTTCATTTTGTTAGCATCGGAGGACATTTTGGATATGTGTCTCGATTGAAAATTGCTGGTTTTAATCGGGACTTACAGATCACAATGATTACTTTGATCTCTCAAATATTTAGTTTTATTGTTCTGTTGGATTTAAATTATTGGGTCATTTTCTTAAATTTTTTTTTAACTTCAGATCTTTTCACATTTAATTTTTTTTTCTCAGGTTTTCTACTAAAAATGGGCATACGTATTGATTTCATCGGGATTTTTCATATGTACGTTTCAGGAGTTTAATTTACGGTTCATTCTGGGATTGTTATTACATCCTTTTAGGGTTCTACATGTGATGACATATTGTTAGTTCGTGCTGTGTTTTTTTCTCTTAGTACGGATTTTACAAAAATTTATTTCTTTATTTTTTTTTTCAGGAATTTTTTTTTTCTCATAGTGACATCTGTGGTCAGTTAGTAGTACTTTCTAGCATTGAGTTGTGAGGCCTCGCTTATTAAAAGCATAGTAATATTCAGGTTACATAGTTTGACGATAGATGTCAGTAGTGGCATAACTGAATTAATATAAATATAAATCGAACAATTTTTGTCATGATTTACTGCGATACTTAAATTGGTTTTTGCGTGAGATCAGATAAAATTTGAGCGCACATCAAATTACACTTCCATAAGCACCATGTCTCTTTTGAGGGATTATTTTATTTATTTATTAATTGTTATTAAATATTTTATTTGATAAATACAGCGTTGGTTTGTTCCGTCACAAATAAATGCTCATATTTTTCAATTGTGTTCGTGTACGTTTTGTCCGTCTGTAATTTGTCTTGTGTTCGTAATACATAGTCAGGTTGTTTTCTCGGGGTGGTGTAGTAAGTACCTGCATAAAACAGGTCATTCTTGCGGTGGTACCATATAACTGGTGTCGCAGTTTAATATTCTGATCAGGTATTACCTCGTCAGGTTTTCGCGGAAAATGCGAACGTTTAGCACATGAATATACACATGGGGCGTGGCTACGCTTATTTTATTGATCAATATTTGGAAGTTGGTTTCATATCATCTCTTCGGAGGATTTTTAAATGATGTGTAAACAGACTCTTGGTTATTGTTGATTTTGATGATAAGATTTGCATATTTTATCTGGTTCTGGTTAGTTCTGGATAATGGGAACAATTCATTTCCCATCTCCTCGGAGGTTTTAGCGGAATGACAGTTTGGCATAGGGCCGTAGGTGGTGGTTTAACACAAAAAACACGTGTGGTACATCGTAATATGGTGTATTAATATTACATTAAATGGTGATAAATTTCACTGCAATTCTATCTCTTTGAGGATTTACACGAGATTATGTGTACGTATTTAGTATTTATGTCTTGTGGTTGTTTAGGTTTAACAGATATATTTTTATGCGTGTTAATTAATTGTTCAGGAATATATTTCGGAAGATAGTATAATTTTTTTCTACAATTTTATATTTCACATTATAAACGGGGTCATTTTACAATGAAGATATTTTTACATTATTTTTTTTATAAGAATTTTAAATAGTAATAAAAGATATTTCTTTTGTTTTAAAATAACAATTAACTTTCATTAATTTTCTACGTTGAGTGTTATGTGTTCACTTTGTTCCTGATCTCTGTTTCAGTTTGATTTTATGAGTTCATATTTGATTATTAATGTTGATCTTTTTACTGCACTTCGACCATGATTATTTTTTTTTACATTTGGAATTAGAGAGACAAAATTTTTTTTTTAAAGTCTGAAGTTAGACATTGTTAAATATTTAATAAATTTGGAATTATTTTCTGGGCGAATTCAGCGACATCTATGTTCTCAAATTATAATCAACACTATATTCTTGGGAAATGATTTAATATTTATTGATATAAATTTTACTTGCTGTTTTTGTGAAGTCTAATTGAATATAATCATAATGGCATTTTTCATTTTTGATTTTGATCGATTAATATTTATAATTTGAATATTGCGTTGTGCTTCTGTGGTGATTAACATTATAACATACATAGAATTAAATGATGCATTCCATATGTTTTTCAAAGGTTATTTATAATATGGTCAGGGTGACTTTTTGCCTTTAGGATCTCAGTCGATGAAGTTTTTAGTACTTTGGCACTGTTTTAATGTAATATAATATTTTAAAGTTTCCTTTTTTAATTAGATTTTGTTTTGAGAAAACCAATTTTAGGCAGGTTCAGTTTTAGGGAACGACAATGAAACTGGATTATTTGGGTCTCACTATCTGGACTACATCTTCAACTATTCGACCTACTTCACATCGGAAGTTCATCATCTTACTCGGATGGCGCATTTCATTGCAGTTTTCTGATCTCCACTCTATATGGAACTTCTTGCACTTTCTGTCACTCAAGGATTTTCTTCAGCTTTCACAAGATGCAGTCTTGACCATCATACATCTTCATTCATATTGGGCGGCAGAGCTAGCAGCGCGGGAAAATTTTCATCACCTACACAGAACCTCACTTAATGACTTTCTTCTGCTCCAGTTTGGATTATTAATCATAAACGCAAATCAAGATCCAATTAGTGCGGCGATGTACGCAGACGGAGGAATGGTCTGATTTCGGCGTTTTTTTTCCATCTCTACCTTGGGCCATCTTGGGTCATCAGTTATTGAATGCATCATAATAGGAGAGATGCTGCATAGTTCGACGCGACTTTCTTTTCATCGCTTTACATTGAAGTCATGCCTACAGTATTGCAGTACGGTGGTCACCGCTTCCTCCATGAAGTACATTATATGGATTGGGAGTACTTCTATCACCAGGATCCTTCCGGCTAACAATCATTATATTTTGGCGTCTTCCAAGACTAACATTTACGACCAAGGCTCACATAGTATGCAGTTCTCTTCAGGAAGTGACACATGGACCTCATGATTTCCAGGAGGAAATATTTTCTCTTTGGTGGAGGGGTAATGTAGCGGTAAGAACCGCTAAGACACTATATTGCTCAATGGATTCGACCAGTGTGGTTGGCAGCATTACAAGCCATCTGTATTCCGAGGTTGGTGCCCATGCTTCGCAATAGTTCGAGAGCGCCGCGGGCACATAAGTACTAGAGTTTGGTTCCAGGCGACTTGTGAGACGGCCGACGGCATGTGGATCCTGACAGAAACACGACGGGCAGAAGATCTCACAGATTCACAGACCTCATGGGAATTATCAATCACGTATCGTTATTATATTTTCATTGGTTTTCTCATACATAATTTAACATACTATTTGTCGTTTAATAGTTCTAGGGCAATTTTAATAAACGACTGGCGCCTTCCATCTTTCATTCTTAGAAGCAACTTATGATACAATATGCACTGTTTTCTTGGAGCAGTCACCATACCCTGAGATAATCATTTAATTTATTTAGAGTCTCTTTTGTTGATCAAACCTTGTATTTATGATTAAATATTATATTCCCTTTATAGCCTTTAATTTCATTTAGTATTGATTACCATATTCACATGTCTTACCTACCCTGAGCTTAGCATTACCTTACTACAAGATTTAACTTTCATAACCTCAATATTCCATTCTGACAGTAAGATGTCGATTCACACATTTAAATACCACGAGGTTAACCAAATACGTTTAATTACGTTATATTTTGGCACCAACGTGACGTATAACGTTTCAAAGTGAAGAAATATTTCATTTGTAGAGCTATAATTGTGAAGTGGTAATAACATAAAGTTTTCGTAAAATGTCATTTTGTTTGAGACATCTCAAGTGCATATTGGCGAAAATTCGGAGGGGTTAAATTAGTAAACTAACCAGGAAAAGTAAGCAACAGAATTATTCAGTTGCTGTGGTCAATTTCTGTCATAATAATTTCGGATAGTATGGGGTTACACTTTTCATTAAATTCAAATCTCGTGCTTTTATAAAATCCAACGTAGCTATAGTAAAAAATATATAAAGTTGTAATTACTAGCCCAATATGAATTTTGGTGCTTCCCAAAACTCAAACTATGCGAAAATAAAATCTTCATATTATTTCGAAAACCATTTTGATTTTATTTTAAATGCACATTTACAGTTATACATATAACCAATAATTAAAATACATTATATACTATTGCTTTTAAGTGTATCTAGTACATTTTATTCTCATGTTCCCTTTGTAACTTCTCCTGCTTACGCGAGTTAACGTTAGCAATGCACTTGTGCACACATAATAGAGAAAAACCTTTATGATGTACCTTTGTTACTATTTCTGTTCTCAAACAGGAAATTTAAACAGGCACATGCGTTCCCATTCTGGAAAAAAACCTTACTTATGTCCCTACTGCAGCTATTCAAGTTCAGAAAAAAAATCTTTATTAAATCATACGCTAACCCATACTGGAAAAAACCATATTCGTGTTAAATTTGCAACTAATCATGTTCTCAAATAGGAAATTTAAACAGGCACTTGCGTACCCATTCTGGAGAAAACCATATTCATGTACCTACTTTACAATTTGGTAGGCGGGTATGGGTACCGCCGCCCTGGGACCCATTTATTGGATGACCAACACCTCTCGCCACAGGTCACCCCAAGTGGTTCGCTACGTTTGGTGACTTAGCAGGGGTGCCCGGGTTCTTGGGTAAATGTTTGTCCAAGTCTTGATGGCGGGTGCGTCGGCCCACCTTCTGCGTGGCGGGCCGGATTGGGAGATGCTGGTTGAGGGAGACCCTTTACAACCGGTTACCGCTGTCCGGGCCGCTCGGTAGTACAGGGGCCCGACCCTCAGGCTCACGACTGAGGGTGGGCTGCCCCATCAACGAGTGTTAAAACCCCGCCGCTGCTGTTGTGCCAGTTCGTGACCGGAGGGGACCCAGCAGTAGCGTTTGGGGCGCATCGGGTGACCTCTCCAGCCGGACTCTCCCTACCCATCGCCTTGCACCGCAGTGGGTGGATTGGATTCATTCGTTCATCACTCTTGGACACTCTGATCCCCAGCTTCCTACCCACCCCTCATACCTTTTCCTTCCCAGACCTCCCTCCCCCCACACCCTATCATAATGTGAGAAAGTTTTTTGTACAGTTTATTTTGTTCAAATTATAACAATTAATTAGCCCTATTAGTAAAAACCTTTAAAGTAAAAAAAAACAAAAATTAATATTGTTAAGTTCTTAGTACATGACGTAAAAATGTAGAATAAATAGAACAAAATTTCAAAAAATTACAACCCATAATAATACACGACTCACGTCACCCACCGCGCAGACGATGCGGATGACAGTGGATCGTACAAAGCTTTCGTGTACATGACGAGATATATAAACAGTTGTTGGACATGTTCTACTTTTGGAAAATGTATTTTTTTTTTTCGAAAATGTAAACAAACATTACCAAGAACACAAAATAACTACTAACAAGACAAAAACTTTTTTTGTACGTTTTGTGGGGACCCTTCGGGGCCCCCTCGTGCCAGGGGCCCTCCGCGATCGCGGACCTGCGGACCTGGCCAGTCATATGAGCTGTAGCTATTCGTCCGACATACAGGTTGTAGATATTAGTATCTGGAGTCGATAGTAGCTTGTAAACTCGCCGTGTGTCATCGAGCCTTTAGTTTAGTACCTGCCGGGAAACATCAGTTTCTTCTTTGTGATTTTTTTACTTTTATTATCTTTTGTCTATGGAAATATTATAAAAATCTATTTTCTGCGTTCTCTTTGCTTTCTCGCCACGCGGTGATATTGGTTTATTTATGTTTGCAAGTCTGCTCCCATCTAAAATAATATCATACAACATAAGAACAACTGCAAAACAACATACGATTTAAGATTATTTCAATAACCATCATATTTATAAAGCAAAGTTGAATAATTAAATGAATAATTGAATAATGAATAATCCAAGCGCTTCTACTTTTCAAGTGACGTTTCTTCAACACTTTGGAATCGACCGCCGCACTTCACCTTGTATGTAAGTAGGTTCTTGTTATATTGATTAAATGAACTCCTTAATCGGTGCTAGTTCATTGTAAGATTGATTGATTGATCAGTCTCTACAGCATTCGCGAGATAACATACTGAGCTACCCAACACCAATCAGATTAACACGTGACAGACGAGAGTACATGACTTTGTTCACTGCTGATTTACGGCCGCTGTCACAATTAAATATCTAGCGATTAGTTAGTTCAATCAATCTTTACCCTTAACTAGAAAGTTCCCGAATCGATTAAGTTAATTTCTTTATATCAACAAACGTACGAAATAAAAGCCTTCGGTTGGTACATCAATTTTAACATGAAAATTCATAAATTATTTTATTTTATTTATTTATTTTATTTTACTTTATTTGGGAAAACAAACAGTTGTACATATTTTATTAAATAATTACATTTGACAAATTTGCATGAACCAGTGAAGTTTCCACATTTGAGAATATAGAATTTAAAGAAAAAACAAAAAACTCATTAATATAAGAAGTTATACATACATAATACCTAACTAGATTACAGAAAATCAGATGAAACCAACATAATAAACATAATAAAATCAGATGAAACCAACATAATAATTCATACGAAAATCAGATGAAACCAACATAATAAGAGAAAAACAATAAAATAAGGCACACAGCAGATTCACGATCAACAATCTGTTTTGATCTTCTCCGTTACATATTTTGTGAATTGAACTGAGGACAAATGGAAAATATCAGCGTCTGAAAGGATATTGTTATATTTTGTGCACGTCCTTTTCAGAAATGTATGTTGTGAGTAGTTAGTTTTTGATTGTGGGATGTGGAATAGTTTATTTGTTCTTGTATTACGTACTGGACAGTGGAAATGGATGTTTTCCAGAAGATAGTTGCTGTCAACAGCGTTGTTGATGATTTTGTATAAAAATTTCTGGTCAGATATATTTCTTCTCTCTTCTAGTGATGTAATTTTATGGAATGCTAAGGAATCTTTTACATGTTCTGATATTCGGAACGATTTAAAGTCTAAGTATTTCAAATTTTTTTTTTGGATTCTTTCTAACCTATCAATATTGACTTTGTATTGGGGATTCCAAATCACTGATCCAAATTCTAGTATGGAGCGAACAAAAGAAAAATATAATATCTTGATTACATGTGGTGATCTGAATGGTTTAGTCACTCTTACAATGAATCCTAGGAGTTTGTAGGCCCTGTCACAAATGGAATTTATGTGTGATCTGAAAGACATTCCGGAGTCCATTATTATTCCTAAGTCCCTTACTTCACTACACCTTTTTAATTCAACTCCGTTTATTTTATATGGGAATGTTAGGGGGTTAGTGCTTTTGGTGAAAGATATTGTATTACATTTTTCTAGATTAAGGTACAGTTGGTTGTTCGCGCAATATAGTCCAAGCCTATTGATATCCTCTTGCAATTCTAGGCTGTCATTAATATTAATTACTTTTTTGTAAATTTTAATGTCATCAGCAAAAATTTGGATTTTAGAGTTTTTGAAGCAAGAGTCTATATCATTTATATACAAAATAAAAAGGAGAGGTCCGAGGTGTGATCGTTGTGGAATTCCTGAGGGTATATTATAGAAACGTGAAGAGAAACCCTTAGCTCTAACTGCTTGACTCCTGTTAGTGACGTACGATTTGATCCATCTTAGAAGGTCCCCACTGATCCCGATTTTTAATAGCTTCTTCAGAAGCAGTTTGACGTTAATTTTATCAAAGGCTTTTGAAAAATCCGTGTATATAGAATCAATCTGAGTTTTACTACCCATAGAATTAAATATGAAATCTGTGTATTCCAGCAGGTTTGTCTCGACTGACCGTTTTCTAAAAAAGCCGTGCTGATTTTTTGATATGGTAGTTTGTACTGCTGGAAAAAGTTGGTCAAGAACCATGTTTTCCATAATCTTGCTGATAATTGGGAGTTTGGAGATGGGCCTGTAGTTAGTGATGTTGTTTTTGTCCCCGCTTTTATGGATTGGTGTAATGAGTGCTTGTTTCCAGACGTTGGGGAAGTTGCCTTCCTCAAATGACATTTTGAACAGCATGGAGATAGGATAAGCCAATTGGTCCCGGCATTTTACATAAAAAATGGATGGAATTAAATCAGATCCCGCGCTTTTGTTCGGATCGAGTTTTTTTAATAACTAACTAACTTAATTATAATAACTAACCTTTCGAAATTAGACTTCTTAAACTATCATATTGCTTTTATGTATTATTCATATTCAAGATTATTAAATAAATGCATCTGCCGGGCAAACTCATGGAAAGCTACTTTTTGCTATAACAATAACCTCAATACTAATTGCTCCATTTATAAATTCCTACGATTCATTGCCTTACGAAAAAACACTGCAAAAATATTGATATATTTGGTGTTGACAATTACAATGGGGATTATAATTATCTTTATTTATAGCAATCAAAATATGATTGCTGGGGCATATGTATTTATATGTGTATATGAGATGTCTATGTATTGCTATAATCCAAACGTAATTAGTGGCTCATGGAGCATATACCAAATTATCTTAATTGCTTCCATTGTAGATTTTTGCAATGAATGGTATATTGCCATTTTTATGATTTAATTAGCTTCCGCTTAATTACCATTCAACTATCTGCGTAAAACATATCTTAAGATACTCTGGACACGTTACTCGTCAAACTGAGGATTCCAACTTGGAGAAATTCATAGTCAAATTAAGTATAAAGTTGTGTCAACAGTAGTGATGGGAATAATCGATACATTTACATAATCGATATTTTTGTATCGATACATAAAAATGATCGAATGATTAATCGATTAATCGCTAGGAGTTCAGGAGCAATAGCTGCAGTCAAATGCAGTATTTTTTCTCGCGGCAGGGGGGGTGTTCACGGGCAAAGCATGGTACATCGGTATGGCAACGTAGATTTTTCATTGCTGGCAATGATTTCTTTACAAGCAACATTATTTTCTATAATTTACAATAATACTTTACTATCTATAATCTATGGTCCGGCCCGACCTTGAAACTGTTTCATAAGATCCGTATTCTTATAGATAATGTAATTTCATAGATGTTTCCAAAATTCTGATATGCGTCATTACATGATTAAGGGGTGTTCAGACATCTAATATAACCGCTAGCAGGTATCTGTTGAACCGCGAGCGCTTATGTTTCGTGGCGTTCACACGGCGCAGATAAAATATTTCTTCCTATGGTAGGAGAGGGGGTCAGTTGAATTAGCGAGCGGCCACGGAGCGCGCATTTTTTGTACTGAATCTATGGAGTTGACATCTGTCACCCACCGTTCTTGGCAGCTCCGTAATTAAAATGACCCCCTCTCCTGTTTTCGTCGGAGTGGGGGGCGCTTAACTGTTGGCATATCGCCTCAGGAGCGGTTACGGCGTAAGATGTGCATTGTCTATGGTTGATGTGCGCATAAAGCGCTCAGGTGTGAACGGTCTGAAGGGATTGTATGGAGAGCGATATGTGGCGTGCTATGATCTTTTATATTTATATGCTCAATGTGAACGAGCTCTTAATCTCAAAATGACATTTAGATTGTAGGAAACTTATACATTAAAACAGTAAACAAACTGTTTTTTTGCAATCGGTGTTTATTGAATAATGATATCTTTGAACAGAAGTGTCTAATTCTAGCGCTGATAACACTTTTTAGAACAAACCATCAATATTTTATAGTCACACAAAATATTTTGAGGTACTAGTTAGTACTCGATGAAATTAAAGATATCGGTTGTTCATTTACAATAAATCAAACATACACTAAACAAATCGATAAATTACTCAAAATAACCCATCTACCTACTTACGAAAAATAATCACCATGTCGATCTTTAACACGTACTGGAATCGTAAATCATAACCTAAAAGTAATATTTCGTCGTTTACAATCGTTTCACGTTTGAATACTACGACCAACACTACCCTAGATGATACATACCCAACCTTAATAACATAAGTAATAATAAACTTTAAATTGTGAAAAACAGTCACCATGGCAATCTTTAAAAATAAACTAAAACTGGAAACGTAGATCGTTACCTAAAAGTATTAACTCATCATTTACAAGAAAGCGGGATGATGATAACATCAACACGCTTTATCAGTTTATCACAATCTGAGATATTTTGACGTATCTTGAAATACAACCTCTCGGATCTAGAATCGATTTGCGTTTACGAAAGAATTCTGACAGTTGTAAAACGATTGTATCACTCATTTTCAATGACATTTCAAAACGATTATATCAGACTGTGCATTCGAATGAATATTGACATCGATAAGCGAGAATCGATTCCACTTCGATGATATTTCAAAACGATTGTATCGAACTGTATTCGATATGAACATAGACATCGATAAGCGAGAATCGATTCTACTTACGATGACATTTCAAACGATTATATCGGATTGTGAATTCGATACGATTATTGACATATCGATGTAATTCATTCGGAAATGGAATCGATGTAAATCCAGCGCTGTGATTGGTCAGAAATGATCGATGTGAGAGAAGCGTTGTGATTGGTCAGAATTAATCGATTTGATATCGATGCGAGAATCGATTGTTCAAGAATCGATTTATCTATGATAATGTATCGAAATGCAACGATGGTAAAAAAGATCGATACAACATCGATATTTGATCGATATTTCCCATCGCTAGTCAACAGCACAGTATGTATATCAAAAGTAGGAACTGTTTTTAACGGTTCTTTTCCTGGATAGTTCGTTATCAATGGAAACGTCATCCTATCTCGTGACCATAAATATACAAACCACCCACTAGATCGATAACTTCAGGCTTTTGTTCGAGAAAAATTTGGTCACTATTTCACCATCAAAATGCAATAATTTTTCGAGTGAGAGCTCGTTCACATTGAGCAGATAAATATAAAAGATCATAGCACGCCACATATCGCTCTCCATACAATCTCTTCAGACCGTTCACACCTGAGCGCTTTATGCGCACATCAACCATAGACAATGCACATCTTACGCCGTAACCGCTCCTGAGGCGATATGCCAACAGTTAAGCGCCCCCCACTCCGACAAAAACAGGAGAGGGGGTCATTTTAATTACGGAGCTGCCAAGACCGGTGGGTGACATGTCAAGTTCATAGATTCAGTACAAAAAATGCGCACTCCGTGGCCGCTCGCTAATTCAACTGACCCCCTCTCCTACCATAGGAAGAAATATTTTATCTGCGCTGTGTGAACGGCACGAAACATAAGCGCTCGCGGTTCAGCAGATACCTGCTAGCGGTTATATTAGATGTCTGAACACCCCTTGATGATGATGATGACGGGTATCTGTGATGTCACACGCCATAGACGAAGATAGAGTAAGCAACAACAAAAAAGGCGCGACCATAGACAATATAATTTTCTTTTGAGGCCTATCCAGTACCACCCAATTCATTAGCCTTAAATATTATTTTAAAAATAAAACTCGTAATTACATGATAAGAATTTTATTAAAAACATGAAATACAAACAGAAAATACATAAAATTAAAATATGATTGTGCGTTCCTACAAAACTACTGAATTTTAAAATTTTTCATTTTATAACGGAAAAATGAAAACTCAGAATTACATGTACATATTTTAAACAAGAATACAATGTAAGCAGGTTATATTTCTGTAGCAAATTGCCACATGAAGAAATTGTTTTAAAGATAAATTACTTAACGGCCCTCGATACTAAAATGTTTCCAGCTCGAATTCGAATATCGAACTCGCGGATAGTGCAGCTGGCCGGTGCGTTTCATTCAAAACCAAGACACTCACAGAGCAAAACAAATTATTATTAATTAAAGATATGTGATTATGAAAATTATGTTAAAATATATTTTAAAATGTAATGCAATATAACGATTGCTTGATTCATGGAGGAGGTTCTCGGTAACTTAAAACATTTAATATAACTTTTTATTTGTATTTTTTTTTGATAAATACATAAATGAAAAAGGTGCACATAGTAAAAGGTACATATAGTAATACATAAATAAAGAGTGACAAAAGGCTTGTCCTTTGTTCCAGCCTGGAAGATACTCTCTTTCCAGAGTGGAAGATACTCTCAGTATCGCCCTGGTGTAAGACCACCATTCAGTATTGAAACGTTGCTTGAAATGGCTTTAGCCGTCTTTGGTGACCAGATCTGAATAGCCAGGTACTTCCCTACCTTCCTCTTCCCCATCTCCTTCCCCTCCCCACTATCTTCAGCCTCACAACATACCCCGATTGGGGATGCCATAGTCCCACTGGCTCCAGACGGGAGCAGTTGGGACTCTTGTGCGGTATTCATGTAAAAAAAAGCCTGGTTTCGCAGTGCGGCGGGGCACTGTTAATACTAAATTGTCTAGATTGATTTGAGGTCACGGTTTCAAAAGCCGGCGAGGATAAAACAAATTTAATTTAATTTATATGAGTATATCATATTGTAGAATTAAAATAAAATTTATATAAGTACATATAATGAATCTGTACCTCATTCCAAAGTGGAAGATACATTCAGTATCGCCCTGGTGAGAGACCATAATTCAGAATTGAAAGTTGCCTGAGAACGGCGTAGATATGTTTAGTGACTAGATCTGAATAACCAGGAACTTTCCAATTCCCCTCTTCCCTATCTCTAAAAATGTGGACTACATACATTAGGAATATTTATTTATTTATTGACGTCCTATTGGGCTTTTACGTAACAAATACAAATTTCATTTATAACAACAGTATAACATAAATAAAAAAAAGGTTACAAAACATACAAATAAAGCATAAACTCAATGTAAAAAAATAGGATGCTAATTCCACATGGATGACTTTAGAGAACTCGTAGGTATAATAATTCACATACCTACGAGCAACAAAAACATTAAAAATAATCAAAACACATTAATTTTTACTTAATTACTCATGGAGGCGTCTACTAATATCTACAGGAATTCCAAAAACTGAAAAAATCGAACTAATATCTATGAGAATCAAAGTGTTGACGAATATCTACAGCTCAAACTGTTGACTAATATCTATGGGAACCAAAGTGTTGACGAATATCTACAGCACTGGCAAAGGTTGGATTTGCAATTATGTATAGCATATTGGAATAACGTAATATTGCGTATGCAGTTTAAAAAACTTAATTTATGTAAGTATGTACGTAAAAATCCCCAATATCGGACTATTGGACACATTTAGCTGATAAGTCCAACCTACGCTCTGTAGATATTAATCAACACTCTGAAGTTCGTAGATATTAGTTCAACATATGAGCTGTAGATATTCGTCAAACATACAGGCTGTAGATATTAGTATCTGGAGTCTTACTCATTGTATGCTTTTGGAATAAGAACAATAAAAAACAATAAACAAAGAAAATCGAAATAAAATAAAAGGATTTCTCATTCATTATTTACATATAAAAACTGGTGGACTAATTTGGCTTAAAATGTATCGAAATTTAAATTAAAAATGTCAGATAGTTCATTGCCCAACCTGTGTATTCTTTCCATCTCAGAATTCGAAGCGAAGTTATTATTGTAAAATAAAATATTTCGTCTAGTACCTATACTTTGGAGGTATATGTAAGGATAACAAGTTTATAGCGTCAGGGCAGTCCAACCTTGAATGAACAATTTTATACAATAAAAGGAGATCAAATATTTTTCGCCTTTCAGGTAATTTCGATAAGTTAAATTTACTGCGTAAATTGACATAATTGATTTCAATTTCTGATAATCGATTTCTGTCAACCGCCGTGACAGAAGGACGCACTTACTGTAGCACTATGACTTGTAATGAGTGTAATATAATAATAAACGAGTGTCTTGCATTTATGCAAAATAAAGCGGACACTCTAGATGAAGTGTCGATTACACAACTGTGCAGTTCCGCATTCTCAGAGGAGGAAATAAAGCTGGCCAAGAACATCTTATTCGACAAGCTCCCAGATAAGCGGACCCTGCGGAAGGGAGACGGCAGGGTCAGCCGCGATCTTCAGGACATCCTGAGGGCCCTGAAAGAGACAGACCCCGACAAATTACCGGTGTTCGTTGCAAGACAGTTACATAAACTGCCGCCCGTTAACTTTGACAGTGTTGACATTTCTCGTCTACTAAAAGATTTCAATGCCATGAAATCTGAAATACGACAAATTAAAAACGATCTAAGTGAATCATCGAACACAAACACAGCCGAAATAATGCAAGAACTTAGTTCACTACGAGATCAAATGAAGGAGATGAATATACGTAATGAGATAAAGACACCAATAAATCAACAAAACGGCGATAAACATGTGGGTAATCCAAAAGTAAACATTAACACCGGTAGACCGGTAACGTACTTAGACGCCTGTAAAACGAATCCAAATGAGCCAACCAACACTACCAGCGCCCCGGCTAATACGCACACGAAATATTCACGAGCAAACACTGCTACCGACGATACTGTGAATGTCGATGTAACTAAGCAGACGGGCCGCATGCAGGGGCCGCAACCAGCGACCACCGACCAGAGCGATTTTAAAATCGTAGTGCATAAGAAACGCATTCACAATATGAGAGGCAAAGCGCAATCAATTGCATTAAAATCTGCGGATATTATCACGTCATTATACGTATCGAGGTTTGCGATTAATACGACAGAAGACGACGTAACTACTTACCTAAAAAGTAACGGCTTGGATGGGTTCAAAGTAGAATTAATAAAGCCATTCCACGCAACACCATTTAATTCTTTTAAACTTTTGGTAAAAGCAAACGAATTAAAAAAATACCTAGTGGAGGAATTGTGGCCGGAGGGAATTGTTTTCCGAAGATTCAAAGAATCACGCACACAGAACAATAACCAAAATGCAAAATAACAATTTAAAGATCATATCGGTGAATTGCAGATCCGTCCGTAGTTCAGAAAAATTCATTTATGATCTGTGCGACACACATGATATTGTTCTAATTCAAGAAACGTGGCTACTCCCATCGGATTTAGATTTCTTATCCCATATACATCCAGATTACAACAGCTTGGGAACATCTGCAATTGATATGTCTATGGGCCCGTTACTTGGCCGGCCATACGGAGGAGTGGGTGTATTATATAGGCAATGTCTCAGGGCTGCCACGATCCCGTTGAATAATTGCCGCATGGCGGGCATTGAGTTAGGCCTAAATTCCGAAAAACTATGCATTTTCACCGTGTACTTGCCAACTTGCACAACAGATCACTTCGAAGAGTACGTTAACTGTCTTGCCGCCTTGCATGCAATTATTGACGAAAAAGATTACACCAACTCCGTAATCATCGGAGATTTCAATGCACACCCAGACTCACTCTTTGGAACTGAACTGAAATCTTTCTGTCAAGAATATGATCTTACATGCGCTGATACCGTAATATTACCAGAAAACTCTTACACATATATCAGTGACGCGCATCACACCACCAGGTGGTTAGACCACTGTCTGGTGACGAACAATATCTTTAAACAGATTTTAGACATGAAAATACACTACGACGTGGACTGGACCGATCACAGGCCTCTCGAATTGACCCTACAAACGGAAGGAATACCGAAAACCGAAATTTATTCATGTATAAAAACCGACTGTGCAACATGGAATCCTAAAAATGAACACGATATCCATAGTTATACTCGAACATCACAAGTTTTTCTACAAAAAATTAAACAAGATCTTACGCGGTACGAGAGAAGTGACAACCCTGATCGAGCTAACATTAAGACACTGTATACACGTATTATAGAGGCCCTGCGAAGCGCCGCGATTGCAGTATTTAACAATCGTAAACGAAGATTGCAACGACGTAAACAAATCTGTGGATGGAATGATTTTGTCGCACAAAAATACATAGAATCAAGACGTGCAATGATGATATGGATTGAAAATGGCAGGCCTCATGAGGGCTCGATTGCGGATGAACGAAAATTAAAGCGTGCTGCGTTCAAACTAGCACTGAAAAAATGCCAAAACGACTGCGAGCAAATTCAAATGGACAAAATAGCAGGAGATTTACATAGTCGTGATTTCAAACAGTTTTGGCTGAAGACAAACAAACACTGCAACGTGAAATGTAAAATTCCGTGCAACATAAATGGAGAAACGAACACTAAAGCAATTGCTAACATTTTTGCAGATCACTTCTCCATCTCTACTCCGACCTCACCGAACTCTGCAAGCAAACCACCACCTAGTCCTATCCCAAATGAAGACAGTGGCCTCTTGATCACAGCGGACATGGTCAACACCGCCCTGAGATACATGAAAGCTGGAAAATCAGCAGGTCACGACGGATTGAGTATCGAACACATCAAACACGCTGGAGGACCAATTCTTCAACTGCTGGCGAGTCTGTTTACCGACATCTTAAAGAATGGATACCTACCAACTGACATGACAAGAACAATAATAACTCCCATTCTCAAATCAAAATCGTTGGACTCTACCTCCCAGGGTAGCTACAGACCGATTTCAATTGCCACCACCATCGCACGATTATTCGAACGTCTACTACTAAACCAGATCGGTCCCAGCTTGGAAACTAAGGACAACCAAATGGGCTTCAAAAAGCAAATGTCTACCGATACTGCTATATTTACTGTGAAAAGAACCCTGGAATACTACAGGAATAAAAAGACCACCACGTATGCATGTTTTCTAGATCTGAGCAAGGCCTTCGACAGGGTTTCTCACTCTCTACTATGGGATAAACTCAGGGAAAGAGGCATATCACCGGCGGTGATACATATCCTCGACTTGTGGCATAGACAGCAGGAGAACTTAGTAAGGTGGAAAGATGGACTCTCCGAACCTTTCCTCCTGAAGAGCGGCGTTAGACAGGGAGGATGCATGTCCCCGATATTGTTCAACCTGTACATGGACGAACTCACCGACAGGCTAAACAATGCAGGGGTAGGCTGCCAAATTGGAGGACAGTTTCTGAACAACATCAGTTATGCGGACGACATGGTATTGATGGCACCATCCATAAGGGGCCTACGAATTCTTTTAAAGATCTGCGAAGAGTTTGCTGAAGAAACAAACATGCAATACAACCCCACTAAAACGGCTCTACTGGTCGTAAGATATGGACAAGGACCAAAAAATATTCCTCCAGCTACCCTGAATGGTGTGAACCTGCAGGTGACTGAAGGAACTAAATACCTTGGACACATAATCACCAGTAATCTGATGGACGATGACGACATCGATAGGCAAAGAAGAGCTCTCAGTGTAAAAGCAAACATGCTCAGTAGAAGATTCCGCCTTTGCAGTACTGCTGTAAAAAGGACGCTCTTCCTTTCCTTCTGCGCAACACTGTATACGTCTGAACTCTGGGCAAACTACAAGAAGAGTAGTATAGAAAGACTTCGGGTTCAGTATAACAACGCCTTCCGCATAATGTTTGGTCTCCCCAGATATTGCAGCGCATCCCGGATGTTCACGGAGGGGCGAGTTCCTGGCTTTGCAGCCCTTATTAGATCCAGGGTGGCAGGAATGAGGGAAAGGATAAGCAGCTCTGGAAACATCCTCGTCATGGAAGCCCGCATCAGTCCATCATCCAGTATTGATGCACAATGGAGAAAAATACTGGCTCCTTACGTGCACACAGAATCCTGAAAGCTTAATATTATTATTTCTTTTGTTTTCCATTTACTACTATTACCTTATTATCTTTTTTTGTTTCGTGTACATTCATATCCAACTTCTTTTTCTTTTTTTTCCTTTCAAATACTTTGTACATGTATGTTTATATTATACCCTTATGGAATGTGTGGGATTGCACTCTCCTCCCCACATACTGGAATAAACACTTATTTATTTATTTATTTATTTATTTAATAATAGGAATACCAATTTTGAAAATAATAAAACGTAAAAATTTATTTTGAATTTTTTCAATTTGTAAACAATGAGAGTTGAAATGAGGACACCAAATGCTTGAATTGTATTCAATCTGACTCCTAACCAAAGACGTGTATAGTAAATTTATGGTTTTTATGTTATTAAAGTCTTTAGCGATTCTGAGGATAAATCCAACCATTTGTAATCCCTTACTGGTAATGCTAATAATGTGATTCAAGAAGCGTAATTTGGAGTCAAAGATAACACCGAGGTCGTTGAATTCGAAGACTCTTTTTAGAGTGGCATTGTTAATTGTATAGTCGAATATTAAAAGGGTTTTAGATCTAAGGAAACAGATCGTTTGGCTTTTGTTGATATTAAGACATAATTTGTTTGCGATGCACGATTCATAAAGTTTATTTATTTACTTTACTTTTTTTCGCTATTATACACTTTTCTAAATACTCAGGATTTCTAATAGGCATGCAGCGATTATGTCGAGGATCAATTAATTCGGGTAGCATGCAAAATTTGTAAAAGCGTTTCAGCTATTCAACCATATTAGTCTGCCAAAATTCGTCATCCCGTAATTTTTTTAAAATTTTTATTCCGAGTTCAGTCCATACAACAAACATACAAATATCTTTTTTTGTTACATGTAATTGGCCCTGAACCTGATAAAACCAATCGTGAGATGTATTTACCAGCATTTCTCCGTTACTATGAACTGCACGCCACTGCTAATTACACATATAGAAAATAATCGACCGGTAAGTAGCAGAGTGGGCATCACGTTTTGGTCCCGGGCGTCGCGTGTTCGATTCCTCGGCTGGCCTCCATCACAACACAAGCAACATTTTCGGCTTTCTGTGGTGGTAGTAGGAGATTTTCAAACATTGTTGGGTTATTCGTAACCCGGGAATGTTTGTCTTTCTTTAAAAAAAAAAATAAAAATTTAAAAATGAATGATGAATTTAAAATAAACCGATGGATTGTTCACCGCTGCTATAGATATCGCATTTGAAATAAATTCCTTGGATACCCTTAAATAAAATACAATTTATTACTAATTAAATAATTTTATATAGGGAAAAGTTAAACGCAGATTTTATGCTAGATAATAATCGAGCATAAAAACTTTCCCAGTTTTGTTAACTAATTATAATTGTTTTTTTAAAATAAAGCACACACATATACTGTTAGCAATTAATAAAACGCTAAGTTAATATTCACGATGAAATATATTGTCTCCACGTTAATTGACAATAACAACATTCAAGAATCGGCAAGCTTATATTCCGCCATTTGTATTTTCTCCAGCCGTTCGCTCTCGTGCTGTTGGTAGTTCTGCTCCAGTCGGCAGTCCTGCCAACCAGGAGGAGTTAGTAGTTGCCTATTTTACCGACCGCGCCGTAGCTGGTGTAGTTTCCTTGTTGGCCGCCAGAGGCGATAGCAGTACCTCTGGCGGCGGATGAGCAAACCAAACGTGTGAAGCGGCAATATTTAAATATGCTGCTAACAATACATAGGTACCTTATAATATTACTCTTTACGACTTTCTTTACTGCGGTTGAGATGAACTTTCCTTTTCTAGAGTACGGATATTTACTTTTTTTATTGGCCATTTCCACACTTTTATATTTTAAAAATATCAAATTTTTTATTACCTAGAAACCCGAAAAAATGTTAACAATAAATTAATTCTTTATAATACTATTTGACACTACGCAGCTTCGACGGAAACTCACAGATGAATATACTCACATAAAAAAGGCGGCAAACTATTATAGCCCCTACGCTCAACGCATAGAGTGTATTATTCTTGGAAGCGTCGCATATAAGTAAAATAATTACGCGGAATTTCGAACTTTGAAAAAAGATTGACACGACGGACCGTAAGGAGCGTCCATTCACGGCCACCTCGTAGAGCCGAATGAATAGGAGAATTCTTAGATGTTCATTATATAGTATTTAACGAAAATAAATTGTTAATAAAAACATATATCTCGACAGAAAAATGTATTTATGATAGCTTAGCGTGGCTACATTATCGATATTTTGACGATTAATAACTTAGATTGTCGTTTGAATCTGAGAATTCATGATACTCCATACAACGATTGAGATCGCTAGTAAGGAAGGCCCTTAACGTACCTATTTTATCTTTCGTCAGGTCTAAAATAAATTAACTATATTGCCAAAATATAACCAAGGTCCATGGAGACATTAGTTTGCATAAGATGTTTGATTTTTCATTCGGGGCTAAAATATGTATAATATTTATTAATTTGGAGTTTAGTTTGGTTCAGTTCATCATATTTTTCCTGAAATCATTAAAATTAATGTAACAAATGTACATTGAAAATTAAAACTCTTCAAAACAAAAACAAAAAATATTACTTAAGAAGTTATATTTTATAAAAACTATATTGGTTCACTTATAGAAATTAGTTAAAAAATGGAATTTTATTTTATTTGTTACATGTATATGGTACATGTATGGTATGGTACATGTACATGGTATGGTACATGTACATGTATTGTGTATATGGAAATTAGTTAAAAAATTGAATTTTTATTTAATTTGTGTACATGTACATATCTGTGTATGTATGTAGTTACGTTTCCTCCCAAGTCTTTTAATTTATGATTACTTTCATACTAAACCAAGTTCTGGGATACCTACTTACTTATATAAAGAAACCTACTCAAATGCATTAAATTTGTCTGACGTTATTAAATTTTTGTAAAATGAAAGTAAGTAATAAAAATAATAATTACCTCTGCATCATGCACAATGACTGATAGTATTTCCCTTAACCTCATCTAACCATCTCCAGAAACAGAATCGAATGTATTGGGATGTGGATATAAAATGTTATATTGTAAACAAGTAAAGTTTTGTCGGTTCAGATTCCACTGAAAAATAGGAATACATTTATTAAAAAATCTAAAATCATACTTGAATAATAGGTATTTTAGCAAACCTAACTCCTATAAGTAACTTATGAAAAAAAAAACAAATGAAATGGTAATTGTTAAAATCTATTTTATATAATAAAAAAACATAAGCACTATTGTCAAAATCCAGAGAGGAAATTAGGAAAGATTAAATTTATGAGATAGGTCGATTCAACATGGAAAACATGTATACCTTTTTAAGGTGTAATCGTGATGTTGGACTGCATCAATTATTAGATTCCGGGTGGATAAATATGTTCTGAAAACGGAAACATGTACAACACAGATTAAAATACAATTTAAATAACATACCTACTTTAGGAACACTGAAATATCAACCAAAGGAAGTTTCCCACCTGTAATTTTGTTCGAATTACGGGTCCTGTTCTTCCTTTTTTCATTTGGTCGCGAATTCCCAAAATCCATATTCGCACTTATTGGCATCTTATTGCGTCAAAATGAAAATGCATTGCAAATGTCAAGGGGTGTTCAGACATCTAATATAACCGCTAGCAGGTATCTGTTGAATCGCGAGCGCTTATGTTTCGTGCCGTTCACACGGCACAGATAAAATATTTCTTCCTATGGTAGGAGAGGGGGTCAGTTGAATTAGCGAGCGGCCACGGAGTGCGCATTTTTTGTACTGAATCTATGAACTTGACATCTGTCACCCACCGGTCTTGGCAGCTCCGTAATTAAAATGACCCCCTCTCCTGTTTTCGTCGGAGTGGGGGGCGCTTAACTGTTGGCATATCGCCTCAGGAGCGGTTACGGCGTAAGATGTGCATTGTCTGCGCTCAGGTGTGAACGGTCTGAAGGGATTGTATGGAGAGCGATATGTGGCGTGCTATGATCTTTTATATTTATATGCTCAATGTGAACGAGCTCTCAAACGAAAATAAAGCCGAGAAATGCAACCAAAATACAAGCTTCCTATTGGTGGAGGTAGAACCATAAACAAGGAGTGGGACCATAAACAAATCGAAGGGGACTTATGATATCACCGAAGATTCGGTTCACATTTTGGATCGGAGTTATACCCGCCTGCTTGTGACGTTTCTGTCTGCTTTTCTGAAGTAATATTGTAAAAACTGCTTAATATTTGTGTTAATTTATGTAATTTTCGGTTATTTCAATTACGGTAACGTATTTTTCACGAAACGTTCACATTCTTGCAATTCTGTTTTTCTCTTGACGTTTTTTCAATGTATTAGTTTTGACCGCCTCGCTTCGCCTTGTACGTAAGACGTTTATGTTGTATTGAATAATTAAGGCCCAAGCTCTTTAATTAATCCATTTATTATAAGAATTTGATACATTTTAAAACGTTTGCGATACATTATTATATTGAGCTACCCAACATCGGCCAGGGTAGCTATTCCCGAAGCGTTCTCGCTCGCAATCTCCGTCGAAAGTATGTCCGTTAGTCGACTTGGTTATTCCTGAGCTTGGTCGAAGTAACATTCTTAGACGCCAAACGTCAAAAGTCACTCCACATAACAACGAGTGGGTCTACCCAGTAGAAACACAGCAGCGAGTGGTGTGAAGTTGGCGTATCTATGCAATTAGCTGTCAAAATTTGGTTTTATTTGTTTTCCCGCGCGACCTTTCACACTCGCAATTTTCGCACCCGACAATTGTATTTCCAGAATACCTGATTGATCATAATCTAGATTTAGGTCTGATTGCTGGAGGATGACTGGTTTATTTATGGCTGGAGGATTGGCTCCACTTGAGCCTGGGGCTGTTAATAGAATTAACCTAGATTTAGTGGCTGGTAGAGCTGTTAGAAATAGGATAGTTCAAAACTATTTCAAAATTCTTTCTGTATTTATACTAGTCTTTATTATCATTTTGTTGTTGTTCACTGTATATTATTTGTCAAGTGTCTGATCGTATTATTATTAATGATATTAGACAAACAATAGTGAGACCGAGTTGACAGGAAAAAGCTATAGGTGTTGTCCAAGTACAGAGTGAATACGAAGCTCATTCAGGCAATTGCGTCTCTATATGAGGGAAGCGTTGCATGTGGCTGATGTCAGCGTGATGTGTAAGATTAAGAAAGGGACGCTCCGATGGTTTGGGCCTGTGGAGCGAATGAACGAGGAAAGGAGTGTATAAAGAATATATGATGCAAATGTGAATGGTGGAAGAAGTCGAGGACGCTCAAGAAAGACATGGCACGACCAAGTGAATCAGATACTTGAGTCGGGCCATGTCAAGAGTCAGAATAATAGAAGAGCATGTATGAGACATTGTATGAATGTGAACAAGGCAAGGAATGTGTGCCAAGACCGAGTTGTTTGGCGGTCCGTCTTCTCTGCCTACCCTTGCGGAGAAACGGCGTGATTGGTTAGTTAGTTAGTCAAATAATGAATGGTGAGGTGAGGCTGCGTTACAACAAACACTTCAAATACAATATTTTTTGTGATAATATAGTGATGTAAAATGTAAGAAAACAATGATGTGATCATAAAAAATGTATTTAACATTAATATATCATTATTTTTTTTTTAAATAATACAGAAACAACAGTTGTTAATATACAATGTCAATATATTTTGTAATTCAGGCTAAAAATATAGAATTAGTACTAATGAACCAATCAAGTCTGATATTTTCTATTATGAAACTAAAATGCAGTAGCATAATATCACAATTTATATCATATAATGCAGCAAACATCACAGTTTCAGCTGTTCAATTACAACACTGCTATTGATATTGTCTACTAAATATCTTTTGTTAATTTTAGAAAAACATTATATTTATCTTCGATAAAACTAAAATGCAGTAGCATAATATCACAATTTTTATCATAGAATGCAGAAAACAATACGGTTTCAGATGTTCAATTACAATTGTAATTATTTCAACATATTTTGTATTACAAGCGAAAAATAAACAATTAGTACACTGATGAAACTAATCAAGTCTGATATTTTCTAGTAAATTATTTTCTGGTGTTAATTAGTTAAACATTATAATTATACATGATAAAAATAAAACTTGCATTCATTACCCTGATATTGTATACTAACTATCTTTGGTTAATTTTAAAGAAAAAAAAACATTATATTTATCTTAGATAAAACTAAAATGCAGTAGCATAATATCACAATTTTTATCATAGAATGCAGAAAACAATACGGTTTCAGATGTTCAATTACAATTGTAATTATTTCAATATATTTTGTATTACAAGCGAAAAATAAACAATTAGTACACTGATGAAACTAATCAAGTCTGATATTTTTTAGTAAATTATTTTCTGGTGTTAATTAGTTAAACATTAAAATTATACATGATACAAATAAAATTTGCATTCATTACCCTGATATTGTATAGTAACTATCTTTGGTTAATTTAAAAAAAAAAACATTTTTATCTCCGAGATAAAACTAAAATGGGTAGGAGGTACCACAAGGGGACTTGTGGCCTCCGAGAACAGCGGCACCTCAACAGTCTGACATCTGCTGCAGCCAGCAACAGACTGTGGTCCTCCAAGTGATTCAAAGTCGAAGTTGACCTCCCCATGTTGAACTTCCGTGTGGCCCATAATCAAGACTGGGCTGATTGACTGTAGTATCAGCTCGTCAGTCGCGTTGAGGCTGACTGCTGGCTCTGGTGGTCCGCCTCCCGTCCCGGCCGAATGCCGCCTCAAGGAGGCATGCTTTAACTTGGCCTTTGACCGTAAGTCTTGCCAAGTCTGAAAAGATTTTTGAATCAAATTAATTATTTACACATAATATTGGTGGAAAGCAACTATTAAAAAAGCAGGACAACGTCAATATCAAACAATTTTACTTGAATTTTGAAACAATCAGCTTTGAAATAACGTAGCCCCATTATCATTCTTTTCAATATTGTGATTTTCAAAACATATAAATTAGGCTAAACGAAACACCATGTGAGCGGTGACCGGACAACTTAGAACCTTTTCAGTAAAGTGATGATAAAAAATATATTAAAAAATGGTTAAATATGTTAGGGTTTTAATGACTTCAAAGAGATGTCGAGTTGACTTGATTAGGCATGGAATCCATGTTAGATGTGAGCATGGTGTTTGTTTTATTGAATAAAAATTTTTCGTAGGCAGAGCTTCATCTGAACGAAGCATTAGGGTAACAAATAGACATTTTAAGTGGAAATGAATCAAAACAAACCTTTCTCCAATGTTTGAAATCTTTGTTGGCCCCTGCCATGGCATTCAATTTTTCGGCAATCGCCACCCATCTCCGTCTGGATTCGGCGAAGGTAAATGTTGAGGAAAATTTTCCACTCACAAGTTCCACATCCGAACTTACTAATTCAATTAGTAATTGTTTCTGAGCAATCGTGATGTAACCCGCGGCCATTTCTGTTGTTGTTTTGTTTTTAGTCTGACAGTGACAGTCAAACCATAGAAATCTCAAAAACACCAAGAACATAGACAATATTCACAGGGCTGCCAATATAATCATCATTTCGATCGGTCGACGTTCAAGAATACGTAAAATTGAAGGATTCGACAAAGTTCGTCGCGACGACGATAAATTTTCGCTCTCTTCGAGGCGCATAACGAGGAACTTTTGATCGACCGTCAGGAATAGGGCCCCTGGTCAACAAGCGACAGACTAGAGTTTAACACAGGTTGGCAATGTAGCGCTGTCCGAAATATTGGCTAAAGAAAGAGGTAGCGCAACACGGCATACTGCCCCAAAATTAAATCATATTACTTTTGGTCGTTAAAATCTCACCTCATTTCCGAGAGTACATAAGTTTTTAGATTGTAATTTACGACCGCTGTTACAAATGCTGACCAAGAGATTAGTAAATTTATGAAATCCTTACCCTGCGCGGAAAACTTTAACATATTTCTGTTAGTCAATTCCATTATTACATCATATTTTATGTCTTGCATTTAATCATTATCAATAATAGACATAACCAAGCTTAATATTCTTTTTACCCTGAAATTCGATAGCCAATGTTGGATATTTTTTTTTATTTACCAGATCTCTTTTTTTATCAATCAACTTTTATCATTAGTTATAAACAGGTTGCGAATGGGACACTTTGTAGTTTTTACAAGCAGAGTGGGAATTGAGGACAAAAACATTTTTCCTTATAGCATTCTCAACTTCTCAATGCGATAAATGTATAACTTTGTCATCTTACTGATAAAACTTGTGCTTGTCTGCTCTTCACCTTATCATACTTTGGAAATCTTAGTTGTTTTTTTTTTTTGTATGAATACCGCACTTGTATATGCCACAATTTTTTTTTTTACATGAGATCCACACAGGAGGCCTTGAGGAAAATATTTTCCCTCAGCGCCTATGTCATCTTTGGGGATACTGTGTGGAGGGTTTTTTTTAGGGAAAGGAAGGTGAGGAGAGTTCTGGGAAGAAAAAGGGTTTAAGGGTGGGTAGGAATCTGGGGTTCAGTGTATCCTGGTCATCCGCCACCAAGACCTAGACAAACCTCACCCCATGAACCCGGCCACATCTGCTAAATCACCAAACCGAGCGAACCACTTGGGGTGACCTATGGCAGAGGTGTTGGTTATCCAATAGACGTTCCCGGGGCGGCGGTACCCATTCCCGCCTCCCAAATTGTAAATTTTTTTTTTTTTTTATTTTTTTTTATTTCATACAATTTTTGAAAGTACACTTTTATGTTTTTTTCTTGATTACCATACTAGGCTAATGCCCGTGTTAAGGTAATCATACATGATATAAGTTATGCAGTGTGAAAACTAGAACAAAATATAGGTTTGAAACAGAAATTATAAGATATTAGAAACAAGAGAAATAAAAAAGATAAAGTATTTAAGGTAAAATATAACAAGATATATGTATACGTAAGCACATACACATACATATGCATACACATACACAAATACATACATACATATATATATATATATACATATATGCACACATAAATACATACAAACACACATGTATATAAAGGATTATAAAGAAGAAGATGTTTTAAAGAAGTTAAAAATAAAATACTATAAAATATAAAATACTAAGAAGTAAGATTTAAATATGTGTTTTTTTATTTATATGGTATTTTTTTATGAAAGCTAAAATTTTTACTGGAGATTTGTCAAGGTAGGTTAACCCATTGGCCACAAACCCCGACAGCCTGCCGGGTGTGCAACTCAGGTACTTAACCACAAACCCCGGCACGCTGACGGGATAGAGTAGGTCCGCCAAAAAACGGAATACGAGCTCAACAATGACATTTTTGAATAAAATTTTAAATGCCGAACATTCTGTAGATAATTAATCATTCATTTCGAAGAATTGGCAATAAAATGTTTCTTATGTTTTTTCACTGATATTTGTGTTCCAAGTTTTGTATGCTGCCAGCCGCCATTTAATTTCTTCAAAATTGCGAGTGGTTCTAGGCTTTTGGTAGTGACCCTGAACGTCCCTGATTGCTTTGAGGACTATCATACCATTATTTTATTAGTCATTAGTAATATTTGCATGTAAAAAACAACAATCATTATTGTTTGATTTATGAATAATATGTTTTTTTGTAACTTTTTGAATAAAAATGTGAAAAAAAACTTACGAAAAAAGAGAAGGTTATATTTGTATCCTTATTTACACACATTTCAATATATTTTTTTAATTTTATTTTAATGTTTTTCTTTACCTTAATCGAATATGTAAATAAATTTAAAGAAATTAATTTATTCGAATATATGGTTTAAAAGTTACAATAGATTTAGTACACCAATGCAGGTTTTCAATTTTTGGTACAAAATTAATTCAGTGGTGAAGGCCAATTTTTTTGCTTATTAATTCTGTGGCCAATGGGTTAATAATCGTCTAGAAGAGTATATATTTAGGTTAGATTAGATTTCAGTGAAGTCAGGTTGGAAAAAGATGTGAAGTATGATATTTTATTTAGTTAATTTAATTATTTTCTTTTCTTTTATAATGGTTAGGAAGTCATATATTCTTTAAAGAAATCTCGTCCCCTTTCGAATATCCAATTTTGAACACGAGTAGTAAAAAGAGGTATGGTAATATTTGATTTTATATCGGTGCTCAATGCATTGTATATTTTGGGGGCAATGAACCAAAATTGTCGGTGAGCGAATGTGGTTCTAGTTTTTGGGACCACGCATCCCAGGTTTGATGAAAAGCGGGTTTGGGCTTGATGTTGTGGAGCCACCAGTAGGTTATTTTTCCGTATGTAGGATAGGCTTGTCTTGGTGAATAGTTGGCGAATATCTAAGACCCTAAATTTAGTAAATAGCACATTAGAGGGGTGGGTAGGTTGGTATTTAAATATGATTCTCAGTATTAGTTTTTGAACTGTAATTATTGGATTAATGACGGATTCTGTGCAACCACCCCATCCCAAAATACCGTATGTTGCAATGGATTGAAAAAGGGCAAAATATACGCTTCTAAGGGTTTTTAGGTCTAAGATGGATCTAAGAGAGCAGAATATATGGCAGAGCTTACGGAGTCTTTTCACTGTGTCACTTATGTGTGCTTCCCAACGTAGTTGGTCATCTATGATTATGCCCAGATATTTAACTTCCTTAGATGATTTAAGGGCAGGAAACGTTGTAATAGGTGGGGTTCCGGGTGGGTGTGGGTGCATGTTTAGTGAACACGAGTGAATTATTGGTTTAGGGCAGTTGTTGGGAAAATTATGTTTGCGTATGGAAAACGTCATATATTGTGTTTTGTCAATATTGAGTGTAAGGAGATTTGTGTCAAGCCAATGCCTCACTTTTATTAGGCCATTATTAGTTTTATTAATAACTGCTTGCCATGTTTCATCTTCGAATATTAAGACTGTATCGTCGGCAAATGATAAAATCTTACCTCCAATATCCATGGTACATAGTGTGTTGATGTATAAAAGAAATAAGAGTGGTCCTAGTACACTGCCTTGCGGTACACCGTAAGATATGGATAATTTTTTGCTTTTATTTATTTTGTCAGAGTGGATAAGAGTTTGTTGAGTTCGGTTTGTTAGGTAGTTTTCGAACCATGTGTAGGGTATCCCAGTTATTCCGATCTGTTGAAGTTTTTTAAGCAGTAAGGGATGGGAGACCGTATCAAATGCTTTTTAGAGATCGAGGAAAACAGCAAGCGGTTTTCGACCAAGGTCGAGATTAAAAGAAACAATTTTTGTGAGGGCGGCTATTGCATCTGAGGTACTCCTACCTTTGCGGAAACCATATTGGTTGTCCGATAATATTTTGTTATCTTCAAGGAACTTGTAGAGTCTATTCTTCACCGCTTTTTCTATGATTTTAGATATTGTGCTAAGTAAAGATATCGGTCGATAGTTATTTACAGATAGTTTGTCTCCTGATTTGAATATTGGGATTATTGTGGCCTGTTTTAAGGAGTTAGGAAATACACCAGTTTTAAAGCTTAGATTGATTATATGTTTCAGAGGTGAGGCTATATATTTTTGGATATGTTTGATGATTTTTGTTGAAATGTGATCTATACCTACAGAGTTACTGTTTTTAAGGGATGAGATTAGTTCTAAAATTTCTGTGTCAGTAGTGGGAGTGAAGTGGAAAGGGTTATAGCTCAGATTAGTGAGGGGTATATTGTTTGCAAGATCTTTGTCCGAGACGTTGTGTCTGTCTAAAATATTTTTTGCTAAGTTAGATCCAATATTGGAGAAAAATTGATTGAAATGGTCGGAAATTTTTTCGGGGTCGGAATTGACATGTAATATTTGGTCTTCGATGTTAATCTTAACAATGGGTGTATTGGTTTTATTAATATTGGCTATATCTTTAACGATATTCCAAATTTTTTTATTATCACCGGTAGCTTCACTGATTTGTTTATGGTAGTAATCTCTTTTAACACTGTCAATTATTTTTTTGCAGTTATTTCTATACCGTTTGTAGAATAAGAGAGATTCATAATCGTTGGGATTTTTTCTACAGAAGTTATGAATCTTATCGCGCTTTCTGATACAGTGGAGAATTCCTGCAGTGATCCATGGTTTGAGTTTTGTGTCAGATCGTTTTTTTTACTTTTTGTGTATGATGTAGCATCGGTTAAGTGGTTACGTAAGGTATTAATAAATAATTCACATGCAGAGGTGACATCGGTACAAGAATAGATAAGTTCCCAGTTTTCTTTAGAGACACTGTTTAGGAGAGTTTCATATGAGATCTTTTCTTGAGGGGAAGTATTTTGTGGTGATTTTTGATTTTTATGCGAGATAGAAGTGATGATTGAATAGTGATCTGTAACAGTTGATTGATAGACAATGGATTTGGTGTCTAATTCACTCTTAACAAATACATGATCTATACAACTGCTAGTGTTTGAGTCTGATTCTCTAGTTGGTGCTGTAACGGCTGGAAAATATCCTAATAAAGTTAGTGCGTTTAGGTATTCATTTGCTTGAAGGTGCATTTTATTAATTATATTTATGTTAAGATCACCTATTATAAAGGCGTTTTGGCGGTGTTCAATGTTTGATAAAATTTCTTGCAGTGAATGTATGAATGGGGCTATGTTATGTGTATTCGGAGATCTGTACATTGTAAGAAGTGTTATATGTTTATCAATTTGAATTTGTAGACAGTTTGCATTTTTAATTTTGATCTCTTTTACTGAGTGAGAGATATGATTTTTAATGTATACAATGACTCCGTCGTTCTGAGTTTGGTTGTGTAGAGTATTATAGTGATCGTAGTTTCTTATCATTTTAGGGATGAAATTTCCTTGAATCCAGCATTCACTCAAGACAATTATATCAAAATCTGAGACAAGATCAGTGAGGAGAATAAGAAGTTCATCAAAATTTTTGTTTATACTTCTTATGTTCATAGAGAATATCGTAAGGGTTGAATTAGTTAATAATAATTGACGTACTACTTCGGAATTATTGGTAGATATACATGGGATTGGTGTTGTGTTATCTATTAAATCTGCTATGTCTTCCATTTTCTGGTTTTTTGTTTTGCATAAATTATTAACAACCAAGTTGTAGTGACATTGGTACGTTTATGAGATAGAGATTTAGTTGTTATAAATATATAAAATATACATAAATATATAAAGTGTAAATATAGTTGTTGTGAATATATGACATAAGCATAGGTGTATAAAAAGTACTTATAGTTGCTGCGAATGTGTAACATAAGCATATAAATTTTAAACATAAGCATATAAAGAAAATAAAATACAAGCTTGAAAAGAAAATAAAAGATAAGCTTAAAAAGATTATAAAACATAAGCATATAAATAAAATAAAACATAAAGTATTGTGGCATACATAAAATAAAAAATAAAAGACATACATCCATAAGCTTGTTAAAAATAAGAAGAAAGAAGTATCTACCATTTTTACTGTTTGTATAAAGCATAGTAAGTTGCAATGGTTTTGATGTAATCACAATAACACATTTTTTACATAATAAGAAAACTAGATTACCGGAAAGAGGTGATTGTGTTAAGTTATTTGATCGATTAAAAACAATGATGGGGTATATGCTTTTGTTAAATGTCTTTGGGCTAGAAAAATTCAATAATATGTTTTTTGTAACAGAGAGTATCAAGTAATATATAAATGAATATACAACAATATACAAGAGAATCAAGTAAAATAAAAGTATACCAAAGGACGAAAATTGATTATAAGTTATTTGGTGAGGGAGATAAAAGGTTTTTTGTTTTTTCATTGATAAGTATAACGGGTGTCCCAACGTCCTTGCGAACATATATTTGACCCCCTCTGATCCAGGCAAACTTAAAAATATTGTCACGTGCGGCCTTACGTGCAAGAAACCAATGATGTTTAGCTCGAAATGTCAAGTGTTCACTGATATAAATCTGGGAGCTCTTTCCTGCCATTCCTATGATATTTGTGTTAAGTTTATCTTCCCGATTTGCAGATCGCTTGTTAAATATTTTTATGTCATTCAAGAAGATGTCACGGTCATCGTTTGTTTTGAATCTGAGGATTATCGGCCGTTGTAAATCCTTGTTGGTTTTTTGTCCAGTACGGTAGGCTGCTTCCACGTTTTTCAGTTCTGTTCCGGCATTTGTAATTTTTTGGATATTGAAAACAACATTTTTTAAGTCTTCTCCGCTTACTTCCGGAATTCCGCGTATTTCCGCGTTTTTCGACCTGTTTTCCCTGTCTAAATTTTCAAATTGTCCTTCTATTTGCTCTAAGCGCGCTTCAAGATCACAGTTTTTTTTTTCAAGTTTTTTGTTTATATTCTCAAGTTCGTGGACTCGAAGTAGGATATCCTCGTATTGTTTACTCATTGTTGTAATTGTGGCGAGAATTTGGGTGTTTTGTTCGAATATTGCGTTTTGTTTTAGTAGTAGTTCGTTGTCCAAAGTTGAGGCACCGCTGGCAGTGACGTTGAAAGCCGGAGTGTCAGATAGGCATTTCTTGCATTTAATTTGGGAGCGTCGCTCCTTAGTGAGTCGACGGTATGAGCTCTCTGCCACTCCGCTGCAGTGCAGATGGAATATTCCCTTGCACACGGCGCAGGTAAATACGGACTCTTCGGAGAGAGTGGGTTCTGAACAGGTTTTGCAATTATTCATGTTGTGGAATATTATTATGTTAGTTAGGTATTAGAGTTGTCCTTGCGCCTGTTGGTAGGCAAGCTTCGTAACACGAGTGATAAATTTTATTTCTGATGTTTTTGTCAGGCGATCTGTTTCAGAATAATTGACGAACCTACAACGGTTCACCAATTCAACTGGTTTATTGGTCCGCTATGAGATGGCGCTATTGTTGTTTCTTAACACCTTAAGTGGTTTATAAAGAAAAAAATAAAAATCTTTGGCGGCAATAGGGATCGTACCCGCGTCCTCCAGATATCGGTGCGAGCAGACTAGGCTAGCTTGCTCGGCGTTCTTACCACTACACCACGAACCAGTTATGGGCACTCGTCAAATAACAGTGATATTTAATGCTCCACGGTTCTTGTATATTAATTACTCGGTGTGTGAAGATTTTTACTTTTGGTAACAACACTGTCTGACACAAAACACTTTGTTAATCCACTTGAAATAAGAATAAATCTGATTGTTTACAGTTCACTAAGTAGAAAATTCACTTTCCTGATTTTCAGGAACACGTTTACCGATGAATTGCTTGGTTATTGTGTACTGTAAGCCACTGTAAGTAACAAATTTAGGTGATTTCTGAGGAGCGATATTTTGGCGTGCGGTCTGATTGAGGGGTACTTGTATGATGCAAGATTTCAAAAAAATCATCTGTGATTCTGCATTGTGGTCCAGATCACCTCCATGACATGAGATATTTAATTCCTAATGAAAGAAATGACTTAAAACTCTTAAATAATCACTCTAAAATTAGATTATTTATTTTTAGCTGGAACCAGTTACCATAATTATAACATTTAATCGGAACGCTAGCACAGAAGGCCATGGATCTTCCCAACACAGAGAGTGTTTCCATCAAGGTGGAACCAGGCTCCCAGGAAGAAGGCGCAGGTGAAATGCCCTATACGGATATAGATATCTATCTCCCGGATGTGAAGAAGGAATGTTTGCAGTCTGCGGAGAGAATCAGTTAGTTGCATGTTGATTTCAGATGTTCAGAATTCTTGTCCGTTTTGGAATACTTTCTTTAATTTATTGAACATATGTTCGTTTGCTCACACCGTCCTCTTTTGTCGTTCTCTTGTTATTTTGGTATTAAATTATTTTTTTAAATTATGATGCTCACAATAAGATCCCTCTCACATTTAGACTTTGTCCTATATGGGAAATGATATAAGTTACATGAAGTATTATTTTCCATTACATATACATAACTGAATCAAGTTAACATATTTGTATTGACAATAAATATATAAATTGTTTTAAAAATGTTCTATATTTAATGATGTTTTCTCCCTAAAAAGCATCCACATAGTTGTTCCCAAGTTGTTCCTCTAGGAGTCCGGAGTATCTAACTAACTAACTAACCATCACGCCGTTTCCCCGCAGGGGTAGGTAGAGAGGACGGACCGCCAAACAACTCGGTCTTGGCACACACTCTTTGCCTCATTCACATTCATACATCTTCTCATACATACTCTTCTATTATTCTGACTTTTGACATGGCCCGTCTCAAGTATCTGATTCACTTGATCGTGCCATGTCTTCCTCGGGCGTCCCCGACTTCTTTTACCATTCACATTTGCATCATATATTCTTTTTACACTACTTTCTTCGCTCATTCGCTCTACGTGCCCAAACCATCTGAGGGTCCCTTTCTTAATTTTGCTCATTATACTTACATCAGCCTTACATTCTTTGCGGATATCCACATTTCTAACACGATCATACATGGTTTTACCACACATACGTCTCAGGGATCTCATTTCAACAGCATTCAGTTTACTTTCATCCTTCCTCTGCCAGTTCCATGCCTCACTGCCATACATCAGGGTAGGTACCAGGACTCCATTGTGGACTGCTAGCTTCGCTTTTTTTGACAGTTTTTTATTAGCGCCAACGGCATTCAGTCCTCCATTAATGGAGTTTCCGGCATTTACCCTTCTTTCAATATCTCTATCAGCCTTCCCATCTCTCGTAAACATACTACCCAGATAAACAAACTCATCCACCTGCTCCAAGTATTCATCATTCACAACTATGTCGCACACTGTTTTCGCACTCTCTCTTTCAAACACCATGACTTTAGATTTACTTACATTCATCATTAACTCATTCTTCATACATACTTCGTTCATCCTAGATACTAGAGACTGTAGATCTTCCATAGAGTTAGAAATCAGCACCGCATCATCAGCATATAACAGGCAACATACTTTCAGACTATTCAATTTCGCGCCCAATCCCACATCTTTCAATTCTTGCATACAATTATCCATGTATAGATTGAATAACCATGGTGACATTACGCAGCCTGCATGTTTGTATTGTGTTTTTTTTTTACTCCAGGCAGTTTAAGTTTGGAGACTGTTACCATCAAGGCAGAACCAGGACCTCCAGTAGAAGTCAGAGGGGGGATTCCCTGTATGGATATTGACATAGATCTCATGGATGTTAAAAAAGAATGCTTAGAGCGCTCTGAAGGACTGACGCAGTTTGCAGGTAAAATTGATTTTAAATTTGTTAAAGTTATCAAATCGTTTTCTCCTAATTATTTCTTTTTGCTGAAGCTATTTTACTTACATTTTTGAAGCTTTGTCTTTAATCTTTTTCAGACTTATTGAACAACTTGCGCACCCATTCTGGAAAAAAACCTTTTTCTTGTTCCGACTGCAACTATTCGTGTTCTCGGAAGGATCTATTAAAAAGTCATATGTTCACTCACAGTGGAACAAAACCTTTTTCATGTGCCAACTGCACCTATTCGTGTTCTGAAAAGTGTAATTTAAAAAGTCATATGTTCACTCACAGTGAAAAAAAACCTTTTTCTTGTTCCGACTGCAACTATTCATGTTCTCAAAAAGGTAATTTAAATCGTCATATGTTGACTCATAGTGGAATAAAATCTTTTTCTTGTGCCGACTGCAACTATTCATGTTCTCGAAAAGAACATTTAAAACATCATATGTTCAGTCACAGTGGAAAAAAACCTTATTATTGTGCCGACTGCAACTATTCATGTTCTCAAAAAGGTAATTTAATATGTCATATGTTCTGTCACAGGGGGAAAAAACCTTTTTCATGTCCCGACTGTAACTATTCATGTTCTCGAAAGGGTGAATTAAAAATTCATACGTTCAATCACAGTGGAACAAAACCTTTTTCATGTCCCGACTGCAACTATTCATGTTCTCGAAAGAGTGATTTAAAAAGTCATTTGTTCACTCACAGTGGAACAAAACCTTTTTCATGTCCCGACTGCAACTATTCGTGTTCTCGAAAGGGTCAATTTAAAATTCATATGTTCACTCACAGTGGAACAAAACCTTTTTCATGTCATGACTGCAACTATTTAAGTTGTCGAAAAGAACATTTAAAACGTCATATGTTCAGTCACAGTGGAAAAAAACCTTATTCTTGTGCCGACTGCAACTATTCATGTTCTCGAAAAGAACATTTAAAACGTCATATGTTCAGTCACAGTGGAAAAAACCTTATTCTTGTGCCGACTGCAACTATTCATATTCTCAAAAAAGTAATTTAAAATGTCATATGTTCTGTCACAGTGGGAAAAAATCTTTTTTATGTCCCGACTGCAACTTTTCGTGTTCTCGAAAGGATCAATTAAAAATTCATATGTTCACTCACAGTGGAACAAAACCTTTTTCATGTCCCGACTGCAACTATTCATGTTCTCGAAAGGGTCATTTACAAATTCATATGTGCATTCACAGTGGAATAAAACCTTTTTCATGTCCCGACTGCAACTATTCATCTTCTCGAAAGGGTGATTTAAAAACTCATACATATGTTCACTCACAGTGCAACATAACCTTTTTATTGTGCCGACTGCAACTATTAATGTTCACAAAAGTAATCGTTAATGCTTCACATGTTGACTCACAGTGGAAAAAACCTTTTTATTTTTCCGAAGTAAGTATTTTTGTTCTCAAAAGGGTAATTTATAAAGTCATATATTGAGTCACAGTGGAACGAAACGATTTTAATGTCCCAACTGCAATTGTTCATTTTCTGAAAAAGGTGATTTAAATCTGGCTTTCTCTAAACTATGGAATTTGCTCCTTTTTTTACATTTACTAATCATTTTGGGAGGCAGTTATGGGACTGCCAACCCCGGTAATCATTATTTTGGAAAACCTTACACATTTACCATAGGTTGGCCGAAGAGGTTCACTACGTTGTGTGACTTAGCAGGGGTGCCGAATTCATTGGGTGAGGTTTTTCTATGTCTTGGTGGCGAATACTTTTGCTTACCTAATTCGTTGCGGGTCGGATATGAGAGACTGGTTGAGGGAGACATCTTGACCTGTCCAGCCAGATTCTCTCGACCCATCGTCTCACTCCGTTGTTGAAGGGTTAGATTCGTACATCCGTTACTTCTGGACACACTGACCTAAGATCTTATTCCTTCCCAGAAAATCCTCTCCTTCCTTACTTAAAAATGAAAACCAAGTCTCCTTCAATGGAAGCAGTCTTCCGAACAGGCCATCCATTGATATGCTTGGTGTAACTCTAAGTGACCAGCTCAGATATGGCGGCTCCATCGAGGCTAGAGTAAAATTAGCCTCCCAAAACTGGGCTTATTATACAGGGCCCGCAGAACCTTTAGTAGTACACAATTGCTAACCCTTTAAAAATCACAAGTACGTCTTACGGTTGAATTTGGCAGCCATCTCCGGTCTGGAGCTCCAAAATACCTAAAAAATACCTCGTGTAAAAACAAGGGGTCCGTTTAGATAGATTCTCCCATCTTCAACAGGCGGATTTCAATCTTTAGAGCAAAGGTGTCAGGTATGAATGCTATATGCTATCCTTTTTCTACCGGTATAACAATGGTAAATACTCTAAGGAACTAGCATCATTGATCCCTTCGACACCGGTGCATAGTCCGGAAACACGTGAAACGCATGCCCAACAATTTGAGAGGCGGGAATGGGTACCGCCAGCCCGGGAACCTTTATTGGATAACCAACACCTCTGCCATACGTCACCCCAAGTGGTTCGCTACGTTTGGTGATTTAGCAGGGGTGCCCGAGTTCATGGGGTGAGGTTTGTCTAGGTCTTGGAGGAGAATGACCAGGACATATTGAACCCCAGATTCCTACCCACCCCTTAAACCCTTTTCCTGCCCAGAACTCACCTCTCTTTCCTCTCCTTAAAAAGACCCTCCACACTGCATCTCAAATGACATAGGCCCTGAGGGAAATTATTTTCCTCAGTGGCCTCCTGTGTGGAGTTAATGTAAATATATAATACAATCAATAATAAATAATAATATAATCAGGGGGAATAAGGACACTGATCGTATAAACTATCATTACTTGATGAAAGAATTAAATTTATTATAACTCTCAGACTGAAGAATTATATAAGTCTCAATATTTATATTCTAAATTGTAAATGGTGGTATAGACAGCCCTGATTTAATTCACTTCAGAATTTCAAATATCTACCAGAGCTACTCGTTATAAAATGATGTTTACATGCAACAATACCAGGACCAACCATGGCTCAGTATTCGGAATACTTGCTTGTACCTAGGTTGCATAAAGTTAGTAATAGATACGCAGATGTGACGGATCTATTTAACTACACGGAAGATAGGTACAAAAGTGCTAACAAATCTTTCAATTAAATTTGTGATAAGTTTAGCTATTTTAGCTTATTTGTATTATAAAATTTTGTATATAGGTACTTGAATCTCTGATGTCATTTCGTATTCATTGTTTATGGTATATTTACACCGTTGATATAAATAAATTATGCTTTATTATGTCACAGCAGTTTTTCCTTCTTCGAAACTTATGTTACTATTGGCACATTTCTATGGAGCCCTCTTACTAAGAAATTTAACACAATCATAATCAGTGAACGCGTAAGGCTCTAACTGTTGTTCTTGTAATACAAGTAAGTTCATTGGAATCATTTTGATTTAAACCTCTTTAGGGTGTAGTTCTCCATTTTGCTATATTTTTCGTTGTTGTGTAAAAATATTATGTTTCCATGTTAATTGTATGATTCTTAAAAAATATGGAAAACTTATTATTATAATTATTATTAATAAATCTTAAACAAAAACCACGATGTTTTTATAATACCTAAGAATCTCCTGCCATAGGTCACCCCAAATGCTTTTGGTGATTTAGCAGAGGTGGAATCTTGACGGCAGATGCGACTGCCCGCCAACTGCGTGGCAGGCCAGATCGGAAGAGACTGGTTCAGGATGACTTTTTCACCTCTCCAACAGGACTCTCTCGGAACATTGCCTTGCACCGCAGAAGGAGGCATAGGTTTCTTATGTCCGTCACTTCTGGACTCACTGACCCCTATATTCTTACTCACCTCTAATATCTTTTTCTTCCTGAACTCCTCTCCTTCCTTTCCTAAAAAGACCCTCCAGACAGCATCTTCAAAGATGACACTAAGCCCTGGTATGTATGTATATATTTTTTTTTAAATATGTATATGTACCATTAATTTGGGAGTCTGGTAAGCATTTTATTTTTTATTGTTACGTACAAAGTTGTATGCATTGACATCTCTCTGTTTTTTTAGTATGGTTAAATTATTAAATTATCCAGGAAAAGTTAGCAACAGAATTAATTCAGTTGCTGTGGTCAGCTTCTGTCAAAATAAATTCGGATGGTATGGGGTTACACTTTCCATTAAATTCAAATTACGTGTTATATAAAATCCAACGTAGCTGTAGTAAAAAATATATAACATATTTGTAAAAAGCATTAACTTTGTGGCTCGCCATAATTTACAATAAAAAACACATATAAATTTGTTGTAGACCACTTTTATTTTATACACACTCTACCTGTTTCGGAAGCACCCTTCCTTCGTCAGGAAAATATTATAACTAAACTATGATACAGAATTTTATGGTTAAGTATTTCCTTTTGGGGTATTATGCCGTGTTGCGCTATCTCCTCCGTTAGCCAACGTTTCGGACAGCGTTACAGTGTCCATCATCAGGCCAGATGTGTAAATGTTAGAGATGAAATGTGTGCTTAATTACTTCGAAGCAATACCGTGTTGCCAGCACCAATCCACTGCGGGCTGGCATTACAGTATACTTCAAGATGGTTTTTTGCATTTAACTTTGGTGTAGCCGTCAATTACCGGATACCAAGAACTATTGAGCTTAGCTCCGTCGTCTCTATTAATGTTAATAGGATTTTTATGAATTTCAATTGCCTCTGTAATTAAGCGTGCTCTATAGGTTTTGGGTCTTCCCAGGACTTCAGGAACAAATCCGAAGTAATGGCCGGTTTCAATTAAATGCTCGGCGATTGCCGATTTGTCAGGGTGGCCAAGTTTACATGCTCGAAAGTGTTCTGATATCCTTTTGGAGATCGTCCGCTCTATCTGGCCAACATAGACCTTATCACATCCGGAACAGCTGAGTTTATATACGCCATCTGTTTCCAGAGGAAACTTGGTCTTTGCAGACCTCAGTAGGTCTTGTATTTTGGTCGTGGTTCCGAAGACAGTCTTGATGCTTTCTTTCCTCAACAGTCTGGCAATTCTGTCTGTCACATTGTAAACATAAGGTAGGAAAGCACAGCCTTTAGACTCTTGTTCAATTCTGTCTTCGTTTGGTGTAGATTTGGCTCTTATTATTTGCCTTATCTGCCTTGCCGGGTAACCGTTACGCTCCAGTGCATCGGTGAGCTTATTAAGTTCCGCTCCGATTTTTGTTTCTTCACATATTCTGGTCGCTCGGGTAACCAGCGTATGGATAAGTCCTCTCTTCTAGGGATGTCGAAAGTGAAAAAAAATATCGATATTTCGATATTTATTAAAATATCAATATCGACGTCGATATATCGAGGAAAAAATATCGATATATCGGTCAAATTTTTAAAGATTTTGCGTTTTTAAAATAATACTGTATTATGCTCAATATTATCAATGGTAATTTTTATACACAATGTGTATTATTTAAATGTACAAAGATCTCAATAAAAATGATGGTATTTTTAACAGTATTTATTTTTATTAGACAATAATTATAAAAATATAAAAAACTAAATAGCTATCTTCTAACTAATATTTTTATACCTTTCTATTGTATCAGGCAAACCAGTATTTATCCTTAATCTTAAGTATTCCAGAAATCTTCGTATTTTTTTTTTAAATTCACGGGATGTTTTTTTTTTTAAATATCCCAAATTTGTCGCATTAGTAAATGAAAAAATAAACTTAAAATTTTTAATACACACCTAAAGGTATTGGATCCACGTTGAAAAAAGTTTGCCAGCAAGCGGTGTAAAAAGTTATCAGTCCCTAAATGTTATATAAAAACCGTTGTACTTTCACACGAACGTCCTGACTGCTCAGGAAGTCAATCTTTGCTGACGTGTTACGCAGCGACGAAACGTTTTGCTGAGTTCGGTAATAGGGGGAAAGATGCGCTGGTATGTGATGTCAAGATATAGAAACAAAATTTAATGGTCCCTGCAATTTGAAATTCCGATTTGTTTTCGACGCTCTCATATTAGTAAAACGATTGTGCGGCGGCCTGAGGTAACGCGGGACTCGGTCGCTCCAAAGTGTGCGTGTGGGAGGCGTTATGGGAATGACTTAGTCGAAATGGCCGAAAATATCATACATTTCTATGCACTTACCTACACATATGAGATAGTATTGTAAGTTAATAAGTAATAGTTAAAATTTCAACCGCTAGATGTCACGAACCCGATACAGTTACTTTTTCCGTTCGTTCCTATACGGTTTTGGATTCTAGTGACTGTCGTTACAAAAAATTTATAAAAATATCGTTTTTGATACAATTTTCGATAGTGGATATTTAATATCGATATTTCGGATCAAAATATCGATATTTTGAATTAAAAATATCGATATATCGATATTTTTTCAACAAGCCTACTCTCTTCTGCGCTGGGTGGTGATGCGAATCAGCGTGTAGATACCGATTCGTATGAGTTGGTTTCCTATACACTGTGTGTCCTAGGCTACCATCTTCTTTTCGCATCACTTCCACATCTAGAAAAGGCGACGGAGACGAGACGACGCGCGACGGAGCTAAGCTCAATAGTTCTTGGTATCCGGTAATTGACGGCTACACCAAAGCTAAATGCAAAAAACCATCTTGAAGTATACTGTAATGCCAGCCCGCAGTGGATTGGTGCTGGCAACACGGTATTGCTTCGAAGTACTTAAGCACACATTTCATCTCTAACATTTACACATCTGCCCTGATGATGGACACTGTTACGCTATCCGAAACGTTGGCTAAAGGAGGAGGTAGCGCAACGCGGCATAATACCCCAAAAGGAAATACTTAACCATAAAATTCTGTATCATAGTTTAGTTATAATATTTTCCTGACGAAGGAAGGGTGCTTCCGAAACAGGTAGAGTGTGTATAAAATAAAAGTGGTCTACAACAAATTTATATGTGTTTTTTATTGTAAATTATGGCGAGCCACAAAGTTAATGCTTTTTACAAATATGTTATATATTTTTTACTACAGCTACGTTGGATTTTATATAACACGTAATTTGAATTTAATGGAAAGTGTAACCCCATACCATCCGAATTTATGTTGACAGAAGCTGACCACAGCAACAGAATTAATTCTGTAGCTAACCTTTTCCTGGATAATTTAATAATTTAACCATACTAAAAAAACAGAGAGATGTCAATGCATACAATTTTGTACGTACCAAAAAAAAAACAAAATGCTTACCAGACTCCCAAATTAATGGTACATATACATATTTAAAAAAATATATATATACATACCAGGCCTTAGTGTCATCTTTGAAGATGCTGTCTGGAGGGTCTTTTTAGGAAAAGAAGGAGAGGAGTTCAGGAAGAAAAAGATATTAGAGGTGAGTAGGAATATAGGGGTCAGTGAGTCCAGAAGTGACGGACATAAGAAACCTATGCCTCCTTCTGCGGTGCAAGGCAATGTTCCGAGAGAGTCCTGTTGGAGAGGTGAAAAAGTCATCCTGAACCAGTCTCTTCCGATCTGGCCTGCCACGCAGTTGGCGGGCAGTCGCATCTGCCGTCAAGATTCCACCTCTGCTAAATCACCAAAAGCATTTGGGGTGACCTATGGCAGGAGATTCTTAGGTATTATAAAAACATCGTGGTTTTTGTTTAAGATTTATTAATAATAATTATAATAATAAGTTTTCCATATTTTTTCATAATCATACAATTAACATGGTAACCTAATATTTTTACACAATAACGAAAAAAAATAGCAAAATGGAGAACTACACCATAAAGAGGTTTAAATCAAAATGATTCCATTGAACTTACTTGTATTACAAGAACAACAGTTAGAGCCTTACGCGTTCACTGATTATGACTGTGTTAAATTTCTTAGTAAGAGGGCTCCATAGAAATGTGCCAATAGTAACATAAGTTTCGAAGAAGGAAAAACTGCTGTGACATAATAAAGCATAATTTATTTATATCAACAGTGTAAATATACCATAAACAATGAATACGAAATGACATCAGAGATTCAAGTACCTATATACAAAATTTTATAATACAAATAAGATAGAATAGTTAAATTTATTACTAATTTAATTGAAAAGATTTGAGAGCACTTTTGTACCTATCTTCCGTGTAGTTAAATAGATCCGCCACATCTGCGTATCTATTACTAACTTCATGCAACCTAGGTATAAGCGAGTGTTCCGAATACTGAGTCATGATTGGTCCTGGTATTGTTGCATTTAAACAGCATTTAATAACGAGTAGCTCTGGTAGATATTTGAAATTCTAAAGTGAATTGAGTCAAGGCTGTCTATACCACCAGTTACAATTTAGAATATAAATATTATTCATTATATAATTTTATAAAAATAACTTTGTTTAAACCACTATATTATAAACAATATCTACATGTTTCGATAATAATGATATCTTCATCAGGACAACAAATGTCAATATAAAGAAAAATAAATGACAAACAAGTATAGACAAATTAGAATAAACTATAACATAGAAAAAATATTAAAAAGTAGAGGTGATTAATTACTTACAAATCATAAAAATAGTTATACAAAATTAAATATAAAAATTATTTAAGGAAAAGTAAAATTGAATTTAGATAATAAAAAACTTTTAAGAACAAATAATTAAAATAATTAGTCTAAATAAAAAAAAAATCAATAATTGTAATTAGTTGTAAGTATTAATAAGAAAATACGGCTTAAAAAAAGATGGCTATTTTTAAAAAATGTTTGGTTATTTATAATATTTAATTTACTAGGGGCTTCATCGAAACCAAAGTTAAGTTAGCCTCTAATGGTCATGTTCAATAGACAGACCCGGCGCCCTTAATGCTTTTTCTAATTTCTAAAATTTCTAAATTATCCAATTGTATATATTTTATATTATTCATTATAGAATTAATGATGCCACAAAGTAATTTTGCGAAGTTTGAAGAAGTACTTATATAATTCTACAATCTGAGAGTTATAATAAATTTAATTTTTTCATCAAGTAATGATAGTTTATACTTTCAGGGGGAATACAGAGATATACCTATATAATATTTTTTTTTTTACATTAACTCCACACATGAGGCCCCTGAGGAAAATAATTTCCCTCAGGGCCTATGTCATCTGAGATGCAGTGTGAAGGGTCTTTTTAAGGAGAGGAAGGAATGAACATTGGCCTTGAAGAAACCCATGTCGAAGGAAGGAGGAAACAAAGGGGCCGAAAAATCGTGCCACAGCCAAGCTATTGAACACAAGAACGAGTCGAAGAAGCGACCCGTTCTCATGCGACAAATTTCAACCGTGTACTAATGTTGGGCACGCGTTTCACGTGTTTCCAGACTATGCACCGGTGCCGAAGGTATCAATGATGCTAGTTTCTCAAAGTATCTTCCATTGTAATACCGGTAGAACAAGGATAGCATTCATACCTGACACCTTTGCTCTAAAGATTGCAATCCGTCTGTTAAGATGGCAGAATCTATCAAACGGAGCGCCTGTTTTTACACGAGTCGAGGGTATTTTTAAGCTCCAGACCGGAGGTGGCTGCCAAATTCAACCGTAAGACGTACTTGTGATTTGTACAGGGTTAGCAGATGTGTACTATTAAAGGTTCTGCGGGCCCTGTATAGTACGCCCAGTTTTGGGAGGCTAATTTTACTCTAGCCTCGATGGAGCCCTATATATCTGAGATGGTCACTTAGAGTTACACCAAGCATATCAATGGATGGCCTGTTCGGAAGAGTGCTTCCGTTGAAGGAGACTTGGTTTTCATTTTGAGGTAAGGAAGGAGAGGATTTTCTGGGAAGGAATAAGATCTTAGGTCAGTGTGTCCAGAAGTAACGGATGTACGAATCTAACCCTTCAACAACGGAGCGAGACGATGGGTCGAGAGAATCTGGCTGGACAGGTCAAGATAAGGTCTCCCTCAACCAGTCTCTCATATCCGACCGGCAACGAACTAGGTAAGCAAAAGTATTCGCACCAAGACAGAAAAACCTCACCCAATGAATCCGGCACCCCTGCTGAGTCAAAAAACGTAGTGAACCTCTTCGGACCACCTATGGTAAATGTGTAAGGTTTTCCAAAATAATGATTACTGGGGTTGGCAGTCCCATAACTGCCTCCCAAAATGAGTAGTAAATGTAAAAATGGAGCAAATTCCATAGTTTAGAGAAAGCCACTTATGTGAATGAGTCAACAGGTGGCTCTATACATTTTCCTTAGAAAATTGATATTTGCAGTCTATAAATGAAAAAAGTTTATACCGCTGTGAATCAACATGTGACGATTTAAATCTCAATTTTTCAGAAAATGAACAATTGCAGTTGGGACATTAAAATCGTTTCGTTCCACTGGGAGTCAATATATGACTTTTTAAATTACCCTTTTGAGAACAAAAATACTTACTTCGGAAAAAGAAACAGGTTTTTTCCACTGCGAGTCAACATGTGAAGCTTTAACGATTACTTTTGTGAACATGAATAGTTGCAGTCGGCACAAGAAAAAGGTTATATTCCACTGTGAGTGAACATATGACTTTTTAAATCACCCTTTCGAGAACACGAATAGTTGCAGTCGGGACATGAAAAAGGTTTTGTTCCACTGTGAGTGAACATATGACTTTTTAAATCACCCTTTCTAGAAGATGAATAGTTGCAGTCAAGGCATGAAAAAGGTTTAGTTCCACTGTGAATGCACATATGAATTTGTAAATGACCTGTGGGTAGTACCTAAACACAGCAGCCAACAGCCATAAAAATATTATTATAGAATGGCAACACTGACATTCTAGGTCATTCTACCGGTCGCTGTCAAAGATACAAAATTACAGATTTCATTCTTGATTATTTGTTGGTTCTGGCTGCTGTGTGCACTATCATCATAGTTCAACCCGCGGTTTAAATTTTATTGTCGTAATGTAATTTACTAAATCTTAAATATATCTGAGTCAGATGAGAATTCGACTTTTTATTTGAAAAGGAACCCGTGACATTCTGATACTCATAAAAGGATTGGCATGGGAGCATACAATCTCTCATCCACTTTTATAAATGGTGACCCGACTTTACACGATTTAAATATAATTCTAAAAATGTCACAATCCTGCACAATCCTGCACACCAGCCGCCGGATCCAACGGCTAATCAAGGGTCCTGAGACAGCTTTAGTAAGTACCTTTTTTAAAATATCATAATTATCACATCTCATATCAATTTTGTTATTAAATGTTCTCAGTAAATTTAAAAATTGTATATCCCCGTTGTAAGATTACATCGGTAGACACTCCGAATATTCGGGGGCAAGCTTAATCTGTGAATCCCTATGCAAATCTACGATCAATATCTATTGAATATTCCCAACTAATGATTTTAAAAATATCATTCTTTCAATGACCATTAACTGCGTGCAAAAACAATTTCAGAGACAAGGATCTACGGAAGTACGAGCTGAGCATCCAGTGAAACCTTGCTGTGCAGGCCAGCGCAGATCAATGGCTCCTGATCACCAACCAGCCAGAGCTTCAAAAGAGCAGATTCTACCGGCGTGCCGATAGCATGCGGTAGGCCATCGACTGACTACAGCCGCACCAAGTCTCCAGGCATCAGCTAGCATCAGGCATCATGGACCGGGCAGACGTAAATGTTTAAACAAAGATCCATTTAATCTCGTTTATAACCTCATTTCAAAATTTTTTTGATAAAATGTCACATACTTCCACCATACAATAATGTTACAATTCAAAAGTGCATAATCATTTGTTTTAAATGGTCATTTTTAAAAGCAGACCTGTGAATTAAAAATACGCTTAACAGTAATTAAATACATTTAACAATTTAAAATCTTGTTGAAAAATAATATAATTTTATTTTCTAAAAGCTTGCACATTAGGTGATGAAGTATGATAATCAATAATTGGAAACCCCAAGCCTCTACACAAATATGGTTCGAATCTTAGATCAATGTTTAAAACAGCGATCCTAGCTAAAATTGTTACAACCGACACATAGATGTCAGCGGAATTCAATATTTAACTATTACATGCGATATTGCGATGTTTTTACAATTTATGTATTTATAATGCGTAATGCGAACGTTTTTAACTGTATGGCATAATAATATTTAACTGTTGATTTATATGCGATATTGCGATGTTTTTACAATTTATGTATTTATAATGCGTAATGCGAACGTTTTTAACTGTATGGCATAATAATAGTACCATTTTCATGATAAAAAATGTTCTCAAAATGAGGAATCTTAACAATAATACAATGCAAGGTTGCAATTGTCATTTACTTTCATAGCATAGCATAAGTATAGCATATTCAACATTGATTCTTGTAAGGGATTTTAGAAAATAATTGGAAGACATCAATCAACTTTTATTAAAAAAATTTTAATATTTTTGCCCTACACTATATTTTTTTCACAAACATATTATTGTTCCTTGCTGCCTATTTCTTGCCATATCATCATAATAAACATGAACCCAACGGATGATCAATCAACTTCTAACAATGGAAACAATCCACCCACAATGGAACTCGCTGGTCCCGCTTTGGCGGAGAGCGCAATTATCCGCGCATTACAATTACAATCAAGACCCCAACATCTGTTCAGTACTACAAAATCTACATGAAAAAATCGCTACACTGACACGGGACGTCAAACAATTGAAGAGGATCCAAAACGGCAGCAATGGACGGGCACATCACTCCACAAAACGCCGCAATTATAGTACCGGCCGTGAATGGAGGCAACCATAGTCTTCATCTCAAAATTTCTCATGAAAACCACAATCAAGGTCACGCAGTAATAATAATAAAATCATTCAACCATATATTGCCATTTCCACAACAAATTCGGAGAAAAAGCTTTTCAAATGCCAACAACCGTGCACATACAAAAGCGACAGATCGAAAAAACAACGGCGGCGCCACACAGTAAGGATGTGTGATTTCGTCATCAGTAGCAGTCCCTTCCATCAAGCTCAAGTAACATAAAAACACTTGTAGCAACAACAAACAACAGCAAACAGGCAACTGAACACGCTCCAGCAACCAAGCAACTGGACACGCTTCAGCAAACAGGCAACTGACATCTCAGCAAACAGGAAACAGGCAACTGGACACGCTCCAGCCAATAGGCGACTGGACACGCTCCAGCCAACAGGCAACAGGCAACTGACATCACCAGCAAACAGGAAACAGGCAACTGGACACGCTCCAGCCAATAGGCGACTGGACACGCTCCAGCCAACAGGCAACAGGCAACTAGAAACAGGAATACCAACGGACAACTGAATAGCTACTATCTCGCATTCAAGAGAGACAACTCGATTTTATCGCCCAATTCAACACAAGCACCAGGTACATCTCCGAATATCTTTATATACTAGCAGACACGCTGTCTCATACAGAAGAGACAAACAGCCCTACTGCTATATACTACAGACGCACGAGAAAAGCGCAGAGTCAAAACGACGATATCTATAAGGCAAAAGATGACTCCGATCTCGACTAGTCTATCAACCTACCCAAATTACGATGATAACTTGGCAATACCCTAAAGGCATAATAAATTAAATAAATTAAATGAACTAAAATATTTAAGTAAATCTTGCATTGATGTATTCTACTTATTTCACCAATGATATAATTTCGTGATCTTTTATAATTTTTACAACAAAATCTATGTAAAATAATATTTAATTACTTTCAAAGGTATTACTATTTAAAAAAAAAAAAAAATCAAAGAATAAAAATAACAAAGTCTACAATATTTCACACAAATTTTGAGCTTTACTGTTTATCATAATTCATAATTTAATATTTTTACAAACAACATAATTACAATACGAATTATATGCATTTCATTGCCATAGAAATGATGCATCATCAAATTGATGAAAAATTTCATCTTTCAAAATCATGTACCATCCATCATGTACCTATTTTTAAGAAAACCTGGTATCTAACATTGTTTAAATAACTTTTAACTACCAAAAATGATATAAATAACCTTTCATATGTGTATAACTCTGATGCGTGAATCTCGATGTATTCTATATTGGATACGTAGACAATATAGCTTATATCGACATTCATGAAAAATAGTATCTAGCATTACTTTTTGTTTTTAAATAATTCCAACTATGACTGCTCAGATGTACTTATAAATACACACATCTGAACAGGCATGTTGTTGAAACTGTCACTTAAATATTGAATTATAATTATTTTCAAATGTTTACAAAAGCGAGTATATTTCACGACTAATTGATAGTTAATCTCAAGATCATAATAAAAACAACAATATATAATATAATAAAAGGCTTCATAGTGTATGGAGTAAGTAATAATCGAGAAGCAGTAAACATTTGAAAATGATTTTAATTTGTTAAGAATTTATATAATGGTAAAAATATGAATGGTTGTCTGCGCAGTAAAGAATAGTATAACTCAAATAACACAGTATCACTTGATAAAATTTCAAAATATCTGATATGACATAAGAGAATATTTCCCATTTAATTTGCTCTACGCAAGATACTTTATTCAGCGCTTATTGTATAGAAACAATAATTTAGGTAAAAATGATTATGTAAATGAATATACCTGCCCAATACTATGATGATGTCACATATATTACAATATTATTATAGCACAATATTATTTATCTTCTTTCTATCGTCTGTCGACTGGGGGGGAAGCATGTGGGTAGTACCTAAACACAGCAGCCAACAGCCATAAAAATATTATTATAGAATGGCAACACTGACATTCTAGGTCATTCTACCGGTCGCTGTCAAAGATACAAAATTACAGATTTCATTCTTGATTATTCGTTGGTTCTGGCTGCTGTGTGCGAAGGTTACTATCATCATAGTTCAACCCGCGGTTTGAATTTTATTGTCGTAATGTAATTTACTAAATCTTAAATATATCTGAGTCAGATGAGAATTCGACTTTTTATTTGAAAAGGAACCCGTGACATTCTGATACTCATAAAAGGATTGGCATGGGAGCATACAATCTCTCATCCACTTTTTATAGACCCTTTCGAGCACATGAATAGTTGCAGTCGGGACATGAAAAAGGTTTTGTTCCACTGTGAGTGAACATATGAATTTTTAATTGATCCTTTCGAGAACACGAATAGTTGCAGTCGGGACATGAAAAAGGTTTTATCCCACTGTGACTGAACATATGTCTATTAAAATCAACAATTCGAGAACATGAATAGTTGCAGTTAGGAAATGAAAAAGGTTATGTTCCACTGCGAGTGAACATATGAATTTTTAATTTACCCTTTCGGGAACACGAATAGTTGCAATCGGGACATGATAAAGGTTTTATCCCACTGTGAGTGTTCATATGACTTTTTAAATCACACTTTTGAGAACATGAATAGTTGCAGTCGGCACAAGCAAAAGGTTTTGTTCCACTGTGAGTGAACATATGACTTTTTAATTGATCCTTTCGACAACACGAATAGTTGCAGTCAGGACATGAAAAAGGTTTTGTTCCACTGTGAGTGAACATATGAATTTTTAATTTATCCTTTCGGGAACACGAATAGTTGCAATCGGGACATGATAAAGGTTTTATCCCACTGTGAGTGAACATATGACTTTTTAAATCCCTCTTTCGAGAACATGAATAGTTGCAGTCGAGACATGAAAAAGGTTTTGTTCCACTGTGAGTGAACATATGACATTTTAATTCTCTCTTTCGAGAACATGAATAGTTGCAGTCGGGACATGAAAAAGGTTTTATCTCACTGTGAGTGAACATATGACTTTTTAAATCAGACTTTTGAGAACATGAATAGTTGCAGTCGGCACAAGCAAAAGGTTTTGTTCCACTGTGAGTGAACATATGACTTTTTAATTGATCCTTTCGACAACACGAATAGTTGCAGTCAGGACATGAAAAAGGTTTTGTTCCACTGTGAGTGAACATATGACTTTTTAAAGAACTCTTTCGAGAATACGAATAGTTGCAGTCGGGACATGAGAAAGGTTTTGTTCCACTGTGACAGAACATATGACATTTTAAATTACCTTTTTGAAAACATGAATAGTTGCAGTCGGCACAAGAATAAGGTTTTTTTCCACTGTGACTGAACATATGACTTTTTAAATTACCCTTTTGAGAACATGAAAAGTTGCAGTCAGGACATGAAAAAGGTTTTGTTCCACTGTGAGTGAACATATGACTTTTTAAAGAACTCTTTCGAGAATACGAATAGTTGCAGTCGGGACATGAGAAAGGTTTTGTCCCACTGTGACTGAACATATGACTTTTTAAATGTTCTTTTCGAGAACATGAATAGTTGCAGTCGGCACAAGAATAAGGTTTTATTCCACTATGAGTCAACATATGTTGATTTAAATTACCTTTTCGAGAACATGAATACTTGCAGTCGGAACAAGAAAAAGGTTTTTTTCCAGAATGGGTGCGCAAGTTGCTTAATAAGTCTGAAAAAGATTAAAGACAAAGCATAAAAAATGTAAGTAAAATTGCTTCAGCAAATTAGGAGAAAACAATTTTTTAACTTTAACAAATTTAAAATCAATTTTACCTGCAACCTGCAGCAGTCGTTTAGAACGCTCTAAGCATTCTTTTTTAACATCCATGAGATCTATGTCAATATCCATACAGGGAATCCCCCCTCTGACTTCTACTGGAGGTCCTGGTTCTGCCTTGATGGTAACAGTCTCCAAACTTAAAATGCCTGGAGTAAAAAAAAAACGCAGTACAAACATTGATACTCCGGACTCCTAGAGGAACAACCAAAGATATTGAAATATAAATAGATGTGCTATCTGCTGTTTTTACTATGTGGGTCTGCGCTTCCGGGTGTCGCCGATATTGTTGACCAATTAACAAATAAACTAAAAGAACAAATAATTAAAGAATAAACCAAAAGAACGTTAAACTAAATGAACGAATTCTTTTCTTATTCAAAATGTATTGTTAACCAATATTAATGCACATTTTCAAAAAATCAACGAAATGAACAAGCTCTTTTTGTATGAAAACTACGCTAATTAGCGCGTAGTCCGGCGACAGTTGCGCTGACACCATAGCATATCTCTTCTGTATTTGAATATCTTTGGGAACAACTATGTGGATGCTTTTTAGGGAGAAAACATCATTTAATCTAGAACATTTTTAAAACAATTTATATATTTATTGTCAATACAAATTTGTTTACTTGCTTCAGTTATGTATATGTAATGGAAAATAATACTTCATGTAACTTATATCATTTCCCATATAGGACAAAGTCTAAACGTGAGAGGGATCTTTTTGTGAGCATCATAATTTAAAAAAAATAATTTAATACCAAAATAACAAGCGAACGACAAAAGAGGACGGCGTGAGCAAACGAACATATGTTCAATAAATTAAAGAAAGTATTCCAAAACGGACAAGAATTCTGAACATCTGAAATCAACATGCAACTTACTGATTGTCTCCGCAGACTGCAAACATTCCTTCTTCACATCCGGGAGGTAGATATTTATATCCGTATAGGGAATTTCACCTGCGCTTTCTTCCTTGGACCCTGGTTCCACCTTGATGGAAACACTCTCTGGGTTGGGAAGATCCATGGCCTTCTGTGATAGCATTCCGATTAAATGTTATAATTATGGTAACTGGTTCCAGCTAAAAATAAATAATTCAATTTTAGAGTGATTATTTAAGAGTTTTAAGAAATTTCTTTCATTTGGAATTAAATATCTCATGTCATGGAGGTGATCTGGACCACAATCCAGAAACACAGATGATTTTTTTGAAATCTTGCATCTAATTTTGGCATATACAAGTGCGGTATTCATACAACAAAAAAACAACTAAGATTTCCAAAGTAGGATAAGGTAAAGAGCAGACAAACACAAGTTTTATCAGTAAGATGACAAAGTTATACAATTATCGCATTGAAAAGTTTAGAATGCTATAAGGAAAAATATTTTTGTCCTCAATTCCCACTTTGCTTGTAAAAACTACAAAGTTTCCCATTCGCAACCTGTTTAAAACTAATTATAAAAGTTGATTGCTTAAAAAAGAGATCTAGTAAATAAAATAAAAATCCAACATTGGCTATTATTGTATTTCAGAGTAAAAAGTATATTAAGCTTGGTTATGTCTCTTATTGATAATGATTAAATGCAAGACATAAAATATGATGTAATAATGAAATTGACTAATAGAAATATGTTAAAGTTTTCCGCTCAGGGTAAGGATTTAATAAATTTACTAATCTCTCGGTCAACAATTGTAACAGCGGTCGTAAATTTACAATCTAAAAACTTATGTACTCTCAGAAATGAGGTGAGATTTTAACGACCAAAAGTAATATGATTTAATTTTGGGGCAGTATGCCGTGTTGCGCTACCTCTTTCTTTAGCCAATATTTCGGACAGCGCTACATTGTCCACCTGTGTTAAACTCTAGTCTGTCGCTTGTTGACCTGGCCGATGTTGGGTAGCTCAATATAATATTGTATCGCAAAAGTTTTAAAATGTATCGCATTCTTATAATAAATGGATTAATTAAAGAGCTTGGGCCTTAATTATTCAATACAACATAAACGTCTTACGTACAAGGCGAAGCGAGGCGGTCAAAACTAATACATTGAAAAAACGTAAAGAGAAAAACAGAATTGCAAGAATGTGAACGTTTCGTGAAAAATATGTTACTGTTATTGAAATAACCGAAAATTACATAAATTAACACAAATATTAAGCAGTTTTTACAATATTACTTCAGAAAAGCAGACAGAAACGTCACAAGATACAAAATGACATTTCCACAGACAATGAACAAATGAAGAAAATATTCATAAAGTCTTGTTACATAACAGTTCCTTTACAACATCAAGTTTTTGAGGGGTGGAAGATTTTAAATGGCAACACTAAGGGCCATCTGTTTCAACAGAAAGCTAAATCGTGTCCTAAAGTTAAATTTTAACTGTCAGTTGAAGTAACGAGGACGTTAAATAGGACCGCGCGCTGTTTATAAGCGTAATAGTTGTCAGTGTGGCCAGTCTAAAAAGCAGAATATTCCTCGGAATTACGTGAAAAAATGAATCGAGATAATTTTTGAAACTGCAACACCGTTAACTAAATCAGAACAACTGTCAAAATATGCGGTTGTATTTTGTTTCGCGTCGTAGGATCTGACGGCTTTGTTCCGATAAAAGTATTTGTATGAATATTTACAAATAAATGACGACCTATTATAATGCATATAATATACAATATGAATGTTATTTACTTTCCAGTTAGTAGCTTCGATATCTCCTTGAGGGTAAAGTTCGGTTTAGGGGCGGCATTCCTAGATAATAAAACTAGTTATTTTTATACTAACTATGGGCCGGAAAATCCGAATCTGAAAGAATTAATTGTTGCCATTAAGCAATAATATCAATAACTAATTTAAGTAATTATTTATTACAAATTTTACTAAGTTTTGTATCTTATGGTTAGGTTAGGTTAGGTTAGGTTTATGTAACACGATTTGTGATACAAAAGTGAGTAAAATTTATATAAAATAATTACTTAAATTAGTTATTGATATTATTGCTTAATGGCAACACTTAATTTTATGTGGTGTAACATCTTTCTTGTTTTTCTATGACTTGTAGTGTCAGAATGTTTTCAAAATGGCTTGTTTTCCTGTGTGTGTATAGAAAATTTTAAAGTCGTGTAATTCAGTTAATATTGCTTGCCGACGCCTAATTCTTTCAGATCCGGATTTTCCGGCCCATAATAAGTATATAAAAAAAAAAATTATCTAGGACTATCGCCCCTAAACCGAATTTTTTCCAAAAAATCATATATACTAGCAGTAATTCGTATTTTAAACACTCGGAACTAACATACTTATACGACAGCTGACATCTGAATTCGGCCAACGTCTTTGTAGAAAAAGAAATTGATAGTCAAAGAAAATCGCACAAATTTGACAGGCGATCCGAATGGAATGCTTTCCATATCCAGAAAAAAATAAAGAATCGCTCCTCAGAGCTTGTTTATTACGCTTAAGGGGCAATTTACTAAGACCAATTAGGAATTTAGATCTACTTACGTACAAGACGAAGCGCGGCGGTCAATACCAATGTGTTGAAGAAACGTCACAAGAAAAGTGCAATAATTTGTCTTCGTAATAAAAATGTAATGGTCATGGAAGATACCCAAAGCTGTAAAATTGGAACGCAAGTATTGTGCACTTAATGCAAAATTACTTCAAAAAAGTGGGATAAGAATGCGCAAGGACGCAAGGCGCTGTAGGAACATTACGAGATAGGATGACGTTTCCATTGATAACGAACTATCGAGAAAAAGAACCGTTAAAGACAGTTCCTACTTTCGATATACATACTGTGCTGTTGACACAACTTTAAACTTAATTTGACTATGATTTTGTCCAAGTTGGAATCCGCAGTTTGACGAGTAACGTGTCCAGAGTATATAAAGATATGTTTTACGCAGACAGTTGAATGGTAATTAAGCGGAAGCTAATTAAATCATATAAATAGCAATATAACATTCATTGCAAAAATCTACAATGGAAGCTATTACGGTAATTTGGTATATGCTACATAAGCCACTAATTACGTTAGCAATACATAGACATCTTGTATGCTCACTCATATACTTATATAAAAGCATATTTTGATTTATATGTAGGTATATATGAGGTAGCGCAACACGGCATAACATCCCAAAAATAAATAACTAAAATATATACAAGGGTGAGTTGGGGTAAGTCCGTGTGCTTTTTTGATGAGATGAATTTTTTTGATCATTGGTCCACTTTGGAATTTTTTAATGAAGAATTCGTGGTGTTCCCGCAAAGTTTTTAATTTTATTATGTTACCTTTAGCTCTTAACTATGTGAGTAAATTTTTATTAATCGAGTTATCCACAGTAAAACACCCAAAAACTGCCAATCAAAACTTCCTGTAAATTGTTTTTCGACGTAATTGCAATCAAGCATATTAGACGTAAGATTTGCTAATAACGACACTTCATTTTACCTTTTGTTGCCAAATTAGCATGTGTAACATTTTAATTGTTTACCTATACAACAAAAATAGGCCATTTATAATTTTGGTATACCGGTCATCTCCCTTGCGGGGTAAGATCGGCAAAGTGTTCTCAAAATGTTTTGGAAACAAAACCTTAAAAAACATATTTTTTAAATGCCCACTTAGTTCAAAATTATAAATCACTCCAACAAAATATATATATATATATATATATACTTTCGTTAATCTGAATTTTACAGAGAGTGGTGGTAAAACGCTGTAAAATGTCGATTTACGCGGTTAACATCGTCCTAATTCGAATTATTATTTTTTAAATCTGAATTGGTTAACATTAGGATGTCATATTTTTACGAATTTTCTTCGAAATATTAATTTAATGGGACGATTACGGTGGAAATTGGCTGCGAAATTTCGATTTACAAAGAAATTTATAGTATTTTTATAAATTTACTTTGAATATTCGAATTTTGAAGGGCTTGCGCCGTGGCGGTAATTAGCCGCCAAAATTTGATTTACGCGGAAATTAACGGTATTTTAACGAATTTACTTCGAATATTTGAATTAGAGTGACCGGCTGCGATAGAAATCGGCCGCGAAATTTCGATTTACGCGGAAATATATCGAATTTGATGAATTTATTTCCAATAGGTAGGTATCTATCTCAATTTAGAGGGCCGGCTGTGATGGGATTCGTTCGCGAAATATCGATTTAAGCAAAATGTATGGTATTTTCACGAATTTACTTCAAATATCTAAATTTGACGAGCCGGCCGCGGCGATAATAAGCCGCAAAAATATTATTTACGCGGAAGTTATGCGGTTTTCTTAGGTAATTATTTTGAATGGGTATCTGAATGGTTGCCTGCGACGGGTTTCGGCCGCCAAATTTCGTTTATTCCGGAACTTACCTACTTACGGTATTTTTGTGAATTTATTTCGAATAGGTGGTATATGAATTTAGAGGGCCGGCCGCGACGGGATTTGGTCGCGAAATTTCGATTTACGCGAAATATATCATATTTTTACGAATTTACTTCGAGTATCTGAATTCATAGGGCCGGCTGCGTTGGAAATAGGCTGGGAAAATTCGTTTTAAGCGGTAATATTTCTCATTTTTATAAGTTTAAAAGGACCGCCGCGACGTTTTTCGGCCGCAAAATTTGATTTACTCGGAAAATATCGTGTCTTTATGAATTTACTTCGAATGTGTGGCCGATCGCAGCGCTTAAAAATTCGATTTACAAGGGAATAAGTCATATTATTACTCGATTTTCGGCTATTTTTTTCTTCATGAAATTTCGAATTACGCGGGAATTTGTTGATTTCGAATCTTATTTTTAATGTCCAGTGGAATTAATGGGGTTTTACTGTATTTATATATATATTTGTGTGGTGTTTATACTTATAAAGCATACATGTAGCTTTTACATATTTTTTTAATCATAACAACATAAATAATTTGGTCTTCCAAAGAGTATCACTCTTTGAAGCTATTTTCCCTTTAACGCGGTCATGTAGAGTAGAAACTGATATTCCACACTTTGTGATCTTCTTTATTTATGTCTTCATTAGTAAATAAAAGCAGTCTTTCTGCAGTAGTTCCGCGGCATAACAACCTTGAAAAAATGAAAAGCTACACATTTAAAATTTTTTTAAACTATTATATAATTTATATAAACGTTCTAATATGAATGATCTACGGGAATAGCGGCGTCCGCCCGGTACAGCACTGTGACTTTAGCTCGTTCCTGCACTAGCAACACCACCACCACCACAAATGCCCCCTCACGAACCTCTTAGTTTGAGAATTCGTGGCTATTTGTATGGAAACCGCAAAAGGGGTAAGGTCGGAAGGTTCATATTCCGATCTTTCCCCGGGAAATATGTCAAGGGGTAAGATCAAAAAGAAAGCTACAGCCGAAACCGAAGCAGATTAGACACTGGAACCTTCCTAAACTATTTTTTATCTAAAAATAATAAACAATGGATTTGAAATCAATTCAATAGCCTACCTGGATCCGTAGATATTTATGATGGGGGTTAGATCGATTATCTCACAATTTTCCGCAAAATTTAACCTGTTCAAAAAACGTGACTCACAACCTAACGCTTTAGCTTCTTAGAGCCGATCTAAGGGGGTTCTATGCGTAATGAAATAGCGCTCCTCTAGAGGTATAGGGGCATTTTATAGGTTGCCAGGGTACCGCGAAAATCGAGTTTTTCGATCTTCCCCCAAATCCGGATTTACCCCAACTCACCCTAGTTAATATACTTCCCATAACCCTCTTCTAAGCTCTGTGGAAATTAACAGAACTTGTATTTTAATAATGTCCGTCTCTGAATTCCCTTATAAATTAAATACCTATATATATCGTCTCCTGTAGTTTACGTCTACCATGATCTTTAAATCGTCGAAATCTGCTTAAATACGTCATTAAATCAACATGTAGGTATTTTTTAAGATTCGGTACAAATAAGAAAAATGTTTGTATCAATCAAAACGTACATAGGTATTTCAATGTCAAATGAGATAGCACATTACAAATTTCTTTGGGATTGACAGTCTTCAACTTCATGGTGAAAAAATATTGGTTGATGTCAATTTTCAGGTTATTCTTTTATCATAAATATGTTAATTTAATGGTGTTCATATTTATTTATTGTTTATAAAAATCACCAATTTCTCGTAATTTAGTTCAACGTTATCGGGAAAGTTAATTTGAAATCGTAAATACTCCAGAATTTGATGTTTGCTCTGTCTGCGTCTGCCAACGTGCGCGACTGCACCTGACGACGTTGTAGCTGAAATGGCGAATGGCGAGTGAATATTTATTTCTGGAGAATCGTCGGAGGCGTCTACTAATATCTACAGCAATTCTAAAAACTGAAAAAATCGAACTAATATCTATGAGAATCAAAGTGTTGACGAATATCTACAGACAGGCAGAGGTTGGATTTGCAATTATGTATAGCATATTGGAATAACGTAATATTGCGTATGCAGTTTAAAAAACTTAATTTATGTAAGTACGTATGTAAAATCCTTAATATCGGACTATTGGACACATTTAGCTGATTAGTCCAACCTACGCTCTGTAGATATTAGTTCAACCTACGCTCTGTAGATATTAGTCAACACTCTGAAGTTCGTAGATATTAGTTCAACATACAGGCTGTAGATATTAGTATCTGGAGTCGAATCGTTTGAACACGCGGTGAAACGAAAATGGAACATTTTTTGCTTGAGTAACCCGAGTGATGTGTGAGAACACCCCTTTATCAAAAGTAGGAACTGATTTTGCGATCATTTTCTTCGATAGTTCGTTGTCTATGGAAATGTCATCATATCTCGTGACGTTTCCATAGCGTCTTCCGTCCTTGCGCAACAACATCCAATTTTTTAAAAGCAATATTATAAAGGGCACAATACTTGCGTTCCAATTTTACAGTTCTGGGTATCTTCAGTGACCATTACATTTTTGTTGCGAAGTTAAACAAATTATTGCACTTTTCTTGTGACGTTTCTTCAACACATTGGTACTGACCGCCGTGCTTCACCTTGTACGTAAATGTTTTAAGTTATTTTGACTAAGTAAGACCTAAATCCACTAATTTGGATTGGTAAATTTCCCCTTGAGCGCAATATCATAATCAGCGGAGCGATTCTCTAAAAAAAGTGAGGTGAGATGAATAAAAAGTGAAATGGGCTGTCAGATTTGTGCATAGATTTGTGCAATTTTGTGTAATTTTCTATGGTTTTCAAAACGTCAATTTCCTTTTCAATGCTAACTTCGTCGGTTTTAAGTGGTTTAAAATACGAAATACTGTAAGAATGCATGATTATTTATCCACTAATGTATGTTTAAAGTTGTATACCAAGGATTTGACGTTTGCAAAATTTCGTTTCAATTCAAATTCGCATGAATTAGGTAGTTTGTCAAAATTAACCTAAAAATCTATTTTTTTGTACGTAAATAGTTGTTTCTTCTACTAATTTTTGAAATGAAGTGTAATTTCCATAATCTTTGCCTAAAAGTGCGGCGGTTAGCGGTTTTTTCGTCCCCAAATATTCAATTGTTCTACAGATGTTGATTTGCCATCGAGATATGTATTAAGCTCCTATTTCTTCAACAGATGTCTAGTAGGAGCCGTGCGACGAGCGGGCAGCTGGAGATGATGATTAGTCGGCTGGAAGAGAGACCGACAATGACTTCGGGGCGGCAGCAGGGAAACGATGGCCGCATCAATAACGAATTGGCGTGGTCTTCCCTGGCGGTCGACCTGAATGCTATGAAGCTCGGGTGCACGAAGAGTGGCGACAAGTGGCAATAGGTATGCATTCATTATATTATTACCACTATTATGTTTCTATGGAGGTGTCTACTAATATCTACAGGAATTCCAAAAACTGAAATAATATCTATGAGAACCAAAGTGTTGACAAATATCTACAGCTCAAACTGTTGACTAATATCTATGAGAACCAAAGTGTTGACGAATATCTACAGCACTGGCAGTGGTTGGATTTGCAATTATGTATAGCATATTGGAATAACGTAATTTTGCGTATGCAGTTTAAAAAACTTAATTTATGTAAGTATGTATGTAAAAATCCCTAATATTGGACACATTTAGCCGATTAGTCCAACCTACGCTCTGTAGATATTAGTTCAACCCACGCTCTGTAGATATTAGTCAACACTGGGACCGTCGTAGATATTCGTCCGACCTTAGCTCTGTAGATATTAGTCAACACTCTGAAGTTCGTAGATATTAGTTCAACATATGAGCTGTAGATATTCGTCCGACATACAGGCTGTAGATATTAGTATCTGGAGTCGTTTCTATTATTGCAACGAGGTACGGACTTCAATTGGATTACGGATTGAAATAAAAAAATTATATTTATATTCTTTATTGATATAATTTGAATTTTATTATATTTTCTGTAGTACAAAAATGTCTCTTTATTTCAGACGTGGAGGGATCAGAGAAATGGCGTCAAAAAAAAGCATCTGGCTTGCGATCGGAGATGATGAAGAGCGGAGGTGGCCCCAGCCAGGCACAACCCTTGACTCCGTTGGAGGAAAGGATCCTGGCCATCATTGCGGCCGAGGCAGTATATGGACGTACTGCCACGGAGTCCGTACCTGTAAGTTAACTAATTATTACTGTCATAGTATACATGAGTATTTCACCATCCTCTTGATAGCTTACCCATAGGCCATAGGAATATGTATATTTTAGAATTCCAATTTAAGATTTATTTCCTTATAAAGTCGGAGCTTACTATTCTACACCTACTCGAACTTGAGAACGGTGACTACAAATCGGATAAGTTAGCCAAGTTTTCTACCTATAGCGAAGTATTTATTCATTATTTATTAGTATACATTATCCTACGGATAAGCTATCAAGAGGATGGTGAAATACCCCCTAAGTAAGTTATTGTCATCTCTTAAGCTTAATAATATAGTTATATTATTATGAAAATCGTGTTGACATAAAAGTGTAGCTGGAGAATATGTTGTAAATAGACTGAGTTGTTTGGCGGTCCGTTCTCTCTGCCTACCCCTGCGGTGAAATGACTTGATGTTTAGACAATTAGTAAATTACCAACGGTTCCCGCTTTTAGTTGCAAATTGTTTAGAACTTCATTGTTGATATCATTCATCGACATGCAATATAAAAATACTATGTGACCCGGTCACACGTTGCTGTGGCTAACGAAACACAACGCCATTACCCAACCTTTATAACGAACGCCATCATTAATTTGGATACATATCAAATCCACACCGCCCGCTTGCCAGCCCGCTCCCTTTATATACTATATTATTACAGCACCCTTGAGGTGATTTTTCACAAAAACGGCGATATACAAATTATCCAATTATTATATCAACCAATTAAAACAAAACCCTGATGCCTAAACCTACCTCATGAATCACTCTATCTATTGGTGAAAACCTCATGAAAACCCATTGCGTAGTTTAAAAGATCTAAGCGTACAGACAGCAGGAGCGACTTTGCTTTATACTGTGTAATAGATAACTGCTTGTGGTATATTTGATGCAGCTTTCAAAGAGAATACAAGGGTGTGCATTGCTCAGATACAAGATAAGCTAA